>NQII01001092.1:412299-481553 GCA_002778355.1 Clitarchus hookeri | reverse complement strand
TTGTGGATCATGGAAAAAAAAAAGGGGGGGGGGGTTGCATGCGTAGCACACATTAGTAATACAAGGAGGCATTCGATTTTTATAAGCAGTTGTCATTACTTCCTGATGCGCTCAGAAGTATGCTTCTTAATTTTTAGCAGCACTCTGTCTGGAAGCACTGGTAGCTCTATTTCAAAATATTTCCAGTTAAAATTTTTAAGAGTTTTGCTTTAATTTTAGGTTGAAACATGTATATTATCTATAAATCATTTCAGGTTTGAACACACTAACTTTTGATCAGCAGTTTCAACTGCTAAGTATAAATTAATTTTTAAAAAGTTTACTTTAACGCGCACGCACACACAAACTAAATTATCGTATCCACCTAACTTTAACATTACCCTTTCATTATTTTCATTCACTCTGACCTGAACAGCTACTGCATCCTGATTGTTATTTTAACTTAATTTTTTTTTTCACACTGCTTTAAATTACTTGTGCAATACAAATCTTGCTTAAAACAGTTCCTTACAGAATATGCCAAATATTCTAAGAATAATGTGAACTGTTATGTGAATGAGTGATCTGATGCCGGCAAGAGTGTTTTAATGACGTTTTTCTTTTTGTTGCAGTACCTTCAAAGCGGATGGGCCGGCCATTATAGCTTCAGGTGTCAGCCAGTGGATTACTCGAACAACCCTATGGCCTTAAGGGTAAGTCTGACGAATTTGCACAAAAATCACCCTAACTGGTTGAAACTGTTTGAAGTAGTTAACATATTTGTTGAAGTACGCGAATGCGGATTTTCTTCAATGCAGCCTTCTCGTCCCACAAAATTTCATCCTAATGGCAAATTCTGCTGCTGCGCCCACATAGTGACCACGGGATTAAGTTTTCTGTTCTTTAGTATTGATAACTTGAATAATTAATATTTGTATAGATTCAAATTTTAAAACTATTAGCTATCTCATCTATGAATGTGAAGCAATTATTTTTAACTTCCCATTTCTCCATCATATCAGATAAAGAAGTTGATACTGTAAGTCATTGTTTATCCTGACAAGAAAGTAATGTGGTAAACTATTTCCGCAACTAACATAGCAAATAGCCAGGCATTGCTTTTATAACTTGTGCCTATTAAGGTATGCCGTAACAAGTACAAAATCTAAATTTCTTATTTATAATTAAAAACTAAACGAAACATTAGTTAAATATAACATAAAGTGTCATCTAATACACCTTTTCCACACACATCGACACATACCTCGGCTAATGAGAATTTAGTATCTCACAATAAATGACTATCACTTGCTATTTACAATTAATATGTATATACTCGTCCATCATCTCACAGAAATTAATGCATTCAAATAACTGAAATCAGTCCCAATGAATAGTGAATTAAAACCTATTGAATTATTTTATAAATGATGTACCCATATTTGACAATTCCAATATTTATAGTAAAGTTCATATCACATATTCATATAGTCCCACCTTATTTAAGTCGAAATTCCACCAGTCCGGAATGTTCTAGAGCGCTCCGAGCGCCCCCGTGCATTGTAGCAGTCTACTCTCCGTCCGAGTAACTCTCTCGCTCTCTCGTCCGTCCACACCCCACATACACTCGTCTGCCGCCGTCATCTGTACACTCCGCTTCATCCCATTGCCGCACTTCAACCAGACTTTGACCACAAAACTCGCTCCTCTTCGGCTACGGGGGTATTTATAGTGTCGTTGGCTCTGGTCCAGAATATTACTGGAAGATTCTTGCTCATCTCAAGTCGTCGACGACTCCGGCAGGGAGCGAGGAGGGACTGTGGCATCAGCCGGGTCGGCTGTCAATCATTCCCTCAGCCGCCAGGCGACGTAACTGTGTGAGGGTCTGGCTTGTGGGTTGGGAGGGTCGAGGTGGGTCACTTTCCAAAGCGCGGGGACTGCTCATAACCCAGGTAACAAGACGCCTACGTGTAACAACACACGCAGGTCGGCAGTCAAACTTCAGATCTACTAGTGTGTGCATTGTTTCATGATACACGTTTATGAAAGCCATTAAAGTTGGTTCGAAGCTGCGACAACACGAGTCTGCCTATTGTCTTGATGAGCCCGCTGAGGGTTGTCAACGAGATAGTATTCTGGTTGTACGCTTACTTTTCTGTAAATCCGTACTCAATTTCTTCGCTGTTAATTTTTTTCTCAGTCCTGGATCGGACAAACTATGCAAGTATTCCTCACATCCGCAAAAATTTCTTCCTCCGAATGCCTGTATTAGGCTTTGTGTAGGCTCGTAAAATCAAATTGACGGAGTTTTGAAAACTTATATCAGGTTAGAGTTATTAAAATATAAATATTTTCACTCAAAAAAATTGTACTGAGAAAACATATTCTCGAAACCTGGAAGAAAATATCAATTTCAGTTTCTTGTAATGTAGTCTGTGAACTGTTAAGTAAGTACCTATATTTCAACATGATGCGACATACGAATTTAGCATATCTACCTGGTGTGTAACTTCTCAGCTTGGAGCCCGGCGTAGGAATCGACAGTTCCGAATGAAATCTGAACACTGACACAATGGCAGAGCAAGACTGCTTGTTTGTTAGGACGTGGCATCGCCCATGTGTAGGGACACCAGATTGTCACGCAGTGTTCTGCGCAATCTCGACTTCAATATACTGCATTCACACCTGCAGTTTTCCTTTTGTTGTTGGCCGCATATCTTAGAGAGAAGATGCTGTCGTGTTTGACTGGGCAAATCAAAATTACAGGTAATAAAGATATTATTTTGGTCACCAAAATGTATATAAAAATATGGGAAATGACAAGTTTATAATGTAAAGGAATTATTAGGACACTGCTTCTCGTCCTGCTTTGTATAGCCCTGGAGGGCAAGGTTTTAGAGAGTACAGACCTCAGCCACGTCTAAGAGATTTAGTATGGATTGTGCTGTTGAAACAGCAGTTCGGAGCGGAAGGAAAATAAGACATTTAATCAAAGACAGTGAGTGGTATGGCATCGCGAGAAAGGCAAAAACATCAGAAACATTGCCGAAACGCTGCTAATGACGAGAAGTTCACTGACCGGTATTATACATAATGACCGGTATTATACATAGATATAATAATGAAGACATGATAGTTAAACACCACACTGGCCGTCGCGAAGTCCTCGCATACAGAGAAAAATCAACGATTGCGAGACAAATAAAATATCTGTGAATAAGTGTTCCTAAGTTGGCTAGTAAATTTCGATCATCCCCTGGTAGGAGTCCATGCCCAAACAATTAGGAGAACGCAGAAAAGATGCTGCAATGTTAGGGCCGCACGAAAAATAGCTCTAAATCTGCAAGAGAAACAGGACATAAACTTCAATCGTTTACGTCTAACACCGTTGTCTCTTAACACCGTTGTACATTATCCATCTTCCTGTTCAGTATTAGGACATTAAACAGCCGGCCAAATGCACAATAAGCATATGCTGGATTACTGAAGAGCAAGATGCCACTGCGGTGGAGCGTGTTGCGTGCACACACCAGTCCGTCCAGTATTTACCATGAAGAAGACTCTCTTAATATCTGCTTAGCACCGTGCCGAGCACGTGTCTGGCGGTACCGCATCAAGCTGTCTCCATAGCCTTTCCACTGCCTCGTGTTCTGCGAGCACGTCATTCCTGACGTCACGGGGATACCTGCCGAATAGAGAGCTGTGGGAAACCCTTGTTTTGTGTGTTTGTCAAGCGTGTTCGGGGCGATCGCTCTGGAGGCGCTCCTATAGGCCCCTCTGCGTGCAATCCGGCAACCCTTAGTGGTACCCACGCGGTTTCAGTTCTGTAGGAGGAAAGACAGCTCATTGTTGAAATACAGAGGTTGGTTACTGCGAAGCTGGCGTGCGCACTCTGCCTCACATTTTCTCGACGGCGCACCAACGTGCCGAAGCTTCTGCAGTTATTACTCTACAGATTCTCAGAAAATCAACTGAGCAAGAGAACTCGTTAGCTCAACATTCTGATTTTATACAGTACGTTGCTTTAGTAAAGTAGTCTGGCAATTGATAATATAGTTGAGGCAACGTTGCTTCATGTGCTTGGATGCAGGTGTTCCTTTGTGGTTGATGTAGTGCAACCGGTGTTGCTTAGATTTTTGTTTAATTTTGGCTAATGAGCAAGGCTGTAGGACGAAAAGAAACTTTTAAGTATTTTAATTAGTCGCACAGAACTATATGTACAAAACATTTACAGCCCTCGCGGAGGGCCATGCGCCGTGACTTGCCATATAGATTGACATGGTTAAAGGTAGGAGCAGGTGCAAGCTAATATGAACAGAACTTCAGTCATTTGTCGAATGCAGGCAACAATTTTACACCGAAAAAATAACTGTATTGTTTATAGGCGTTTTTACGACGCAGTACTTGTTAATTCTTAAATTGGCTATAATACAAGTAAAAATTATTACAATAGTTTTTTTTTTTTTTTTGCATGCTTCAAGTGTTAAAAGATATGAATAAAATGTTGGAGAAAATTTATTTTTTTACCTTAAAAGCATGAAAAACTAAAAGTACTGGCGTGGACCACTCCTGCATGGTCTGACACGGCCACAGTCATCACGTCATCGGCCCACAGTCGCTGCACCAGTGCGACCCGCGGAACACGCACGCCGTGCGTCCCGATGCGTGTCCGCATCGTTCACTTGTGAACGGGGTCATGACCCGATACAGAGTGATCCAGCCGAGTGCCTGTAGTGTCCCTAGAGAGATCTGGGTAATTGGGATAGAGATCAGTGTTAGAATGTGTAGTAAATAGCATTAGAATTTATTGCCCACGGGCAAATGTTCGTGAAATTCGCCCTTAGGGGATTGCGAAGTAATCGCGGAATAAATGCACACCACGTGAATATTTAATGAGGTGTAGAGTAGCAAGGCTAGGGTATTTGAAGTGTTCTATATAATTTTCGTGCAATTGTGTCTCTAATAAAGCCAATTAGTGACGTGGTAAATAATTAGTCTTTCTTTCAACCTGACTGTTCCAGTCGTAGTGTGCCCCAAAACTTAACTGACCTAAATTTCCCACATGCTCTGCAATGTACCACATATTTATGTTTTGTATTTAAATTAGTGCTTAATTAAAAACTCTTTTAACTCTCTACGGATTAAGAAAACTTGCTCAGAACGTTTTAGTGTTTTGTATTTATATGTTTCCAGTTCTATGTTAATTACCTTGCGGAGTGGAGCGAGCTCTCGGCAAGGATGCCACTCGCCCGCGCCATCTCCGGCAGTCTGATTCCATGGGTCTTAGGTGCTGCACGTGCGTCGCGTNATGGGTCTTAGGTGCTGTACGTGCGTTGCGTCGCGGGGGACTTTAATACTTTGTTCTGAACACTTAACTGCAATAGGTTAATGTAATTTACTGGAACTTTTACTTAGTTTAACAACTGTCTTCCCCGCGTTCGCAGCACCCCTCAGTCAGCTCAATTTACCGACCCCAGATGTTTAGTTAGTATTGTAAGTTTTCGCGCCATTCTTGGCCTTTTTGTACAGTAACGGCCGCTGATAGGCCTTGTGAGTCAGGTACGCTTTAATTTGCATTGTATGCATGTAACTGTGTACACTATTCGGCAATACAATTTACTTGAGTTAACCGAAACTTGCGAGTTCTCATTTAGTGTTGTATTCGGTGCCCTGGCCATATCCAGGAAGTCATCGACGTGTCAAGGAGGCATCCTTAATTTATAATGTAAAAAGGTAATATTAAGGCGTGCTGGGGAGCCTGAATATCCCGGGTATATATTATGTTTTCCTGTACATTTGTACCGTGTGTGTCAGGGGATACAGCCACATGGTCGTTCGACCCACGATCCTAAGAACTGTGACTTCGTGCTCACTCAGTGAGCTGGCGCCCATTGTATTCGAAATAGGAATATTGTGTAANAGGCGTGCTGGGGAGCCTGAATATCCCGGGTATATATTATGTTTTCCTGTACATTTGTACCGTGTGTGTCAGGGGATACAGCCACATGGTCGTTCGACCCACGATCCTAAGAACTGTGACTTCGTGCTCACTCAGTGAGCTGGCGCCCATTGTATTTGAAATAGGAATATTGTGTAATATTCTGATTTTTCTTAACATAGTCGCTGGACGCGTCCGCATTACTATCCTCGACTGCTCAGGTAACGTTAGTACCATATTTGATACATTGCCAAATATGCACAACTTAATATTGCGTTTGTTGTGTATCACATACAATACACTGCCNACTATTCTGATTTTTCTTAACATAGTCGCTGGACGCGTCCGCATTACTATCCTCGACTGCTCAGGTAACGTTAGTACCATATTTGATACATTGCCAAATATGCACAACTTAATATTGCGTTTGTTGTGTATCACATACGATACACTGCCAACAACTAGATCAACTTTATAGTAGGACGTGTTTAATATAAATTAATAACGAAATGAAGAGCATGAGATAATTAAATAGCCACATTTGCTGCTCTTGGATACAAAATCTTAATTAGTGAATACAATGGTAAACATCTTAAGCCTAATAAATATTTGAAACCTTCAAATTAAAACTTAAAATACTAGATTTGACAAAAATGAAATATAATAAAAATTAAAATAAAACTTTGCATGAAATAATTTAACATAANCTGCTCAGGTAACGTTAGTACCATATTTGATACATTGCCAAATATGCACAACTTAATATTGCGTTTGTTGTGTATCACATACAATACACTGCCAACAACTAGATCAACTTTATAGTAGGACGTGTTTAATATAAATTAATAACGAAATGAAGGGTATGAGATAATTAAATACCCACATTTGCTGCTCTTGGATACAAAATCTTAATTAGTGAATACAATGGTAAACACCTTTAGCCTAATAAATATTTGAAACCTTCAAATTAAAAGTTAAAATACTAGATTTGACAAAAATGAAATATAATAAAAATTAAAATAAAACTTTGCATGAAATAATTTAACATAAGAATTTACTATCAGCAGTCACAAAATCAGGAAGTACAATAAACATTCGAAACATTTGAAACATTCGGAATTAAAATTCAGGTTAATTTGTTTTGGGTATGGAAGTCTACAAAGCAATTGCTCTTTTCTNTGTACTATCAGCAGTCACAAAATCAGGATGTACAATAATAGATATTTGAAACATTCGGAATTAAAATTCAGGTTAATTTGTTTTGGGTATGGAAGTCTACAAAGCAATTGCTCTTTTCTTTCAGACAAAACCTAAGCTAGCATTCAGTGCATTCCATAGATGTCTGGCCCTTGACACACAATTTGCATCTCCCGCGTGAAGTAAACACCGGAAAATGTCCAACCATATCAAGTCTCACTTCATCTAACAGTCGAGGCTTCATCGGTGTTTTGATCCTCTGAACAGTGGCAATGCTTTAAGCTTTGCTAGGTCTACCACGTACTCTTTTCGTCAAAGTCAGGCTCTCAAAAAGTTGAACTCTGAAGGCTTTGAATGATATTTCACTTTTCATTTTTCTCAGCTGAAGTTCTAGTCTCGTTAGATGCTATGCATTGTTGACACTAATATCTAGTAGTTGTGCAAAAATTGCACGATACCACCTACGGGTTTTTAGGGGTGTTCTGTAGAGGGCGATTAGCATATCTGCCAAGTCTACACCTCCCATATATGTGTTATATTCCTTCACAACATATGGGCATGCAACATCAGCTTTTTCTCTAGTATCTTTGCAGTAACTCTTCACACTTGATACTGTATATGTATCAGCATAGGAGCAAACTAGTTACGGTTTTACTGTCGACCTACCTGACAACAGAAACATTATATTTGTCTGAAACAACATTACAGAAACTTCCTCGCTTTTTCTTCAGAGATTTCCCATCAGCTAGTGTATCACAAGGAGTGATCCTATTTGTCTTTCTGGAACCTAAACTGAGTATGGCAAACTCATTTCACAGATAATGAAATAAAGAAAGAGTTTTTAAAAAATTGTCAAAATAGACAGCTGAAGTTGCAGGGTTGGGAATAGTTTTGCACAGAGCTATGACACTTTTGGACCAAGTCTAAAGAGTTCTCCGGTGAAGAAGCAATCACGAAAAGTATCATCACCCCATAAGGAAGGAAATCATAAATGATACCAGAGACTTCAGCACGAACAAAGACCTTTAATCCCCCTTTTTTTTTTTTTTTTTTATTATGAAGATACTTTGTCCTGTTTCCTGCCTTTCTCCCTTTGTATGGGATCATCTCCTCATCAACGGAAAATCAAGATTCGTGATCCAGTTGTAAGCATCGTTCTCTAATAATATCAAGTAACTGTCTTATTTTTAAAAAATGTGTCGTCAAGCTCTTCATCATTGTTTACCAAACGAATGAAATGCCTTATTTATTGGTACATCTGAGTGACGTGAGACTAGCTATCTTATCGTACCTCAAACTATTTGACCAATAATCAAAGTAATATGGCATGTCTACAACATCCATTAGAATCTCAACAGCTATAAAGTCTGCTATATAACCTTTCGTTTCAGTAACAGCAGTTCCTCTATTAGCTTGTGTGACTTTTGTTGAATACAGATTTGTTTGCTAAACAATAATATAAAAAAAAACCTCTGTAAAAAGACACAAAGTAATCTGAAAGTTTTTATTGTACTAGGCATTGGCAACTCTCTTTCTGTTGGTTCAAACTTATCTTGCATACGAAAGGGAAGGTTTTCACACTTCATGTGTACTCGTTTTGGCTTGGTAGGTCCTATAATTTTTTCAGCAGATTTAGGCATTGTGTGCTTTCCCACTATTTGGTTTGGAGGTGAACTTTGTGTTTCCAACTTTGTCTTTTGGAACGAGTTACAGGAGATTGTGTTTGGTTTTTGGATACATGAGCTTCATTGTTGAAGGAGGATGATGCGGTTTTTTGTGGTCTGACATCTTTGGACGATCTACGACAGGGTGGAATTTGGTTTTCAGATTCACTTTTTGGATGGTTTTTAGATTTATGACATTTTCTGAACTTGTTACAATTTCTGAATGTGTTGTAGGCAAGGTCAAAACCATATTTGAAATCTGTAAAGTGGGAAGTGCAACACTGGAAAGTGGTAAGCTGGCTTGTGTTGTGGCAGTGTCAAGCAGAGCTGAGTTTACAATGGAGTTGTCAGAGATGGTAGAGTTATTCCTTTGAGTAGAAGTATATGTTACTGGACTCGCTGCCATAGGAAAATAATTTGCTGTGATAGTGTTAGAATAAGTGGTTTGGTATTTATCCACGTGGTCACTTGAAAATTTAATATTTTCTATGGTAGCTGATTTAACAGTGTATGAACTGTCATTTTTACAGCTAGAAAAATATTTTCCACTTTTGGTGGGGAAGCAGCTATTACTTAAGGCCCTGTATCAACTGTATTTGGGGAAACCGAGAGATTTGTAACTTTTCAAAATTTAATGTAGCAATCAAATCTGCCATAGGCAGTGCAAAATCACAGGATGTGTGGAATGTTTTTGTCTTTAAAGTGTCTTCAGCTCGCTGCAAATAGTCAGAATGATGGTATGTTTCTGGAGCTATCTGTGCTATGTATTTTCCCAACGATTGAATTTCCTTGTTTGAGTCCTGTTCAAAAAGTAAGTTTTCAAGAGATGCTTTCAAAGATGGAGTTTCAGAACTTACAGAATTCATGTTGTCATTGGTTTCCCTTCTTGACGTTTTTAAAATGCCATCTTAAGAGTCCTCTTCGGAGTCTGAGGCCATGTCCAAAACATTCCCAATTACAGGAAGCAATGCCATGATGAATTGCACTCTTGATAAACAATATATCTTCTGGCTCTGAAAAAAAAAATAAAAAATAAAAGTTATCAACATTATTGAATTTTTATAATTTTTTAATTTAGTGTGCAATTAATGAAAACCTATTCAAATATTCAGAGTGATTTTAGAAAAAAACATGGTCTTAAATAACCTTATAGCAGAACACACATTTGCTGCAGACTTTGACATGTTTTAATTATATTTATCAGAAAGGTGGCATAACTGGCCTGTTTTCCTAATGCTTGCCGGTTATTCCAAGACTAGAAAATTCTCATGTGATATAATATCATGATGTGTGAGAAATTGTGAGCTGTTACTTTAAGTATTTGGCAGTGTACCTTCTTGATACAGAGATAAACAAACACACAACTGTCAGGATTTTGGCAATGTGTCATATGATACGTAGATCACAAAACAAGCTGTTCTAGGCTTTTGGTGATGTGACACACATTTTTGTGTTTCATATAAAATTGCCACTAGCATTTCATTTAATATTATAATACTATAGTGCCAACCATAAAAACTTCCTATGAAAGGATACAACTCATTTGTTTTCTAAATTTAACTATTTAATAAAAAATAACAATCAACTCCTCATGTGCCTCACATACTTCCTTCCTCTTGCTGCAATCTTGTTATTATGGGGCAATTGTCGCTCTCTATAACAACATAAAACACCACCTTCTAGTACAAAGAGTAAAGAAGTCTATGCCAAAGACATCACAAGGAGAAACCCAAAGGCCACCATCAGTTATTCTGGCAGATTATTTAATACATCCTAATGTATCATTTATAATACAATGTCAAATCAAGGGTTAAAAAGAATGCATTATAAACCATAACATTTACAGTAAACACTAGTACAAATTTCCTCATATATTTGCAGCAGTGCTACCATTAATTGCACAGCACTCTGTGGTACGACGAAGTACTTCTACTCGCTATTTCCTTCTTGCATTGCAGTCGCTTGCACTTGTCTCGCAGTAATGTCGGCGACCCACAGTAGCTTCGTATTTGTGACCTGGGCAGCAACAGTGGAAATTATGCATCAATATGCATAAAAGTGGACAACTAACCCATTATCTATAAGTATTTTTTAATGTATTTTTTCTCTTATTCCTTATAAATATTGTAAATACAGGAAAAATAGAATTATTTTGTTTATATTGGGTGACTTGAACCTTGAGAGTCTGCATCTTTCATTATAAAAAAAAATATATATATATCCCTCTCTGTGCACCATGCCATCACTGTGGAGATTAATGGAAAGGCACTGTAACATAGAGGAANACCATAAAAACTTCCTATGAAAGGATACAACTCATTTGTTTTCTAAATTTAACTATTTAATAAAAAATAACAATCACCTCCTCATGTGCCTCACATACTTCCTTCCTCTTGCTGCAATCTTGTTATTATGGGGCAATTGTCGTTCTCTATAACATAAAGCACCACCTTCTAGTACAAAGAGTAAAGAAGTCTATGCCAAAGACATCACAAGGAGAAACCCAAAGGCCACCATCAGTTATTCTGGCAGATTATTTAATACATCCTAATGTATCATTTATAATACAATGTCAAATCAAGGGTTAAAAAGAATGCATTATAAACCATAACATTTACAGTAAACACTAGTACAAATTTCCTCATATATTTGCAGCAGTGCTACCATTAATTGCACAGCACTCTGTGGTACGACGAAGTACTTCTACTCGCTATTTCCTTCTTGCATTGCAGTCGCTTGCACTTGTCTCGCAGTAATGTCGGCGACCCACAGTAGCTTCGTATTTGTGACCTGGGCAGCAACAGTGGAAATTATGCATCAATATGCATAAAAGTGGACAACTAACCCATTATCTATAAGTATTTTTTAATGTATTTTTTCTCTTATTCCTTATAAATATTGTAAATACAGGAAAAATAGAATTATTTTGTTTATATTGGGTGACTTGAACCTTGAGAGTCTGCATCTTTCATTATAAAAAAAAATATATATATATCCCTCTCTGTGCACCATGCCATCACTGTGGAGATTAATGGAAAGGCACTGTAACATAGAGGAAAGCAGTCTGCAGCTACCTTCAAATTTCAGACCTCTGAGGAATGTCTGTACCTTGTGCGCTGCCAGCTGCAAATATTGTCCACTGAAACGGCAAGTCTAAATTAGCAGTTTGACGCTAGTCCCACTTTTGAGGTCTTGGTAATTTTTACTTCTCATCATGAGGCAGATATTTCGATACTGGTAACAAGGTGCGAATGGAGGACGGTTGGTTTCTGTGTGCACTTGTAATTGGTACATCTTGCAGATTTTTTTCAGCTGCTTTATAAATACATAAAGATTAAATAAATACATGGTAGTATTCAGTTAAAAGTGATACATATTTTTCTGTTTTCAGATGGCACGTACATGCTGGTGGTATTACTTTTCCAAGTTCACAGAGTTCTTTGACACAGTAAGTACAAAATGTGTGAAAGCTCGTATCTGCTGTAACATAACTACTGAAATAGCTATAATAAGGTATAAGTTAATTTGCATTCATTGGGGGCCTTAAGAAAATATGCTGGCATCAGTATAATTGGTTAAATGATCAAATTATCTTACGAGAGTAACTGAAATGTGTGTGTAAAATATTGATATGCCAGATACTTATGTAAATATTTGTAGAGTTTGGCATTTATTACGATGGCTTCTCGTGTACCGGGTTGGTAGTCATTTTCTAAAGCATCTGTAAACCTTTACTGAGAGTTAATTGTCTCGTGGTTCCACCTGTTGAGCTCGAAGTTCACACCACAGTGCTTTGGGTGCACTGTGTGGGTAGTACACCACGAGTAGACTGTGTTGGCTAAGTCAGTGTCCATCTCCCACTGCCGTCTCTGCAGATTGACGTTTATCTGGTGCCTGGGCTGTTATTCTTGATAAAGTAGATGGTTTGATACTAATTCCCTTATCCCATACTAACCAGCTGCAGGAACCGAGCATTTTTCTTATGTAATAACCTTCATTGAACTGCCTCTAGACATTGCAAGTCCTTTGTTGAGGGAAATAAAATAGGGCAGGGTGAGCTTGCTGGAACAGTTNTTGAACTGCCTCTAGACATTGCAAGTCCTTTGTTGAGGGAAATAAAATAGGGCAGGGTGAGCTTGCTGGAACAGTTCTGCCAACTTTATTGATGTGGTCAGAGCAGTCGGTCAGATATCTCAACTCTTAGGGTGTCGAGTCTTGAAAGGGTGATTTTGCTCTCTCATGCTTCATCTCTCCCATGTTGCTTGCATCATGTGACGTTGGTTATTATTGGTCCTGATGATGGGAGTTCAATGATTTTACTTTAATGTCACATTGATTGCTTGCCATTGGGACTCGAGAATTCCTCGTGTGGGTAAATTGTGGATCTGTTTTTGCCTCATCATAAGAAAGACTTAACATAGACATTGACAAAATGTGACCACCGATGCATTTATGACGTGACACAAATATGTAAAATCATTGTATTTACGATGCCCAAATGTGACTGGCTTCAGTAAGTCGTTGAGTCATAAAACATAAAAAATATATAGAGATATCTATACAGAGGAAGTTTTTAATGTAATTAGGTAGTTAGCAACAGTTCACTCACAAACACCTTAACTCTTAAATTCTAAGAAATATGTGTGACAATTTATTTAGATATGTATGCTACTAACTTATTCACACTGCACTATTGTAATTTAAATTTTCATAGGCGAACTAAGCTAGTCACTAAATAAATACAGGAAATTTATAAAACCGTTTTAAAATGAAAATGTGATAGTTTTGAAAGCTTTTTATGTGAGATGTGTCTGCACTACTGCTTAAAAAGATTGTTCATGGCACGTGCATGAAGTGAAATGGTGACAACATACATGCTCTGTTTAAAATTTCACAGATAGATAGCAAAAAACCACACTCTCAATTTAAAAATTTACCAACAGTTAGCTGTAAAATTGACATCCACATTTACAGTAATACATATTAACCCATTAAATATTATCATCTAAAGCGCTCACTGATGTACCGAAACTTTAAATTTCAAGCAACAAGAAACTGTAAAGTAAGACAAAGTGGGTAATTACAATAAAAATTGTAATGCTTGTTAATATTGCGTGAATTATACATTTCAATACAACAAAATTTATTGTGTGGTACATAGGATACGTTGATAAAGCTTTGCAGTCAAAATTGAATTAAAGTAAAATTGGTTAAACTACATTTTACTGTGAAATATTGCAACATTTTTAAAGTTAAAATAATATTGTTTTCTCATTTACGGACTAATAAGCCAAGACTCAAAGCATCAGTAGCACCAACTTACGCATATTTTATGAAGAACACTTTGTAGTTAGGATGCCTTAGGCAAGATGAGGTAGTTAAGTCACTCAGAAAAAAGGAATAAATTTTTCAGCATGGTATCTTAATGAGGCAGTCATATAAACAGTACATCTTGAGTAAGACAANAGAAAAAAGGAATAAATTTTTCAGCATGGTATCTTAATGAGGCAGTCATATAAACAGTACATCTTGAGTAAGACAACAAGTTCCATAATCGACCTACAGGTCTGACCTGACCCACATCAACAGCACTTGAGTAGCTCCTAGGGCCCTTCGNGACAAGTTCCATAATCGACCTACAGGTCTGACCTGACCCACATCAACAGCACTTGAGTAGCTCCTAGGGCCCTTCGTGTCATTAGATTTGGATAGTCTGGTAGCCAAATTTCATATTTGCAACAGGTCGAAAATTTATTGATTTACGTAAAAATCTGGTAGGAGATCTGGTTATTTTAAGGAAGACAGAGTACTCATTACAGTTGCTTAATGGCATGTATATTTACAAATTTTTTATTTATCTAGCTCTTACTTGATTACTTTATGGAATATAAGATATGTCAGAATAAGAAATATAATTAAAACTAATCAGAAAATAAAATTAGGTTTAACTTATAATGTAAAACTTGTAATACATAAAAAGAAGGAAAAACATAATGCAGGTATACAGAGTACAAACTATAAGGGGCAATTTGTAACCATTTACTATAANATAAAAAGAAGGAAAAACATAATGCAGGTATACAGAGTACAAACTATAAGGGGCAATTTGTAACCATTTACTATAAGATATTTGAAAAAAAAATTTAGAAATTAGAAGGGACAAAATTCAACCCGAATAAATTGAATAGCATATTTACTAGACATGTGTACAAAACACAATGTACTCTCAATGGATACAGAAAATACTTTTCAACTATACATTCTGGTATATGCCCAAAGTTTGTCTAAATTTGATTTTAATAACCTTAGATTTCAATCTGGTGATTTCCTGGGGATTTTTGTTTGTCTATTTAGACTTTCTCTCAAAACAAAGTTAGCAACTTAGGTTTTATGGTGAAAGGCTGTGTTGTCCAACTGCCACGTTGCTGGGTTTCAGTAGACCAGCTATGTCGCCACCCAACCACTGCTGTCTCTGAATTAAAGCAAAGAATAAATTTGTGCTTATCCCAAGAATGGATGTTTGTCACGTTACTACCTGGCTTTCTGTCTTTCAAGGTGGGAAACAAATTGCTTAGCAACTCTAATACTGAAACAAGGCTCTCCTATGCTATGCCTTGGATTGGCTTGGGAGCACCCAAACCCTCGGACACTTGTCACTGTCGGGGCAACTGTGGTGTAGTAGACATACCACTTAGTCCAGTAATATTATAAAAAAATGTAGATTTATGGACAAAGAAAATTTTTTTTACATCAAAATTTGCATAAAAATTTGTAGATTAACGTATTCAAAATCCATGGAAATCCATCTAACATTTCTTGCTATTTACCAAAGATTTTTCCTGGAAAAATGCTAGGAAAATTAATAAATTGAAAATGGTGCATCTTACAACCAAAAATGTGACTACAATTTAAAACCACAACACTTTCTAAAATATATCTTAAATTCCCCAAACTTCACCAATAATTTTTATTTATTTTCTCGGCATTAGTCCCAGAAAACATTTTGAAAATTAACAAAAGTTATAACTAACAGCACACAAACGTAATATTGAATTGTTATTTGTCAAGAAATTAGTTTAATGATGTCAAACAAATTTTATTACATTTTGAATGTGATGAATCCATTTCGACATGATCGACAAACTCGACAGGAATAGTATTGGATGTCTTGTTTAAAAAGAGTAATCAAGCTGTAATTCAATTTTAGGACAAAACTTTAAATATCCTTGTATTTTCATACAAAATTTGTAAGTATTGCCTACTTAAAACTTACACTAAAGATGATAGTAGGTTTTACTTGNTCTTGTATTTTCATACAAAATTTGTAAGTATTGCCTACTTAAAACTTACACTAAAGATGATAGTAGGTTTTACTTGGAAGATGTTTACATCTCTCTCAAAAATAAATTCATTTTTCTGTAAACCATGTGGTTTTTGCTTGCGCTACATATGGAATACTTACACAATATGGACAAACATGCACTCGTGTGTGCTGGTGCAAAAACAAATTTATGTTGTAGACTAGGGGTAATTTGTATTTATGACTATATTGAGCAAGTTCAAGTGAATTATGTAATGTTTTGGCGGTCCAACTTTCTGCCCTCCACAGTCCAGGCTCTGACCATGTCTGCCTGTTACAGACTGCTGTTCTAGGTGTTTGGGGGAACCTCTTTTCCTCCACTGTCCACTAGGGTGTCTCAGCAGAGTGCCTGTATCCTCTCCCACAGGTGGAAGAACTGACTGACTCACTTTAATGTTTCAGGTGGTTCATCTTTAACACAGCCTGATGACAAACCTTAATGCACTCCCCATGTCTAGGTTTGAATCCTGTCCTCCATGGCCACATGATTATTTGCAGAGTTGCCAGGTGATGCCCTCAACCCTCCTTTTAAAAATGCAGCCTTGGGTTTCATCTATCTTCAGGTCAAAGATAAAATATGGGTGTCCCGGTTGGTAAATTTTTTAGGGTAACATTTTGGTATGGTTTGCTGTAAGGGTACTTTACTGTAATATAATATTGAATATGGAATGACCAAAACCTAAGTATATAGATTTTTCATAGCAGTTGTATTTGATAGCAATATAAATTTTTTNTTGAATATGGAATGACCAAAACCTAAGTATATAGATTTTTCATAGCAGTTGTATTTGATAGCAATATAAATTTTTTTCCCCACAAAATAAAAGACTTGTTTCCCAACAAAGTAGCCAGAATAAATTTCCCTCGGTTACAAATCGTACAAAATGTTTCCAGTTTCTTGTTTATATTAAAAGGTGTAAAATCACAACTTCAAGGTACTTCTTTTTCCACTGATGTCTGCACATTTCCAAGCTCACTTCTGAATGTTGTAATGACAGGTTTTACAATTTGAGAATTATTGCAGCTTCTACAGCCAACCACTATAAAGAACGAGTGTTCAGTGGAAGTAGCATTCAGTTTCTTGCGCAATGGGATAAGTGCGACATATCTCTTTTGTCAGAGTAACTGTGGGATTTTCGCTTTTAATACATAAAAGGGTTGATGTATTTAATGTACTAAAATTTTAAGTTGTTTTAATTTTTTGCAAAAGCTGGAAAGCCAATAGGTCATCCCTTTCTTAGTTTTATGTATACACTGAAATCATAAACCAGTGATACTTGCATTTCTCTATGCTTATTGAAGCTGTTTGCCTATATTCTTTCCTTGTTATACAAAGAAATTTTAAAAAATAAAATGTTAAATTTCATGATTTTGACATTAATGTTCTCGGTTATTTCTATTGTATAATAGTCAAGAACATAAGACTTGGGTTGAAGTATAACACATCTTTTAAAGTTGTAAATATATAGTTCTGCCAGATGAAGAAGTTGTCTACATTGTGTTACTGAGATACAAAATTTACACTGTAAATCTTCTCAAAAAGTGTTATAAAATGATCAGAGGCGAACTAGCATTTATAAAATTTATTTTTGCAAATGTTTCTTAGTTTTGTAAATATAAGATGTGTATTGGTGAACTGGGATATTTCTCTCAGGATAGCAATATTTTCATAAGTCTGTACAGTAACTTACAATGTGTGTATACTAGTTGTATTACAAAAGCAAATTGTTAAATGATCTAAATGGTGAATAAAACTTTTATTTATAGTTGTTCTTCATCCTGCGCAAAAAAAATAACCAAGTGTCTAATTTGCACGTTATCCATCATGGGTGTATGCCAATGAGTGTTTGGCTTGGAATGAAGTTTGCTCCAGGTAATTATACATTCAAATACTTTATTATTAAAGCTGATAAGATGTTTAAGAACAAACTTAGTTTAATTTTGTTACATTCTTCTACAGTTTGACTACTTCTGTCCCTAATATAAAAATGTGTCAGTCTTAAGTTTTTGTGTGATGAACTGCATATTTTTCCCATCATTTTTGTGCAAAATCTTAAAATAGCAACCATAACTGCATTATTTTTATTTAAATACCAGTCTGCTGCTAGCAAAAGGAAGTAATAAAATAAGTCAAAACCACTGTTACTGCACCTGGCAGGCGAGTATGAATTCCAAACTGTGGAATTTAGTGATAATGTAAGATGTTTGTAGTTAATTTCAACGTACTTGTTCATAATGTCAGTGGAAAACCAGTTAAACTTGAGCATCACAGACATTTGACAACAGCTTTGAAAGCCTTATTTTCTCTAAGATTTACTTTTTTATGGCACAGACCGATTTTGCGGTGCTTATAGATGCTCATTCAACTACACATTATCATGATGTCTTTGTTCCATTTAAAATACTTTTTATAATATTTACAATAAACATATGTTTCAGCTCCACTAGGAAGCAGTGTCGACCATATGTTGCACATTTTTTTTGACCAATATTTTCATAAGGAATATGCAGGTATCTTTTTTTGGTATTTTTTCAGACTCGTCCTGTAGCATAAGTTACAAATTGTTCCCTTTGCTTAATTAGACATTCTAAATACAACCACAAATATAAACAGAACAAAAAGTATTGGAAAAATCATACAAATTTCTTTTAGTTTCAACAGCTGCACATGTTAACAAGAGGCATTTTGATCACAACTGAGAATCATGACAGCATTACAAAGAATGCTTATTTAATTTAGGAATGAAACAAAATAGTTAGAGCACCCACTTGGCTTTCATTCAGGTTTTTAACTTACTTGTTATATTCATTACTAATGTATTGGTTTTAATGAATAGTGGAAAACTCATTACTGGCAGACAATTTACTTTTTCCTAACACGTTCTCTTCCTTGCAGCAAATGAATTCTCTCATCATTGACTTAATTTGAGCGAAGTAGTCCTGTCAGCATAGACATGCAGCAAAATCAAGTGGGTCAAACATTTGTGAGTCAACGAAGAGTGCAGGTGTCGCTTCAAACAACAGTGTTTTGAGTGTCCAATGGTCATTATGAGGATTGTAAGGATCATTAGTCTGGTTATTTGGTCAAGCAAAGCCAGTGTTGTCACTCATTGCTTAACTTTTATGCAAATGCTTTACATGACTCTGTGGCATTTCTAGGAAGATGTTTCAGTATTTGTTATACTTGACTACAGTCAGTAATGTTATTCCTCTTGCAAAGAGACAGTTGTGAGGTCAACAAAATTTTTATAGACCTTTTCCCTGAAGTGCATCCAAAGCAATTTGTTCAGGTTCTCTAAGTTGGTCCTGTTTACTTTGCTTAAATCTGACCTAAAGCTTGTTTATAAGAAGAAGAGCCAGGAGTACGCAGAATAGTTTTCAAAGACTGTCATTCACTTGTAGTCTTGCTGTGGAATGCAGAATCATTAAGTTTAAAGTTTTTTTTGTGTGTGTTTTGAATCCTTTGGCATGTCATACTCTTGAGATGATCATGTCTCTGCTGAAATATTTTTTTTGTACTCTTTCTATTCTCATATCTTCTAGCTTTATAATCACCAACAAAGCTGAGTGTTTTTGCCTGAAGCAGAGATAGGGGAATTAATTTCTCACAGGGACTGAATATTTTGAGGTCAACATGCAAGAAAAGCAATATCTCATATTATCAACCTGCCTATACACCCATGGATACCAGATGTTTTATCATCAAATACTGTATCTCTTCTGTTGGTTTATGTCTCTAATTCTTTGGACAAACTGGGAAATCTATTTTTCAATCTTGTAAAGATATAATTTTGACACATCAGTGTTGTGGTATAATGCAAGAAGTGAACTCTGTAAGGAGGCAAAATCTGAACTCTTTTCTCTTTCCGACATATTTTCTGTTCCGTCGAAATGATGCCACTGGAGATTATATATTTGGCAAATTCAATGGGAACAGTTTATGTGTAATTGCCACAGATAGTGTTGTCCCTTTGCTGTTGTAAGGATTGTACAACCTGACTAATATACAGACTTCTTCTGTTACTGTTGGGAGTATACGAATGAGATTCATAATAAGAAGTGCTCCTGGAGCAGCCTGTACTGCCAATTGCAATACTAGCTAACCATAGAGCAACTTTGATCTTGGTTAAAATTTCATGCAGAAGTATAAGTGTCATGATCTCAAATTTAATTTGGTATGTCCGAACATACGTAATTCTAATTTTTAAGGCCTAACCTCCCGTTCCCTAATCACCTATTTTCTCTCTTTCAAGAGTGTGACCAGATTCCTTGTCATTTTTATGTCCTTGTAAGGCTTTTAAGAATGTAGTAAAAACATACAAAGCTAATCGTAGCAAGTAAACATGTGTGTGCTTTTTTCTTTTCCATCATATAGGATTCTGATATTTGGCCATTTATCAGGACAGATTCCCCCTGTTCATTATCAGTTGTTCACATTTCCACCAGAATGAGCTATTTTGATGTTCTACAAAGTTATGGTAGCATCTTTCCAGGAGCGAAAACCCACAGAAATTTCAATCATATGAATGTCAGGGGCATGCGCTGCAAAAGGATTATCGTGGTGGCTCGCTTTTCATAACAAGATATACACATCTGGGATTATCGCTCTTCTGACCTTCCAAACATCCCTTGCGACTCGCCGCTACTATAATGTAATTGCTCTGTCCTTCACTTCCACTCGCTCGCGCGGGACAAAGCAGCATATTTGAGTCAAATGTTTCTGATAAACACAAGTCCTTGTTGCCTCTGCATCCGCCATTGCCAGCTTCCTTTATTTCTATCAGGGGATAGAAACTGTTAAAAACTTGCTAGTAGATCTTCATTGCATTTGGGTTTTTCAATTTTCCCTCCGCTAGTAGCTGACAAAGCATAGTCATTTTTCAGTTCTATCAAATTTGTTAATTATTGCTACACAAAGAAGTGTCTTAAGTTCTTGATTTATACTGATACTGAATGCCAATGGTGACGTGCAAAATAGCTGCGTGCGACAGTAGTAAATCAGCTAAACTAATTTAGTATATAATAATTATATTACTAATGACGTTGTGGTTTATCACATTTACTCGGAAAAATGCTGTCATTGGCAGTTACTCTGTGTCCAAACAGCTGTTCAATGTAACAACATGAGAAAAGTGGTTCTCGCGGAATGGTGTGGTAGACCGACTTTTACTTTTCTGAGCACATCCCCACCATTTCCTTATGGTTTGCCAATAAGAGAAACATAACGTCTTTTAAAAGTCCTTCAGCTTCCTAGAAATGTACAAATTTGAAGAGGATAAGGAAAAAGCATATTCTGAGGTCTGATGGGAGTAAGGATGGAGAACTAATTCCCAAGACAGAATCAGATCATTTTCTTGTTGGTATATATAATTTAATCCTAGAAACAATTTCAGAAGAGCTGCAAATTCAAATTCATAATGAATGCTTAAAACTTTTTGTCTTTTCATTATAATGACCTTGAGCTATCCATAGTAGAGAGAAATTGGCAACGTGACAAAATTTTGCAAATTCTACACCATGAAAGGTTTTTTTTTAAGTGTTATCAAAGTGTGTGTATATCACTCAGAATAACACTCGGTGCACAGTAACTGTTTGGCCGAATGCTCCTTTTTTTACTCTATGCAAGTGGAAAGCTACTTGCTGTCAACCATGGTAAAATATAGTTTATCTGCATGGCGCTACTGAACATTGAGGGAAATATGCTGCAGATCTTAGAGGACATTATCAGTTCCTTTACCCAAAGGAAGGCTTGAAAAAGGTGATCTCCAATTAAGAAATTGGTTATTAATATATTTTGTTGCTGTTAAGATGAGTACTTTTTATAAAATCAACATTACTTAATAACAAGGAAAATATGTAGTTAACTAAATATTAAACGTTTTCCATGCCATTAAGTAATGTTGGTTATGCATTTTCATTGCAGTAGTATTTTATATAATAATTTAAAGCTTAACGAAGCACTTTCTGTGGTGTCCACAGATATTTCCTATTGTTAGAACACATTGACGAAAAGTGTAGCGAAGATGACAGATACTATTGGATTGCTGTTTCAATTGTCCTCGTTTTTACTTATCTGCGGCATTCTTAATCTATCTCAGGATGAGATTTCAACTTTTAGCTTCGTACAAGAATGCTGAACAGCTGTATGTAAATGTCTTAACTTAACGCGTGATGCATATGGGTGCAATTTCTTTTTTTCCGACCGCACATTATTATGTGCGGCATGACATAACCTAGAGAAATGTGTGAACCACGACCGGGCGTGTGCGAGCCAGCCGACAGACTGCCTGGACCCGTCGGACACAAGGAGAGCTGAACTGAGCACCCAAATGTTCATCAACTTGAGCTGGGCAGCCTAACAATTCCTGTGAGAAGGTATACCCAACGAGGCAATGCAAGTGAGCTTCCTCCAAGCAAGCACTGGATACTGCCGTACCATACGAGGAAAACAACTCCCAGCCTTTTGCAATCTACCAGCATGGCGCAGCTTGGCCATGCTGGAAAGGAAGGACTAGCTAGCGGACAACATAAGTGGCAAGTGGTATAAAAGGCTGTGCACTCCCAAGGAACGCCAGCCAGTTGATCTCAGCAGTTCACTTCAGCATAAGTTGTGCTGAAGCTCTCTGCTCATCCTCTCGAGGATCCCTAACTACTGAGCAACCAGCAGACAGAAGTCTTCTAGTACCAGCGACCAGTGCAAAACCTCTGTTCTGATCACCGACCGCAGTCCCTGAAGAGTCGTGGACTACCACTTACCACAGTTGCAGAGCAAGTGGAACCCCTGAATCCCTTCAGGACTATACAGTATGCCTCAGCTTTTGATGCTTCCCTTTCATATAATCTACTTATATTTTTTGCTCTTGTAACTCTTACAGGCACCTTCACCCATTCCTAGTATTTCCGTAGTTTGCCTAGAGATTGGCAAGCACAAGAGATAGTATGGGTCACTGTGTATATTCTAATAAACTTTTTGCAGTCTGACCTTGGTGTATCAATTCTAGGGTGAACGTTGTACCTCTCAACACTGGTAAGTGTCACCCCACAAGGGAGTGGCAGGGGACTCTGGCATTTATCGAACTTTCCGAACTTAGAGTAGGACCACGAACTGTCCCATAACCAAGGACAGCCTGCGTGTCAATAAGACACACACATTCATAGGCCACCCATACTGTGGACAGGGTACAAAGAGGCACCTGGTGCACAGTACAGTAGAACCACCACCTAACAAGATAACACCACGAAGCGATTAGGCCACTCCATCCACTGCACATATAGACTTTCTGGATGGAGTGACAGGTCTGACAAGGGATGATCTAACAACCTTGGAATACACCTTAGCTAGGGAACTGCCGCTTGCCTCTTCATTGCAGAGGTGAACCGTAGCACTATTGACCCGTAGCTGGAGTATACGGTGGAGCGACAGTAGGACAGCTGCTGTCCTTGCGGCTGGCCAACCTGAGTAACCAACCTATACCAGCCTTCAGCTGTTTAACCCAGAGAGAGAGAGAGAGCACAGGTCGCTCTACAGTCGTTGCCCCCCCCCCCTTTACAGCTTTAACCTCTTTGCACCAGTGTAAAAGACACCTGGAACATCACACCCGATCATTATCCGCATCTAGCAGGGCCTACCCCTGGCTCTGGGGATTGATTCAGCACCCTCTACCAGCCCCAGAACCCAGGTGCTTCACGTCACCTGTCTAGTCCCTCAGAACCTGCTGCCACTACAGAATCACCGCTGTACAACCCTGCAACCAGCTGCTCTTGCACAAGAGTTGTCCCAATGGTAGCCGACATCAGCTGCTCTTAAAGCCGAGAGGCTAGGGAAAGGTAAGCCAGCGCCCGCACTTACCCCAGCCATTAACAGGCTTCACCTCACACAGCCGGACTACTTACCCAGCAGATGGCTTACCCATCCCACCCTACTCAGGGGTCCCGTCAAG
This sequence comes from Clitarchus hookeri, assembly GCA_002778355.1. Taxonomy (NCBI): domain Eukaryota; kingdom Metazoa; phylum Arthropoda; class Insecta; order Phasmatodea; family Phasmatidae; genus Clitarchus; species Clitarchus hookeri. The sequence continues at coordinate 457,475 of NQII01001092.1, read as the reverse complement.
GCCAAGTGCTAAACACTGCAGACACTCATCTCACTATGTCTCTAACCCATTGTCCCTGACGTGACACGTTTAACGTGGCAGCCACCAGAAGTGGCGACTGGAAATTACAGCTTGGTTCGCTTAATCGGTAGACACATGAAACATGAAAGGCGCCAAATAAAAATTAATTAAATTCAAGTCTCATATTAGTTGCTCTTTACTTTTATTTATCATTCAAATGAAACAGTTCACATACAATCTTCAACTATGCAGAGTCACGAACAGTTAGTTTCACCAGACAAACAAACAGAGCAGCGCCGCAGTAGCTTATTTCTTATTCAAGTCCTTCAAAGCTTGTATCGCAAGAGGAATTTACGAAGGTAGGAGGGACGTCAGATCCCTCCTAGCACCCTATCGACCTCCCACACTTGCAGAAATAATTTAGTAAGATTAAGTTATTAGTGGAAAATAATAAAAGTTAAAAAAGATTTAGAGGTTGCGGTGCGTGCTGGTGTGGGCAATATTTGCCACGCTCTACAAGTCTTCTTCTAGAGCTGGTCCTGCAGTGTTCTGCTAGCGGGTGGTTGGCAAACAGGGTATTAGCCGCCCCGTGCCTACCCCCACTCCGTGTCCCAGGTTGCCAAAAACGTGACCAAATAAGGGCATGGCGTGGGTCGGAATCCCTTTCCCCCCGCCGTGTCAAACTGCTTAGTAGTGAATATATAATCAATGTTCTAGAACCATCTAAAAGAAAAAAATGTCCACTGAAGGTGTAAAGCTTCTATCTACAAATACTGAAGCGAGCAAAAACTAAGATTTCTGAAAAGGAATAAATATGGCCGATAAACATAGCTACCATGACTTTAACTTTGAATCCTGATAAAATAATACGAAGCCTAGCAAAACGAAAGAAAATGAACCAGGTATCCCGATAATTATTATGACTGCGTCGTTACAACGTACTGAAACCTTGCTCCCATACGACGTGCACCACAGTCGCATTGCCGTCGCACGTCAAACTAAACATGCTGTTATTGTTTGAGAAAATTCCTTACCACATGTAAGTAAAAGGTGATTCGAGCCCCAAATACAACATGCATCTCTTAGGAAAAAANCTGAGAAAATTCCTTACCACATGTAAGTAAAAGGTGATTCGAGCCCCAAATACAACATGCATCTCTTAGGAAAAAAATCCTATATCAGGAGAGAATATGAATTCTGTAAATTACATTAATTGAAATGGGTGGAAAATGGCACTGGCTNAAAAAATCCTATATCAGGAGAGAATATGAATTCTGTAAATTACATTAATTGAAATGGGTGGAAAATGGCACTGGCTATAATAGAGACGGATAGAGATACTGCATGCGACATCAATGCCTATGCTTAAAGGAAGACTAAGTAACGCATACAAACAAAAAGTTAAGTTAATATAGCTTACCATTGTAAATTATAGAATTTTATAGAAAGTTTATTATATCTTCTCTCTTTTAAGCTAATAATAATATTTTAATTTAATAATTAATTTGCTTGTAATGTATTATGTTTTAATTTAAACTATGATGATATACTTGGTTTGTCACCAAGGATTGTAATATAATACATAAAGAAAATATGAAAACAGACAGATTAGAGTGGCGGCGGCAGTACAGGCAGCAACGTGGGAAATCCTGCCCTTTTAATTCGTACATTATTCACATGTAATTTTCAGTAGGTGATAGCATCTCACCTAACATTTCATGTAAACCCAGTCCATGAACTGTAACTATTTCAAAAATATTATAAATTGAGAAATTAAGAATAATTTTTTGGAAGTAGAGTGGTTGCTATTCAATAAAATGTATTATACAACAACCACTCTACTTTTAACATTTAATGTCCGTGTTCATTCCATTTTATGAACCGGCTAAAAAATAAATACCATAAGTGCATAACAATATTCGTAGTCGTTTAACATACGCTGCCTTGTGCTCTGTAAAGTTCGCAGAAAATTAAAAAAGTAGTCCCACATTTAACATTGTAATGAAAGAATGAGTGAATTGGGCTAATTAGATTGATTTCCTTGTTTTATAAATGTTATAGTAATGATTTAACATATGCGAGTTTCTATCAATAAGACCAGTACCTCCTATGGGGGTGCCTAGAAGCATGCCCCATCCTAATTTGTAGGGTTTGTTTCACCACTGATTTCAGGCCATGACAGAGCCAATATCTTACTTAACATGTAAACATGTTTACTCTCGTATGCTAGTTAAGGTTAATATTAATTAACAACACTTTAACAGAACTTAAAGATACTGTGGTTCAGTGTTTGTTACTGTGGCAGTTGTGTGCTTCAATCCTGTGGAGTTAACAGTGCATGGGTTTATTGTATGTTGAACTATTGTAGCCTATCACACAAACAAACCTCAAATAGGAAGGAAAACAGCAGCACAATACTTATGTGCCGTACTTACTTAACATAGAATATTCTCAAATGTAATTAATACAGGACTCTTGTTTCCTGAATGTTTGTTCAATCATTTATTGTAATTGGGCTGATATGGAGGAAGTGATTTATACTTAAATTAGCTAAGTAATTTTTAATGTATTTTGCACATAGTTTTTTCTTGATTGTAATAAATGTTTTTAGTGTTGTCCCTGAAAGATATGTTGGTTTAGTGATAGAAATTACAAAGTTTTGAAATCCAAAATGAGTTAGGCAAGTGTTTAAATAATATTTGAAAAACACTGTTTTATTAGATTCAAACTAAAGTAATGATTTCCAATGTGTACATGTTGTTCAGATTTTCCGTCACTCTCTTTACTTACTGCACTGCTGTATTTGTTTGGCATTGTCTCTCCAGGCGGCCATAGCACATTCTTTGCTCTACTGAACGCGTTTGTCCACATCATCATGTACTTCTACTACATGGTATCTGCAATGGGTCCGCAGTACCAGAAATACTTGTGGTGGAAGAAATATATCACTACCATTCAGATGGTAAGTCAACAACTTCATGCCACAGGCTTGACATATTTGTATACCTGGAACCACTCCCTTCTTGTAGTTTTCCATATTTTGCTAGGCTTTGCAAATATGAGATCAAAATTATTATATGAAATGTCTTGGAGTTTAAATAATTCGTGTTATTTATACTGTATTGAAATTTATAAGAATTTTTGAGATATGCTCATAGTAATGATGCTATTTATTTATATTCAAAATTTTATACGTTTTGCCTCGTCATCTTGTAACCATTTGTATTCAAGAATTTAATCACAAATGTGATACCCTCAACTCTCCTTAAAATTGCTTTGTTCCAATTCACTACTTAATTAAAACACAAGTTGCTAAACTTAGCGGATGTGATAGTGTTTCACACTTTGTTTGGTACATTCACTTCATTTCACGCTTTGTTTTTTACACGTTTGTTTGATTTACTGCCAGCTTGTGTGCATATGTTGCAGGTGCAGTTTGTATTCATCTTCGGTCACCAGTTCCAGTTGTTGTTCGTCGAATGCAGCTACCCGAAAGGATTCATGGTGTGGATAGGCTTGCATGGTGTGCTCTTCTTGTTCCTATTCTCGGACTTCTACAAGACCAGCTACAGTCAAAGGAAGTCCATCCAGTCACAGAATGGTGCCTGCATGGTTAGTGATGAGCTTACACTCATAACAACTTTATTTTCATATTGTTTGCACATATACTTGCACTGCAGTCTACTGCAGAATCCCATTCTTTGAGGTTTATGTTGTTAGCATTTCTTACACATTTTCTTGGTATTCAGAGCTAACTTCCTTTGTACTAGCAGTTTACTTTCTCTTTTCCAATTAACTTAGTAACTTGGGACATAGCTATTTCATGTTTTCATTATACATTGTGCAAATCAGTTCAGCCTTGTTGTTTAACCTGGCAACACACACAACTGGATTAAATTTCCAGTGTCATCACTCCAATTTTTGCATGATGATGATGATGATGATGATGTGGTTGACATTGTTTGTCAGTGGGTTTTCTAGGGGTACTCAAATTTCCAGTGCCATTGAATTAAGACACAATTCCTACTTCACCTTCATTGGCGCTGAAGACATCTTTTGTAAAGCACTTGTTTCCTTATACAAAATTATTTTCAAGACGGTAATTTTGTTTTATACTCCTAAAAATGTCTCACTGTTTTGAATAAAATCAACATTTATGTTCTTCTACTTCATTATAAATACCTGCAATTAAAAAAATAATAAAATNCACTGTTTTGAATAAAATCAACATTTATGTTCTTCTACTTCATTATAAATACCTGCAATTAAAAAAATAATAAAATGCTGTCAACAGTCTGCCTACACTGTTGCTTATATGGTTCATCATAAATTAAAACAAAAAGATGCCATTAAAATTTTTTGGTTTTGAAATATATTTTTACGTTTTTGTGTGAAGGTAAAATACTTCACGTTTCTCATCTTCCACAGTTTCAAAGAACAATTTATACCTTGCAACCGCCATGTTTTCATAGNCACTGTTTTGAATAAAATCAACATTTATGTTCTTCTACTTCATTATAAATACCTGCAATTAAAAAAATAATAAAATACTGTCAACAGTCTGCCTACACTGTTGCTTATATGGTTCATCATAAATTAAAACAAAAAGATGCCATTAAAATTTTTTGGTTTTGAAATATATTTTTACGTTTTTGTGTGAAGATAAAATACTTCACGTTTCTCATCTTCCACAGTTTCAAAGAACAATTTATACCTTGCAACCGCCATGTTTTCATAGTNTAAAATACTTCACGTTTCTCATCTTCCACAGTTTCAAAGAACAATTTATACCTTGCAACCGCCATGTTTTCATAGTAAAACTTCATAACAAAAGCCCAAAGGCCTTCATTCACATTTTTAATGTGATATCGAACATAGNTAAAACTTCATAACAAAAGCCCAAAGGCCTTCATTCACATTTTTAATGTGATATCGAACATAGTGACATCAAACAAACATTCAAAGGAGCTTGGAATACCTCTGTTCATGAGGTCACGAAACTTGAGTAATAATGAATATGTTTGTTGAAAGGAAACTAAACTAATTGGATTAACTTAAAATAAGTCCCATGGTTGTCAGTGCATCGGTGATATAGAGGTGTAATAAGTGCCATGGTTGTCAGTGTATCGGTGATATAGAGGTATAATAAGTGCCATGGTTGTCAGTGTATCGGTGATATAAAGGTATAATAAATCCCATGGTTGTCAGTGTATCGGTGGTATAGAGGTATAGAGGATTTTGTAAAATTGGATTTTGCTCACAGTATGTTCTGTGTATATATGCCTCTTTAATATTATTTGTGGTAATTGTTGTGAATTTTTTTTCTGCAGCCCCTTCTGGATGAGCCTGCAAGCAAGGATAGCGGAGTGAGTAATGGAAATGCTCACAGTGTTTCGTCGGACTATTCTAATGAGTATGCGAAAACATACTCTAGTTGTTACTCGAATGGTGTCAGCAACGGGTACGTGTCCACCACCACAAAAAATACATTAACACAGCGGCCAGCCAAGGAGAAGTAGCACCAGATCAATGGCAAACCACTTATTTTCTACTTTGTGAGTTGTTGATGCTGAACTGCATTTCTGCAAGACATTTTTCCTCAAAACAGTGAGGTTGTTTTGCGAATTCTTCTGGACTGACAGTTCTGACAGGTAATCGAGTATGCAAAGATTAAGGAATAATTGGGAAGTGCAACAGTTCAGGACTAGAATGTGAAAGGTGATGGTGCGAGCCATGGATCTCTGCTGGTTCAGACATAGTTTGCAAGGAACCTTCGTTTCTAGAATGAGTGCGTCAACTCTAAAAGTTAAATGTACAATATAACGATTTTTGTTATGTAATTTACATAACTATAACTACAGTATCGCTGAATAATTTACTCCATTTTTGAAAATCTGAGTTTGCCCAGCTCGTAACTTTTTGTAATAAAACTGTTGGTGGAAATTAATATAAAACTTTTTGTTATGGGTTTTTGTTGTATGTTGCGTGAGCAGTGAACACTTTGTGAAATAATTGTACACATATTTTTCTCAAAACTCGGAGTAATAGGTTTACCAGCATGCATATACTTGTTAATGTTGGGTACTTTTGAAACCTTTCAATTTGATGTGTTATATTCATTCATTTTTATGTCCATGTAAAACTTGGAAGTGTGTGTTAAGTAAAATATTTTATCATTGAAGTGTGTGTACCATGGTAAAACACGTAAAAGCTGGTATGCAGTATATGAAGTGTGTTCCCATGCTTTATTTTAAATTGAAAGAATTAACATAGGAGAAACTAAACAAGTAAAGATTGTAGAATTGCATAATAAATGTATGAACATATTTTTTAACTGTCTATGGGATATAGCTTGCCTTGGTAGAAACAGCCTTTGAAACCACATTGTTTGGATTTGCAGTCATCTTCTGCAGTTGTCTTTTTTTTTTTTTTTTTTTTTTTTTAATGAAATTTTTTACTTTTGTGGTGTTGTGATATGTACTGCAAAATATTTAATGCAGGTTGGCTAGTTCAAATTTTGTACCAGCTGTAAAATATATTTACAATATATTTGATATTTTATACAATACTTTCATTTTAGTTTTTGGTTTTCTGGACATTGATTTTGATTGATCTTCCTTTGAATGTTCTACCAGCATGTATTTGGATTGCTATGGAGTCTCCAGTAAAAGAATAAAATATCTACGTAAGAACAGAATGGGCTTGCAGACCAATACAGCAAGACTATTTTCTGTTCATTTTACTATTTGGAATACACTAAATATGTTGGCAGTAGGGTAGTGCAAACATTAAGTATACGGAGATGATAATGAAAAATCAGGGTTTTTATTTTTAGTTTTGGTACACAAAATATTTGAGTGTTTATCAATTTTTTTATAGTTGAATAACAACAAAAAAATGTTATTTGTGTATCCTCTTGTCATTTATAAAAATATCATACAACCTGGCGGAACATATTTCTTAAATATTTAACAAGTTGTAAAACAGCTTTAATTTTTTCTTTAGTAATCCACTCAAGTCATATTTGTTTATATACATTAAAAAAAGTTTAATTTTTGCTAAATAGTTGTTATGCTAAGCTCTCATAAAATATTGAATTTTTTTTTTTNATACATTAAAAAAAGTTTAATTTTTGCTAAATAGTTGTTATGCTAAGCTCTCATAAAATATTGAATTTTTTTTTTTTCCAGTTTAATGAAATTGATAGCTTTCACCCCCCTCCCATTTTTTTTACCCTCCAATTTTAATTTTGAGTCACATTTGCACAACTTTACTTAACAGTGGTGATGTATAGTAATTATTATGGTATCTAAGGAGTCATTCATTAAACAACAAAGGTTATACCAATTAGTTCTTGTCTGATTGAAAGTAAATATTTACTATACTATCANGAGTCATTCATTAAACAACAAAGGTTATACCAATTAGTTCTTGTCTGATTGAAAGTAAATATTTACTATACTATCAACTCACTGTTGAAATAAATATATTTGTTAAAATTTTGTGCAGAATCGTAGAGGATAGTTATTGTCCATCCTAAGCTCTTACAAATAGGCCCATGTAACTTATGGATACATAATTACATTGTAAAAAGTAGACAGAATACACAAGTACTCGCAGAGTAGTACTCGCACATAGACACACACACAAAAGCTGGACAAACACTTTCTACACGAATGCATGGTCGCGTGTCATTCTGCTGATTAGACCAGCTTCATCAGGTGGCGAGTGGTAGCACACTTGTGGTGTCAAAGCTGAACTGTGCCTTTGATGTGGCATGGTGAGGATGAGGCAGCTACCTAAACATTTTTATAAGAGGATTGTTAGACATTCAGAATCATATCTTTTTATTCTGAAATTCTTTTCCATTTAAATATCTGAGATAAGTTTTGATGGTGTTTACTTATAGGAATGCAAAAGTAGCAATGTGTGAAATTTGCAAGATGGGTACTATCAGTCAAGTTTAGACTACTGTGAATAGTTTGATGAAGGTTGGTAGCACATTTGAGTTCTGTAGACAGCCGTGGCCACGGCTACCGCACATGTGCATGCGAAAACAACCAATAGAGACAAGATTTTTGAATAGCGATAAAACTAAAATAATCCCAAAATACATATTAATACACCACATAACATAAAAGTTTAAATTAATACGTGTAATAAGACTGAAAAAATCAAAAATATTCCTTTTTTTGATCAGTAAAACTTCAATTATTTCTTCTAACAAAAATATTTTGGAGTATAATTTGTTAGAACTGACGAAAGGAAGGCATATTTTCCAGAAACTCAAACGTTTATACCAGAAAGTCTTTCAATATTTAAATGTTATATTTTGTTACTTTATTTTAAATAAAATGATTACCTGTGATCATATAATTCTTTAAATGCTATGTATTCCAAAGTTTTCGTGAATGTGTTTACATTTTGCTTATTCTCTGCATTTATAGTAATAAAAACAGTAACACCGAAATCTTCCATTTTCAAAATGAAATTGATCCAAATTTGAAAGTGATCTTGTCCCTACTACCCACTTATGCACAAACTCTCCTAGTTAATTTAAACTGCAAAACACTCATGCAACTAACACGTCGGAGTCATGCTGGACAATGCCATTGGTTGGTGGGTTTCTTGGGGAATCTACCATTTCCTTTGCCCTTGCATTCCTGTACTGCTCCATGTTCATATTGCTTCATCCTAATTGGCTCTCAAGACTTCGTTGTTAAAGAGCAGCCTGAATCTCTCCTCTAATTAATGTTGTATATTAGTTTGTTAGTTTGTACCGTAAAAAGTTCTGTATTCATGCACTGATATGTTAGTTAAGCAAGGATGCTCACCCTTCTAGACACTATGACCCAAGGAACATCACCTTCCCAAACACACCTCTGTTTTTTCTTCTAAGAAGTTGAATGATTCATAAAAGTTGTTAATGGAGAAGAATAACATTACAATTGCATGGGTAAAATGTCTATTCAAAATGCATGGTACTAGACAGTCTGAGGAGAGCAGACCTGTAGTATACCTAAGACTTGTAGTGATTATAGTGAAATGAATGTGCAGTTATTCAAGAGTTGGTTTTTTGATCTTATTAGACTTTGTGGAACAGGGCTCCATAATTGTGTAAGATAAAGCTCATTATCCCATTGTTAATCATTTTTTAACACTGTCAGCATGAAAAGTGAAATCATATAGTGGCTCTCTGACAAGTCCAGTTGTCTGCAATGGAAATGAAGGCTTCCTTTTTCAGTTGCGTAAAACCATACAAAACAGAAGAAAAACAGTATGAATTAGAATGATAGCAAACCAAAATGGTTATACTGTAATTTGTCTACCTAATTATCATCAGCAGCACATTNAGTATGAATTAGAATGATAGCAAACCAAAATGGTTATACTGTAATTTGTCTACCTAATTATCATCAGCAGCACATTTCTATCAAAATAATGTGAGCCAAAGTAAAATCAGACCTTGAAAAACTGATGAATGACACATTCCACAAAGTTGGGAAAGAAAATTAATATCAAGAGTAAACCATGTAGAACTGCAAGATCATCTTAGTGGTGACGTTAAACATGACTGACTGCTAGAATTTACTGTAATTAATGTACAGGATAGTGAAAAGGACAGCAAATAACTTGTGCTGCCATTATAGGGTTTAGCAACAAAGATGAATTATTTTTATATATACATTCAACTGCAAGTAAATGAAAATTATTAAGTTTACACTCAATAGAAGTTGCTAATCCGTAGTTTTAAGTGTTAAAAAAAAAATGGAGACGGTCTCATCAAATAGTTTACTAATAGATACAAACTCCCAAATAGGTATATGGCAGATCTGCGTGATAGATGGAGGAAGAGGTATAGCTTAATGCTTGCCGAAGGCTGACATCAAATTGCTAAGAAGTTCTGTGTGGGGTATAAGGGTAGTATAAAATTCTTGAGAAAATGTATTCTCTTAATAGCTAAGAAATTTAATTACAGTTCTCAAATGATGGCTGTATAGCAGCTCAAACAAATAACTTATTTAAGTGTCAGAAGCTCAGAACTTCCAATAATTCCCTATTCACCTGATCAATTGCTAAAGGACATGAAATAGTGGATTGTCTAAGACGATTCTGACTGGAAATTTTGATAATTCACTTTGTAAAGTAAAAATGGCAAAAAAAAAAAGAAGAAAAAAAGCATTCTTTAAATTATAATTCATGGACGACATGTGTTTGGCTACTTTAAACTGTTATTTTGAAAACTTTTGACTTTTTGTCATGGACATGGATATTTTATTATAATATATAACTTTGGGTTTGCACTAGCAGAAAATAATTACCACGCCACAAACTTGAACAACTTCACAAGTAATGTTTCCTGAAAATGTGAATTTTTGTATTACCAATGCACAAAAACTTAACCAAATATTGGGGACTTTAGAATAACTGCCTTATAACAATTTGAGTGCAATCCAGAGCTCATAATACATAATGGTTGGCTAGATACCACAGATAGCCTATCCATATGATAGTTTTCCACCACTTTTATTTGGAAGTGGTAATACAAAACCACAAAAAAAATTTTGTTGTTTTTGAGAGTTAAAACATTTCTTGGTAAATTTTTTTTATTGGAGGCTTCAGCAATATTCATACACAACAAAGAAAAAATATTCACAAAATGTATAATTTATGGTTGGTTTCATGATTTTTTTGCAAAGTTTGCTACACTGTTTTGACTATGGAAACACAACTGTGAAAATGGAAACAGTTCATCACAACTTGTATGTAGTACGTACTACATGTATGTGCATATGCTAGTACACAAGAGCAACGTACGCACGTTGCAGTTACTGTATCATAATAGTTTTGTTGAATATTTATGGTATTATTGTGTATTTGCATCTTTTTATACACTGACAGATGTTCGTCAAAATATTTCAGAGATGTTAAAGCACACATCACATAGGGTTACCAGATATGTGGTACTGAAAAAGAGGACATGTTAAGGTAACTGGTATTAAAAAAAGACCCTTTGCGACAAAACGACATAAAGAAAGCTGACACACAATTTTACAATGGAAATATACAAAATCAGTCAATTATGTCGCAGATCAGTTAAAAATAGATTACAATGTTGCAAAATTGTATCCAAAAATCGATTCCATATAGNAGTATGAATTAGAATGATAGCAAACCAAAATGGTTATACTGTAATTTGTCTACCTAATTATCATCAGCAGCACATTGCTATCAAAATAATGTGAGCCAAAGTAAAATCAGACATTGAAAAACTGATGAATGACACATCCCACAAAGTTGGGAAAGAAAATTAATATCAAGAGTAAACCATGTAGAACTGCAAGATCATCTTAGTGGTGACGTTAAACATGACTGACTGCTAGAATTTACTGTAATTAATGTACAGGATAGTGAAAAGGACAGCAAATAACTTGTGCTGCCATTATAGGGTTTAGCAACAAAGATGAATTATTTTTATATATACATTCAACTGCAAGTAAATGAAAATTATTAATTTTACACTCAATAGAAGTTGCTAATCCGTAGTTTTAAGTGTTAAAAAAAAAATGTGGGAGACGGTCTCATCAAATAGTTTACTAATAGATACAAACTCCCAAATAGGTATATGGCAGATCTGCTTTATTGATTTGAGGTTCTGCTGCGTTCATATGTCCCTTTTTACATGTTATTACCGAATTAATGCGTGATAGATGGAGGAAGAGGTATAGCTTTAATGCTTGCCGAAGGCTGACATCAAATTGCTAAGAAGTTCTGTGTGGGGTATAAGGGTAGTATAAAACTCTTGAGAAAATGTATTCTCTTAATAGCTAAGAAATTGAATTACAGTTCTCAAATGATGGCTGTATAGCAGCTCAAACAAATAACTTATTTAAGTGTCAGAAGCTCAGAACTTGCAATAATTCCCTATTCACCTGATCAATTGCTAAAGGACATGAAATAGTGGATTGTCTAAGACGATTCTGACTGGAAATTTTGATAATTCACTTTGTAAAGTAAAAATGGCAAAAAAAAAGAAGAAAAAAAGCATTCTTTAAATTATAATTCATGGACGACATGTGTTTGGCTACTTTAAATTGTTATTTCGAAAACTTTTGACTTTTTGTCATGGACATGGATATTTTATTATAATATATAACTTTGGGTTTGCACTAGCAGAAAATAATTACCACGCCACAAACTTGAACAACTTCACAAGTAATGTTTCCTGAAAATGTGAATTTTTGTATTACCAATGCACAAAAACTTAACCAAATATTGGGGACTTTAGAATAACTGCCTTATAACAATTTGAGTGCAATCCAGAGCTCATAATACATAATGGTTGGCTAGATACCACAGATAGCCTATCCATATGATAGTTTTCCACCACTTTTATTTGGAAGTGGTAATACAAAACCACAAAAAAAATTTTGTTGTTTTTGAGAGTTAAAACATTTCTTGGTAAATTTTTTTTATTGGAGGCTTCAGCAATATTCATACACAACAAAGAAAAAATATTCACAAAATGTATAATTTATGGTTGGTTTCATGATTTTTTTGCAAAGTTTGCTACACTGTTTTGACTATGGAAACACAACTGTGAAAATGGAAACAGTTCATCACAACTTGTATGTAGTACGTACTACATGTATGTGCATATGCTAGTACACAAGAGCAACGTACGCACGTTGCAGTTACTGTATCATCATAATAGTTTTGTTGAATATTTATGGTATTATTGTGTATTTGCATCTTTTTATACACTGACAGATGTTCGTCAAAATATTTCAGAGATGTTAAAGCACGCATCACATAGGGTTACCAGATATGTGGTACTGAAAAAGAGGACATGTTAAAGTAACTGGTATTAAAAAAAGACCCTTGCGACAAAACGACATAAAGAAAGCTGACATACAATTTTACAATGGAAATATACAAAATCTGTCAATTATGTCGCAGATCAGTTAAAAATAGATTACAATGTTGCAAAATTGTATCCAAAAATCGATTCCATATAGNAGTCAATTATGTCGCAGATCAGTTAAAAATAGATTACAATGTTGCAAAATTGTATCCAAAAATCGATTCCATATAGCTTTAAGTAAAACAAAATATTTTTATTTGCAACCAGATAAAGTGATAATCATGTTCACTCTGAATATGAAAGTTAATTCCATTTAGTTTGTAGGCAGTAAAGAATATTTTACCAGCAAATAATATAAAAATATTTACACAAAAAAACAGTTGTACATAAGTACTGGACACATTAATTTTAATCGCACTTGCACATCTCCGGATCAGACACATTTCGATAGTATTTCTTTGACAATTTTATTTGTTCTAACAAGTTTCTGTTTCCTAGCAAATAGTGAAAATTTTAATATTATAAGAGTGTTGATAGAAAAATCGTAATATTCTCCATAAAGTTTTCACTTTTGTAGGAAGTTCGTTGGCATTGTTACTAAATGTTTAATGAAATACAAAAACCCACAAAAAAATAGTAAAGCTTTCTTGTCTTTCACTTTTTTTGTAAAAGAGAACATTGTCTTTTTTGTAAAACCCGGCTAAGACTGGTTGCAAGGCCTCAAAGAAAGAGGACATGTCCGGGTAGAAAAGGGCGCCTGGTAACCCTAACATCACATTTCTTGCAATAGGAAATAAATGTTAAGGCAGAAGTATTTTTTGCATGTAAACATTGTCTACTTAATTTTTGGTAGCTCTGTAATTATCTCCTAAACTTACTTGGTTTTGGAATTGTCAATCTAAATTGTGTGTGCTGCAATAATATTGTATAACTTAGACAGTTTCTTCATGTNTACTTGGTTTTGGAATTGTCAATCTAAATTGTGTGTGCTGCAATAATATTGTATAACTTAGACAGTTTCTTCATGTTTCCAGCCTTAAAATTTGTATGTTATTAGTTTTTTTTTAATTTGTGGTTAGTAAAGAGGCAACTTGGAACATAGCCTGCCTGCTGATAGAAATAGCATGATGTTTCAAGTTTTCNAATTTGTGGTTAGTAAAGAGGCAACTTGGAACATAGCCTGCCTGCTGATAGAAATAGCATGATGTTTCAAGTTTTCTTTGTTTTAACCAGTTTAAAGAAAATTATTCCAGAAAGCATTTTGTGCACCTAGTGATTCCTGTGGCTCATCAGCAGGATTTTGAAATGCAAACTTAGGGGTTCTGATATCAGTTGGATTTAATTATTTTTTTTTTAAATAAGTTTTGCTTTACATGTTTGATAGCAAGTTATTAATTTGTCTCTAGGCTCTAAGATGGTTTTCGTGTGTTTTTACTCCAGGAGCAATTTTTGCTTAAGATACAAAATGTGTTGCAGTATGAAGACAGTGATAAAGATAAATGCTTAATTTTGTGCGCTGTGCAAGNTTGCTTAAGATACAAAATGTGTTGCAGTATGAAGACAGTGATAAAGATAAATGCTTAATTTTGTGCGCTGTGCAAGCTTTACTGTGTACTGTTTTGAAGGGAATTATAGCAATGCGTGACTGAACTTTCTCCAGGAACATTTATTGCTAGGATAATGGTGAAAAGGGTTAATGTTGTCACATTGCAACATATGGCTCTACTATTTGTTCCCCTATACTGCACTGTTTACAAAATAAAATTTCAATNTTGCTTAAGATACAAAATGTGTTGCAGTATGAAGACAGTGATAAAGATAAATGCTTAATTTTGTGCGCTGTGCAAGTTTTACTGTGTACTGTTTTGAAGGGAATTATAGCAATGCGTGACTGAACTTTCTCCAGGAACATTTATTGCTAGGATAATGGTGGAAAGTGCTGATGTTGTCACATTGCAACATATGGCTCTACTATTTGTTCCCCTATACTGCACTGTTTACAAAATAAAATTTCAATTNATGTTGTCACATTGCAACATATGGCTCTACTATTTGTTCCCCTATACTGCACTGTTTACAAAATAAAATTTCAATTATAGGCCCTTGGGAACCTGATCACTGTTATGAGATAATGTGACTGCTATTTATTTTATGAAGTTGTGGTTTCCATATCATTACCTCATATAGCAGGACATAGGATATATTATGACACACAGTTAATAGGAGTTATTTTGGTTTTTGTGCAAGATGGGTTGGAGATGATTCAACACACTTTAGTATTTTGTAAGTAGAACGGGTCACGATTGAACAAAAACCACATAAAAATAAAATTGTACAACTTTTTAAAATAATGTTTTGCATTTAATCATTTTACTACATAGTTAGTTTCGGGTGATACAAATGAATGTTAGATTTGTTTACAAAGGAACAATAGCTCTGCAGCCATTTGTAGTGCAGCTTTTAGGTGCCACACGTCTGATTCACCATTGATGTCATCTCTAAACAGAAGTGAGTTGGAGCCAACTTGAAAAACTCTGCTCTTGAGGTAGTGAAAAAGACTGGCTGGAAGCTGTTTATTGACAAAACTGGTGTGGGTGCTGTCTTCTACCACTTCTGTTGCTTGGGCTGTAAATTATAGAACATATTCCTTGGATTTTCACATAAGGGACTCTGTACTCCATCACTATATTCAGTCATGCTGACAGTTGACTGTGCCTAAACTTGAAGCAAAACACTTCTGACCATGCAACTTCTGCTGGCAAAATTAAACTTCAAAATGTATTGCCACATGTAACACACTATTTTGTTACCCACACATTTTCCTTGCAAATGTTTGTTGTTAATTTATTGTACTGTATAAATTTCCAGTAGAACACTTTTTTGTTCCTAAATTGAGCAGTTTAAAACCGGTTCTGTCATGTTTACGATGTGGTATCAAGAAGTTTGGAGACTACCTGTGTCTACAAGAAAGTACCATATTTTATCGCATATAAGTCACACATTAAATTAAAAATTTTTTATTGAAAACCAGGGGTGCACCTATAAGTGAGAAAAATGAACTGCTTCCTCCAGCCCCGCACTAACTTTTCGTTTACTCCGAATTGGTGGTCCGCCGTTCGATTTCCAAACTCTTCAGCGAACAAAATCACTTTAATTTTGAAACCTGCGGTGTAGGTACTTCGCTTTTCCATCAAGAAACTGTCGCACTTCTTCACTGCCACAACATCAAAACACTACATGCGGAGCAAAGACGATATAAGAGAAAGACCTGTAAGTCAAGGCTAACATTTGATACCCAAGAATCAACGCTAATGTGCTGCTATCTCTGTACATTCCACAGGAAGCTTTTGAGAATAATCAATTATTATGTCAGATATCGTATTGCAAGAATTGATTCCTTTTATTTCATTTGATTCTTTTAAAATTTATTTTTCTGGTAAGGATTGCGAAGGGAATTACGTAACGGNTTGATTCCTTTTATTTCATTTGATTCTTTTAAAATTTATTTTTCTGGTAAGGATTGCGAAGGGAATTACGTAACGGGAATATTCAAATGCCTTTCTATATTTTGCACATTTATTTAAAACTTACAAAGATAAACTGCAGAAATAATGATTATATTTTTGCTTTTAACATGCATCGTTAGAATACTTGAAATATATAAAAAAAAAAGCTCGATAAAATTTTCCTCGTAAAAATATTACTTTAAATTAAATTACATGTTTATAAGTTATTTCCTTTTTCCAATAAATATACAAACGCTGGCAGTCAAGGCTGCATCTCGAGTGCTGTATCAGTACATTCCAAACGAACCACGTCCAACAAACTTGCGGCACACTGTGACTGCGCTGTACGCTTGGCAACACTGCTTGCTTGCAAGGACACAGCTGCCACACGACCTTTGCCACGGTCGCATGTATCAGCCATCCGTGGCGCAGGTCGTGTTGTACAAGATGTACAACCACAAAGATGAACGCAACCTATAATCAATAAATATTATTTTTGTTAACATCCTTTAAAACCATGGTGCGACCTATAAGCGCAGGCGACTTATATGCGATAAAATACGGTACTTTATTTATCTACGTTTAACACTATCGCTTTCAAAATAGTTCCCTTTCGCAGCAGTACAGTGCTCCCAGCATTCCAGTCACTTCTGGAATGTGTCCTGGAATTTTATTCTTGAAAAGCAACTTTGCAATTCCAAAATGGTATCAAAACAGTGACCCTTGAGGTGGTTCATCATCTTCGGGAAGACTGCGAAGTCCGCAGGAGCCAAATCTGGCGAGCAGAATGGGTACAAAAGTAAGAAGAAATTGTTTCTGGTGAGATACTCACATGTGAGGAGAGCTCAATGACAGGGTGCATTGTTGGCTTGGAGCATCCAGTTTCGTGCCCGCTACAAACCTGGACACTTTTGCCAAATATCCTTCCCCAGATACCTTGAAACTTGACAGTAGAATGCACTATTGACTATTTGGTGTACGGGTACGAAATAACAATGTACAATACCATAAATGTCAGAAAATACGACGAATTTGCACTTGGTCGAGTGCGGACCTGCCTTGCCTTATAGAACTGTTGTTTCGTCTCAGGGTCGTACCCATTCACCCAGCTTTAGTCACCGGAAATAATGCACCATTACAGACATCCAGCGCAAATCGCAGAAGGGGCTAGACACACTTCAAGAAGACTGCTTCGTGGACACATTCTAGAGGGATGCTGTGAGTATTGTATTGATGTAAGGGAACTATTTTGAAGGTGATAATGTGTAAATGTAAATAAAGTACTTTCTTGTAGACAGAGGTAGCCGTGAACTTCTTGACACCGCCTCGTATTTGGGTTTAAAAATATTCTTCTTCAGGGATTATACTTGAACATCTTGGGTATATTATTATTCTTCATTTATAGTGTGCGCTTGTTTATAACAATTTCTTGTACATTGTTGAATATTTTATCTTATGCCCTCAATTCATATCTTATTTCAGTGATCTTTGTTATTTCTGTGGTCTTTTNACATTGTTGAATATTTTATCTTATGCCCTCAATTCATATCTTATTTCAGTGATCTTTGTTATTTCTGTGGTCTTTTAAGCTGTAGCCTGTCAGGTTTCAGTAGCCACATTTCAGCTGCTGCGTTTCTGGTTGGTAGTGTAGGTTTCCAAATCATATAAGGCACAACCTAATTCTTTCAAAAATAAGAAGAAATTCTCTCTTTGTACAGTCTTTTGAATAGTTATTATTGTACCTTGCTTGCTTTGGTATTCTGCATTTCATATAAGTACANTTCTCTTTGTACAGTCTTTTGAATAGTTATTATTGTACCTTGCTTGCTTTGGTATTCTGCATTTCATATAAGTACACTAAAGTTTGACAGACAATGTGACCAACCTACACACTATGTAAACAGTAAATGCTCTTCTTTGCGAAGTATTCTATCTGCTGGTGATTTGTTGTGAGATGTATGTTATGTTGGCAATATTGATGGTCATCATGGAAAAAATTGTACATAGAACTGAAGGTTGTAATTTAAAACTTTAATTATTCTTACAAACATTTGTGGTATAAATTATAATATTAAAGTAATGTTGTAAAATGCCTGAGGGGCGAATCTGAGTTTGTGAGGGATAGGGGTTTTAATAAAAATAACAATTCAATTTGATTTCTAATTTATTCACACAGCTATTATTTACAGCATTAAATTGTCTCCACTATTACTCTTTTTTTATTTAACAGGGAGCACAATATTTAATGTTTATTTCAACTATAATTAGCATCCTTCTTAATGTGTCTGGCCACAGTCAATTAACTCATACTTTCATTAACACGTGTTCACCCTATCTGTTGCCATCATTTGAAATGTCTTACACTCGCGCATCTAGTCCAAAAGTCCAGTCTGCCAGTCACACTCTTCACTGCTTGATACTTTGTCGCAGATTTCCCTACCACTGGTCACTTCTCTCGCCGCTCGGAATTTAGTCACTCGTCCATTCAACAACTTCCAGCCCGGAGGCCCATCGCACTATTTATACTCTGCTGGCCTTGACCTGGACAATTTAACGCACCCCGAGTTGCTCTTAGAGAAACTATAGCAACAAATCACTAGAAAATTCTTCAGATGAATACAGAAACTCAATANCACCCCGAGTTGCTCTTAGAGAAACTATAGCAACAAATCACTAGAAAATTCTTCAGATGAATACAGAAACTCAATACAACCAAGGTCAGCAGCTTGCAGCGTGTGCAGCAAAAAGAATTATAGTGTCTGCTAGCTTTTTATAACAGAAAAGCGGTTCCTGGGTATCACTCGCTTGCCATTCAAAACATTCCATTGACTTCCGCCGCTATCATATAACTGCTCTGTCCTTTACTTCCACTCGCTCGCATGGAGCAAAGCAGCAAGCGTGTAACAGCAATGTACTTTTTTTTTTGCTTTTATCGAATNCACCCCGAGTTGCTCTTAGAGAAACTATAGCAACAAATCACTAGAAAATTCTTCAGATGAATACAGAAACTCAATAGAACCAAGGTCAGCAGCTTGCAGCGTGTGCAGCAAAAAGAATTATAGTGTCGGCTAGGTTTTTATAACAGATACGCGGTTCCTGGGTATCACTCGCTTGCCATTCAAAACATTCCATTGACTTCCGCCGCCATCATATAACTGCTCTGTCCTTCACTTCCACTCGCTCGCATGGAGCAAAGCAGCAAGCGTGTAACAGCAATGTACTTTTTTTTTTGCTTTTATCGAATNCACTTCCACTCGCTCGCATGGAGCAAAGCAGCAAGCGTGTAACAGCAATGTACTTTTTTTTTTGCTTTTATCGAATTGGTTAAAAAATATGTTTAGCAATTATGGTGGAACATACGGGCAGTTACGGTCAGTGAAACATTTCCAGCTTTGTGAATGCCATTGTGCACGTGATCTTTTTGTCACGTTAAGTACCTTATAGGTGATATCGGAATATTTTATCAGTAGTTAATGATTTTTGTATTTAATTTTGTTAGGCATAGTTGGTTGTAGAGGAGCCTTTGTAGTAAGTTTTCTTGCATGAAATGACAAATGTATGGCTTGGTCCACCATTTTCGGTACCGCTAGGATCCCCAACATATATTTTTGTCCCGCAGTTTATTAGTTTTGGGAAACCAGTGATGTGTCGTATTTACTGAACAATTCTGCAAATTATTTATTATCTGTGGCAGACAAACCTGTCCAGGATTGCCACAGAACATGTGTTCAGGAGTTTTAAATAGGATTTATGAACAGTAAGTCAACGTGTTCTGTAAATAATATATTTTGAAACGGTTGTTAGAATGTTTGAAATGTATGTGCCCTAGAAAACCACTATTTCAACGCTGTTTTTAGTATACAAATAACATGTTTATTATAAGGAAAATCAAACAAACTTATGATTAACTTTGCCAAAAATATTTACGTACATATGGAATGTGTTTTTATTCGCATGAGTACGAACAACGTAATATTTATCTAGTTTTCTTTTGGTGAGGTTAAAACTTTAAACTCAAAATAATTTGAATGTTACTTCCTTACAAACAAAATTTTCTACTGGTCCATTAAGACAGTATGTATGTAATTCAAAATGATTGTCCTTTGTAAGAAGTNCTTACAAACAAAATTTTCTACTGGTCCATTAAGACAGTATGTATGTAATTCAAAATGATTGTCCTTTGTAAGAAGTGCTGTAAAACAGTGTTTTCTGAAGAGATGTTCAAGTCTCCACCTGCAATAAAATAAACAGAGCCCCAGCAGTATAACTTGGCCATAACAAAAATAAAGTAATCTGAAATGGCAACCTACATTGATACTGTAATAGCGTTTATTTACACACATCACACGTTGATTTCTTCAGATGGAACAATTTCAGTGGAAGGNACATTGATACTGTAATAGCGTTTATTTACACACATCACACGTTGATTTCTTCAGATGGAACAATTTCAGTGGAAGGTAACAAGGTCTCCATGCTACATTTCTAGAACTGTCAAAATTTAGTGAACTTATATGAAATGGAGTATATCTTTGCAACATGTTTTCTGCATCATTTTCATATTAGTATTCGGATTTTGTCAAAATGTATGGTAAACATGAGGTAGTGAATTATTATTCATTATGGTTTTAGTTTGATGACATTTTCAATAAAATGAGTTAGTTTTGGTTTACTTTGGTTATGGCACGCTATGGAATGGCACGCTATAAACACATGTGCTTGCAAACTCTCTCTCACCACACTCACTCATTCCCATCACTCACTCTCACTCTCTCTCATTCTCATCATTCTCACTCTCTCTCATTCCCATCATTCTCACTCTCTCTCATTCCCATCATTCTCACTCTCTCTCATTCCCATCATTCTCACTCTCTCTCATTCCCATCATTCTCACTCTCTCTTATTCCCATCATTCTCACTCTCTCTCTCTCTCCCTTTCCCATCTATCTCTCTCTCTCTCCCTTTCCCATCTCTCTCTCTCTCCCTTTCCCATCTCTCTCTTTCTCTCCCCCTTTCCCATCTCTCTCCCTTTCCCATCTCTCTCTCTCTCTCTCTCTCTCTCTCTATCTATTTAAGATTATCTTTCACATATTTTCCACAAAAGTAGACATTTTTTTTTTTATAGAAAACCAGTGTTCAAAAGACACCATTTTTAGTGCTGTTCCGTATATCACCAGCTATGAAAAAATGTCTGTACAGACAGCATATAAAAGGTTTTTTTTCTCCATGAATGCAGTGCATGCATTATGTGTTGATTAATGATTCAAACCTGAATAAATTTCCTAGTCATACACTTCCCATTTTCATTTAACTCCAGGAAACTTCAGTTTCTCTACTACACATGGGAGGCAAGGCGCTGTGGTATTCTCAACACCCATTCAGCTGGTGTAGTGTAACAGCAAGCTTGCATAAAATGTGGGAGGATGCATGTACATGGAGACATTGCATTTAGCATGCAAACTAGTGAGATTAGTGATTTCAGTTTTTTTAATTGTTTCATTTGAATTAGTATTATAATAGTAATTTTGCAAGATGAAAGATTTTAAAGGTTAATGTAGTAAGTGTTATTATTTAATGAAACTTTCCAGTCATGCCCATTTATTAGAAGTTAAAAGTTGTTTAAAATGGGTGACTTACGTCCACTCTCAGCAATTTAAGACTGAGTACAAAGCCAGAAATGGGGTAATGAAATCCTGTATAAACTCTTCTGTTGGCCATTTCTTGTTTGATGAGGATAAATCCCTTTGAAACAATTAAGATGGTGGTTACATATTCAGACTTAAATGATTTGTACACTGTAATTTCAAGGCATGAAAAACGAGTCTCACATCCTTGTCTCCCTGGCATGTTTGGTAAAAGTAGGATTTGTTTGCAATTGCATGAACAGAAATATGCAAGAAATCTAAAACGCAATGAAATGATGACAACTGTAAAATACAAAAGAGATGACTAGCCACAGCTACGTGTTTTTAGGGCAACAGGAATTATCATTTCAAGGACTGAAACAATTGAGGCAGTTATGTTGAGTTAATTCATTTATTGGCGGAGTTAGATGACAAATTGAAATTCCATTGGTCTACAGATTCTTGTGGGGTTATGCTCTCAAATGATGAAATAGCAGACGTTGCTAATTTTACCCAATTATCTACTGTATTTGTATATGTTTGCAAGGGACAGATTTGTGAAAGGTTTGTGGGGTTTCGTGACATCATTGGTGATAAGTTGGTAGAGGCCTCAGCAAACCTTACAATAGAGCCTCTTGAAGAATTTGAATGTAAAGAAAAAGTTGTTGTGCAGACACATGATGGTGCAACTGTCATGCATGGACATTTGAATGGTACAGTCATAAATTAGAAATTTTGCCAATTCCTCATGTGATATTAGTGTACTAATATATGCCCACAAGTTAAATTTAGTGTTATCACAGGGAGTATCTTGTATAAATGCATAGTGTTTTTTGGTAATGTTAGAGGTTTTGTACATGCCTTAAAAAGAACTAACTTATTAGACACAGTATTAAAGAGGTTTCCAAAAACTTTCACCATCAGGATGGATTTACTCAAGTTACTTGGTACAGTCTGTTACAGCTCATAAGATTGAGTTTGAAAATCTGTGATGTACATTTGGGAAAATCCAGAAGATCGGGTTACAACTACTTTTTATATGAGACTCATGGATTTATTATGATAAGATATTTTTCAATTTAACTTTCTCTTGTTTATTTAGGAATTATTTTTGCTTACAGATGTTGCATTTAACATTGTGCAGTCAAAATTGGTAGGTATTGCATTTTGCAGCAAAGAAGAAGACTTGACTTGAAAAAACAGTCACGTGCTAAGAGAAATATGGGTTTTGAGAAAATATGGTTCAGAGCTGAAAGCATAATGTGATCTTCCAAAGAAGGAAGAAAGGGAAATTGCACAGTAAAGGACGACTTCAGGAGGATGTACTTTAAGATTTCGGACACTACAGTCTTGTAGCTGAATATTCAGTTTNCGTGGATTTATTATGATAAGATATTTTTCAATTTAACTTTCTCTTGTTTATTTAGGAATTATTTTTGCTTACAGATGTTGCATTTAACATTGTGCAGTCAAAATTGGTAGGTATTGCATTTTGCAGCAAAGAAGAAGACTTGACTTGAAAAAATAGTCACGTGCTAAGAGAAATATGGGTTTTGAGAAAATATGGTTCAGAGCTGAAAGCATAATGTGATCTTCCAAAGAAGGAAGAAAGGGAAATTGCACATAAACCACAGTAAAGGACGACTTCAGGAGGATGTACTTTAAGATTTCGGACACTACAGTCTTGTAGCTGAATATTCAGTTTAATTTGTTAAGTTTTTTATAGTTTATTAAAAATTTTCATTTCAAAAATGTCTAGCTTTGCAGATGTTTTTTCATGGGGAGGTGTTTAAAAAAAAGGACTTTTTGTGGAATTTTTTTTATATTGTGAGGTTACAGTCCAAATAGTAGGCAAATACTATGCAGGAAATTCAATGTTTCCTGTATCAGAATTAATTTCAAAGTGGACTTCCAAAGCTCTTCAATCTNAGGACTTTTTGTGGAATTTTTTTTATATTGTGAGGTTACAGTCCAAATACTATGCAGGAAATTCAATGTTTCCTGTATCAGAATTAATTTCAAAGTGGACTTCCAAAGCTCTTCAATCTCCCTGAACTGCTTTACACTATACCTCTTGCATAGTCTGCAAAACCTTTTTTTGTCCATGCTGAAACACACAAAATTCCTTCTTTAGGAATGTGCGAGTGGGTTGTCTGCACTTTCCATGTACATATAAAATCATCTGTTCGTACATATGAAAGCTCGCAACTCATTTTCGATGAAGTTATTAAGGAGTTCTGCAAGAAGAATCTCGGAGCAGACTTCTACTAAAACTAAAAATATGATGAGTAGGCGCAAGCAGCAATGCATATACATATAATTTTAAAGTTTCATGTTATATATGTTGCCAAAATTTGCAGGATATGCCCCTGAGCATCTGTCGTCTGTCAGTGGAGAGTTGAACTTCTAGCATGCACCATAGTACTCTGTACGTGTGTACACCATCATTACAACCTAAATGTGTTAAATATGCTGCTACGCTATCCACATAAAATACACATTTCATTTACAACTAATTCCCACGTTCTCTCGGTAAGACATTAAATTGTAAGATTTAATTTTGTAATTCACTCCTAACTTCACAGATAACGAAGCAAGTAATATTAATTCCATGGCTGATGTTAAAAATGCTANTTTTTGTAATTCACTCCTAACTTCACAGATAACGAAGCAAGTAATATTAATTCCATGGCTGATGTTAAAAATGCTAGTTTTAATGTGAACAACAGCCTATAAGAAAAAGATACCTATGCTAATACACTCAAGGTAGGGAAAGTGGCAGGCTTGCTCACACATTTTTTTACCAAACCTGATGCAACTTTAAAAAACACAAATGTTTGTATTACATTATAAATTAGGCTTCATAACTAGGTTTTGCTATACCAGTGATTGAACTACAATAACCATTTCAGAATTTCTAATATACAAATGCAAAATTTTAGTGTTGTACATAATTGTTTTCAAAATTGTATATATTATTCATGGTAGAGAGCACTTTTTGAAGCTCTTATTTGGAATAATTGTCAATAAATATATTTTATTGTAGCCTTACATGTTAACTTAGTCCAATGAAATACATACACTGTGTTTAGTATTACTTAATAACAATATTTATTTTAAAAAGTAATAAAAGATAAAAAGTGACTGCTAAGAAACAAGTAACTAGGGCCTCAAATGTGCTCATTTTACCATGGAAAATCTATATCAGAGGCAAAACTGCCAAACTTGCACAATTAAAGGTAACCACATAAATTGTGGAAAAAAAAAGATAAATTAACAAAGTTTTATGTTATAATGCGAAGACAAGTTGCCTTGGGGATTATGCAGAAGTGTCAATTATATTATCAGGACTCAAACCAACATGTCTGTTTATAACTAGATGTGTCAAGTCAGTCAGTCTTCATTTTTTCATTGAAATGATTTTTCAAATGATGCAGGCAGCTGAAACTAACCTCACAACTGCATGTTATTAGAGGAAAGACAGCAAATATTTCGAGAAATTTTTTAATATTCTGTAAAGAGTTTCCTGGACACTTTTCTAAAACTTCAAATGAATTTTGGTTATTGCATATGTAAATATTTTCCCACTTTTTCTTCCACTTCTCAAATTTGCCTTTTACAACATTTCTGAAAATAAGAGGTCTCATCAAAGATGCAAACAGACTGTATGTTGAAGTTGGCACTTTTGATGCAATGTGGGATGTAGTGTTGCAGCTTATGATGTTCTGTATGATGTCTGGCAAAAAGTTCTGGCAGGTCACTGTACAGCATCATAGTGCGAGGCGAAAGTACTCCTCGGGTGTTAGTCTTCTAGTCAAGGTTGGTGTTTGAATATAGACATAAAGTTCTTCACATAGCTCTACAACATTTCAAAACAGCTGGTGGAACTCAACAGCATACACTATGTTATTGCTTCCAAACCCAAAGTAATGCAATATCAATCATGATTCTTTTGGCTGAGCTCATTGTGCCTGACCAAGCAAAAAACACTAACTCAAGTGGGCGTGTTGCAAATGTTTCAGCGATGGTTACAATCATACTACTTTAAGAATTTTACTCTGCTAAAAGGTTCTAATAAAAAGTAAATTAAATTAATGTGTGTACTGTTCTTTATTATCTATAAAAAGATACAGGCTGTATTTGAATTCACTCCTTAGTGCCCTATGTCAATCTAGGTCCCTTAATATTCTGGAATTTAGGGAGAAAATTTACTCAGCTGGAGGTCAGCACTCTTTCCTCAAATATCTCCAGAAGACTCTTATTTTAAGCATTTTTTTGCACCTCTTTTTATGTAATTAAAAGAAATGAAGCATCAAATAATTTATATTTCATTGTATACAATTTTAATTGATGAGGTTCACGTGTAATTTTCTGAAAGGAAATATACCTTCTGGATAATGGAATGATGCTGATAAAGCATTATGTAAATAAATGTTATTTTGAATGAAATGATTTAAAAAAACACACGCAAACTGGAATGTATTTACTGAAATGAATGCTAGTAACATTTCTAAAACTAGGTCTATATTCATTGCCTTAAATTTTTTAGTAGGTACCATAAATTACCAGAATGTGAATTCTGAAATGGCTTTTAATAGGGCTTACTATAAAGATATATTATAATTGTGGAAAACACATCACCATAGATCAATGGCTTTGTAAAAGTTGAGCTTTCACCATAGAAGCTTTGTTAAATCCACTGGTTAGATTCGAAAGTGCCCCAAAATAACCAGAATTTTAATGTCTTGTATATTTTGCATTGCTATATGGAAAATTGTTGGTACAAATGTTGCAAGTGAACAGTGGTGAAACAACATATTCAACGTAATGGCCATCCCTTGAGGCACTCCCCCTTAAAACATTTTGATTCTCTTATAAATTCCATTTTGCTGCAGTCAAAACCTAAATTACATGCTATATAAAAGATGGAGAAAAGTTTATAATCCAGAAGCAAAGATGTTTAAGTACCCAAAATACAATTTACAATTCATTACAGGTTGTTTTTATTCACCGAGATACATAGATTTATTGTATACAACCTGGGTGCCCATTTGCACTCATTGTGATGCCCTTTACTAAATTTATGTATAACCTTCCTCTCCCTAAGTTGTTATGCCACTGCAAGTGAGGGAAGAAAATTAGTGTTTTCATAATGTTAAAAGGCAAAAAATAACAAATTTGACAATTAAGTAAAAGTCTCTTAACAGAATTCCTTTTTATGTACCCCAAAGAGTTGAATCTGATCCAAAATGTCTTGTACTATATAATTTGTATGATATGTTTTCCTGATATTGAAGGAATTTTATATGTACAGCCACATTTTGGCAGAATTTAAGTGAAACATGATCTGATATTACTGCCAAATGTTTGCAGTTAATTGAACAGTTTTGAATGCCTGGTGAGGATCTACTTTCCTGCCTATTTTGTAACTTTGACCACATACGTAAAATGTAAAATCAAGTGAATCTGTGAAAGTAAGAACATCAATATGATAATTCCAACTCATATCTGCTTAAAATAAGAAATAATAAGTAATATGAATAGTTTCACATTTTAAACATAATATAAAAATATGGAACAAATTTTTCCAAATTGCTGCCAACTGTATTAGGATTATATCAATTCATTATAATACATGCAGTTAAGGACAAGGATTTATTTCCCAGCGGTCAATTTAAAATTCTTGGTTAACTGTAACCCGCTATATCATCTTGGTTGTATGCACAGCATTTTAGCAGACAACTTTAAATCAAGACTTGGTGGGTGTCAATTTTGAAAGAACTCTTAATAGTAGGCTGTTAAGTATGTTATAATTTTTTTTTCAATTCTGTAATTTTAGTGTGATATTTATTTTGAACACAGAGTACTAATTGTGCAAGAGGTATTACAATCATCTTCATTCTTTGCACTTACATAAAGTAAAGTTTGGTTTTACCATAATACAATATAGCTGTATATTCTTTGCAGATATTTATATTTTTTTTAAGTGGTACGTAATTTTATAGTGCCTATAGTTAATTTTATTTTGAAAAGAAAATTTTTAGAATATGTTATTTCTGCAGAACTTGCATAACAGTATAAAAAATTTTAATGTTCTAAACTTTCTCAGAATCCATGAAAAATACCCTGTGACCTTGTAAGAGATTGAGTATATTATTTAGTCTAGAAGTATATTATTCTGCTTTTGCTCATTGTTTCTGCAGTACAGAAATTGGTGTAAAGTATACCCACAATTTCTGCAACATTGTTACTTGAATTATGAATTTTTCTTCTGGGCTGCTACATTACATTTCTCTAAAGAAAACAAAAACTGCCAAAGTGTTTAATTTTTTCAAACAAACATTGTGGAGCAAAAAAAAAAGTCTTGCCTGTTTACTAGCTAACAGAATCCTGTACACAAGTGGAAGAGTGGATTACAATTACGTTTACCCTTGTTTCATACAATATTGTCAATGCCTTTGTGCTTCTTTAATGTTTGCATGATAACTTGGTAGACTCCTTTGCTGCAATAGACAGATAATTAGAAAATAGCATAAATATTGCTGTCTTAAATTTCTTGACTAGAAAAAAAATGTTGTATTGGAGGAGGGACCAAACTTGTGAATTATTGTCACAGTATATTGTTGCTAATGCTTGTTGATATTTGCTTGCTTAATGTCTTGCGGCTGGTGCAGGGACAACCTGGTTCCAGCATTATCTAACGAGTGATGAACTCTTGCATGGTCTTCAGAAAATTCAAACCTAGAACTATTAGCACGTATATCAGCACCTCGCCAGTTTGCCATGGAAATTGACCATTAACACAGTCGAGTAACCACCATTTGCACGTGTGTGTATAAGAATGGAAAACCTTGTGAACCATAATTTGAATTTCAAGATACACACTTGTGTATTTGACAATAATTAATCTGTTCACTTAACTCTTCCTATAATATGCTTGCAGTTTATTTTGTGAAGGTAAAGTAAGCTGTTTACATTGATGTTGGTACATACAGAATGAGGTTAATGTTTTTCATACATAATTTTTGTTCAAACAGTGGTAGTATTGTTTCATATTGTTAAATATTCTTTGCAAGATAACAGTACTGGACATATGAAAATCATTTTATGTATTAAAACAATTGTGCATCAAAGTGTAAAATATTCTTCATAAAATTTTGCAATTTTTGATTGTATAGAAGTTTCTTGATGGTGACCCCATTAGTATGAAATTTACTCTGTACTGTACATTTGTGTTAAATTAAGTTTAAAATAGGTAATTTCTGGCAAATTCTGTGTGAAGTTGATTTTATAATAGTATTTTTTTTCCAGAGTAAAGTAAGGTAGCCTAACTTTTAGCACAAAATTAAAAGTTGGTGCAATAACTAGAAGGGTGTAAATTTATAAAAAAAACAAACATGTGACAACAGACAAAGGTCTAGTCAGTTAAGATTAATTGACTTTTGCTACTATTACTTTGCAATATTTAAACACCTAATTGTCGTAATCCACCAACTTTGACATGTTGCAGCTTAGTATGATAACTGAAAGTCATCTGCCTAAATGACAACATGTTTGATTTCATGCTGAAAGTGCTCACAATAGGACCTTGCAATACTTTTTTTTTTTTTAACAGTTACCAAATATAATTTAAATGCCTAACAAAGATATCATCTTTCACTGGTAAACTACCAGCCCTCTTCTCCTCAGAACGCCCTCAGTGGCAGCACTCCAAGACAACCCGAGACCCGATTGGCCCCGGAATGAGTGTTGTATCAGTGGGTTATTAAAAATCAGAGTAACCCGTTAGATCAAAAATGGCGTGGAAGAAGGGGAATTATAAACATAAGGGCGTATCCCATAGACAGGTCAACCTGAGGCCAAGCACATGATGTCAGAAGCACATACTCTAAAAGCCCTTGAGGAGCACACATGTGTGTTTCTTTTTAGTTACAGGGATGTTGTAAGATGTGTAATAGTTAGATTTTTTTTTTAGGGGAAAAGGGTTCATAGTTTAGTTTGTTTTTATTGAAGGGTTTTGTTTTTTGTGTAATGGCCCGAGCAATGCGGGTGCGAGCCTTCTTCCAGACGCCATGTCTTCAGTCTTGGGACAGCTGCGGCTGGGAGCAGATGGGTGTTGTGTGGAGGTCTTATACTTCTTGCTGCACAGCCATATATTAGTTTCAATAATTATTTTATTGTGTCAATCTTTTATTTTGTTTCGGCCTCCACATTTGCCCCGCATCTGTAGTGGACTCATTTACATGTTTCTGCACACACGTTGTGCTCGTGTGTGCACCGGCATGACAACTCATCGCACTGGCCGACCTCTGTTCTGTATCGCCTATTACCCCGGCAGGCAAGTGCCGATTGCAGGCGTGCTAACTTTTGAGTACTAGAGCTCAACCCTAAAGACATCTGCATCAGTGTAGTTGGATGGAGAGGTGTATATATAATTATTTTCCTGGGGCCATGTGCCAATGTAAAGTACTCATGTGCGGGGTCATTGAAGCCCCAATTTTCATACCAAGATATTGGCAAGTGTTTTCTCAGAGTCCTGCTTCACGCATGTTATTACAGCTTGTAGTGTGGCCATAACAGCATTGCGGCATTATGAATACATGAGTGAGAGTGTAGTAGTTTGTACTCCCGCAGCCCTGCAGGCTAACATGCTCCTAAGACCCAGTTATAACTTTGGAGCTAGCCGGCACAAGGATGGAGAGTATAATTGTGGCAAGTACCAATTGCAGGAGCCAAAACCCCCAGCATTGACAATTGTAAACACACTTAACAAGGTTACCAAGTTTTGCTGATCTCGCAAGGCAAACTGCTTGCTTAAAAGGACATTTTGGTATACATATTGTTGTGGATAAAAAGGACCATATCAATTGCAGATTCATGACTTGGCAAACTGCCATCTTCTATTCACTCTTGAGTTTCAAATTAGCCTTTGAAGGTTATTAGTACATTTTAATTAGAACAAGCTTTACATGGCGACACCAGTCTGAAATAAAACATCGGATTGTGGTACATTACCAACCAGCGTGTAAATTTTTTTAGTATGAGAAAGTTTCATCTATGTCTGAAAGCAATCTGCAACCTGGAATGCATGAAGTTTTAAAGATGAAAACTAAATGCAAATGTTACATTTGAGTGAATTTACAGTAATTTTTAGGTTATAATTACTAAGAGTTTATCACAAGTTTGTCCTTGTTTAATGGAAAGGTTACGTTCTCAGGAAGTGTCACTTATGTTAAAAATTTTAATTTTAATCAAGTTTCCAGATTAGGAACAATTTAAGCAGTTAGATTCCTCGATAGTGTAGAAATGCCTACATTAAGTGTAATATCTTAAATTGTGCATCATAAAAAATAAGTATAGGACGAAAATTGTAACAAATAGATAAGTCTCTAAATAATTTTCATTATCTTGGACCATTTTGAATATACATATATCCGTAAATAGTTATTTTAAGCCACATGTTGCCAGTACAATTGCTTGAATTTAAAAAAAAATAGTCTACGATTTGTGTTATTTTTTACTGCTCCAAGCACTAGCAAGTCATAATCTTTCCACTAACAGGCATTTCTTAAATATTACACACATTGGTCTTTCTGGGATTCATATTTTACATCGTAAATTATGCGGTGATAAACCTATACATGTTGGGTCAACACACATGGATAATTAGCCAGACCTTCGGCCAGGCTAGGAAATATTTGGTTCTTGCAAAAAATGTTTGGGTACTGACACTGAGCATTTGAAAGCTGCCAGAGCATTTCAGCTGAAGAGGAAATGCATGTAGTTTTCTAACCTCGTTCCTGTCAAATAGTACGTATCCCCTTGTTTAAGCTTCCCAGTTCTGTATTACGGAGGCCAAGTGACGAGGCTAGTGTAGTCTTAGTAGTTGCTCTTAACTGTGTAGTCAAGTGGTGCTCAATCCCTCAGTAAAAAAATACCCTAATTTTTTTTGTTTTTTTTGTTAATTTATGGAGAAGCGGGTTGGAATAGTGAATCACAGATAAATTATGAATTAAATAAATGAATTCTAATTTTTAACTTTACGTGAAGCAGTGCATCAAACTTGTCCAGTATAAGCTGTTGCTGAAAGAAACCATCCACAAAATTCATAAACACGCTATCATGTAAAAATATTGATTTTTCTTTGAAGCATTATTTAAAATTTAAAAATTCTTATTGTGTAGAATACATAGCTGTTTTTAAAAGACTCTAAGAAGAACATGAAGTGCATCAGACACACAATATTTTTCAGGTAATTCTTTTTATGTCAACATTTGTGCAGATGTAACACTGGCATGATCACAGCAGTTACAAGGAGTACAAAGCACACTATCTGCATTCAGCAGAGATGCAGCAAGTTAAGCTTGAGGGAACTGCTCGAGGAAGCAGAAAGGCAATAAATCATCTCCTCAAATAGTATTTTAGACAGTGTACATTTTATTTGTTCACGTACTACTCTTTGCAAAAGTCCAGGAAAACACCTAGTGTATGAGAAATCATAAGCCCATCTTGTGTGCTAGTTTTAAGTAGGTATGCATGCAACCAATGTCAGACACGTGGTTGAGTGATGTCCAGTAACAGCCAGTGCTAATACCTGTTATTAAATAAAAGTAATGGGATTACAATGTGTACATTTCTTGAACACAAATTATGAATGAAAATAGTAGTCTCTCCTCACTATACTGTAACTGTGTGTACCTATTTGACAATTTTATTTTGGCATTTAAAAACTTAATATAACAAGAAATTATCTGATTGTTCTCAGTGTGAATTTCATGTGATCTACTGTTTGTACATTGCATTTAACTTATTGTATGCAATTGAAAAAATATTTTTGTACATAAATGTCAAAGGTTCAAAAAAACTGTTTTTGGAAAAAATGAAATACATTATTATTTTCAATTGTTTATTTCGAATTTTTTTGAATTTGCAAGGTGCCTGTTTACAGTTTCTTATTAAAATTTGGTGTCTAAAATATTAGGCAATACTTTTGTGTATGTCATTTTTAATTTTCAATTCCTTACCAGAAGCAAATAGTTGTTCACTATCAGGAATCATCTCAAAATTGGACAGCTCTTTAAATGAAGAGAAAACTCAAAAGTTAAAAAACCAAAACATTTGGTGAAATAATACTAATGCAAATACAAATCATTATCATGATACGTATAATTTATGTATTTTAGTTTAATGTGCCACCCAACAGTGTTAACCATTAACTGGGTGACACACACATAAAAACATTAAGAAAGACAAAGAAACACATGGGCAATACACATGATTTACACAACTAAGCTAAATAAAATTTAGAATTTACTTAAAAAAAATAATATTAATAGATGGCAATTAAAAGTTAAAAGACCAAAATTCAGAAAATGGCCCACTATCTATTATAATGCTTGAACAGCTCAAGAAAAATAATTATCTTTCCCATAAAGGGATCAAAATCAGAAAACAATTTAATTATAATTTGAAAATTTTTTTTAACCAAATCATTTCTAGGATTTAAAGTACAGAAAGTATTCCTAATTCTATACTTATAATTCAAAATCTTTAAACATACCAGTTTATTCACAAGATAACAAAAAAAGTACGAAAGAAAAGCATGTACCAAAAATAATGAATATATAATGTCTCGTCTGACTTTCATTGTCTTGAGTATTATATATATATATAGATATAGATATATAAATATAGATATATATCTCCATATTATAATTTAAATCTAAATTATTTAGTCAGAATCTAATAAATATAATCTTAAAAATATTTCTTTACACATTTTCCAATCTCCTTGAATCAGTGGTGGTAATTTAATTCCAAATGACTAAACCGTATTCTAATTTATATCTAACTAAAGAATAACATAAACACAATAATGATTCAGGTGTTGAGGTAGAGTAAGTAATAAATTTAATTAATCTTAAAGTATAACTACAATTACTAATAAGACTATCAGCATAATAATGGAAATATTATTTAGAATCTAGTGTCACACTCAGATCAGGAGCATAATCAGCTCTGTTTATTACATGATTATACACTGAATATTTATATACAATTGGATTTGTTTTCCTTGTAAGAGAGATAAACATAGTTTTGTCTGAATTAAGTGACATAGCATTATTGGTACACCAATTAAAAACAGCAGAAATGTCTTCTTGCAACTTACACAATCAGTTGAATCTTTAATATTTTTATAAATCTTCAAAACCATTAGCATATAGAAGTGCTACAGAATTATTTATAACACTAACAATATCATTTATGAATATATTAAATAACAATAGTGATAATATTCCACCTGTGGAACACCATTATAATGAGATGAAAGTGAAGATTCTATTTTCACTGCAAACTTTCTTTCAGAGAAATAATTAGAAAACCATTTGACATAGGTGTTATCAAAACTTATTGCTTGTAATTTATCCAACATTACCAAGTGTTGGCAAGTATCAAAAGAGTTTTTCGTGTAACATCTCCATATAGATCATTAACAAATTTAAATAAATTAGTTGTTTTACCTATTTGAACTCCATGCTGACTATATGAAATTGTTTTTTTTTTTAAATAAAAATGTTGTGTGTGTATGAATTAACTTCTCAAATACCTTTGAGAAACAACATAATAAATATATAGGTCTATAATTATTAACATAATGTTTGTTACCTATCTTAAAAATAGGAACAACAATTGCTTTTTTCCACAAGCTTGGATAGACACCACATAATAGACTACAATTAGGAATATCATCAATCCCAGTAGCCTTACTGCTTGCTTTTAAATCTTTTTATTGCCCAAAGAACCAAAATTTGAGTAATTATCGGAGTTGGTAGGTGCACAATGCCACCATAATAATTACATTGATAATTAATATTCATTTGACTTAACATACATCTCTGCGAAATTTTTGGCAAAAGTATTGGCAAGGGCTTCAGGATCATAAACCATTGTACTATTGGATAATGTTTTTTTCTCTCTAACCATTATTCATAATTTTGACGCGTAACGCATATTGGAAGTATGCGTTAGAAGTGGCGCTGTCACAACCCTCACCCCCCCCCCAGCTTAAAGCAGTGTAGGACTTCCCGGATGACAAGTGTTACCCATTAACGCGTGCCGAGGTGGGGTAGCACCCACGGGCCTTTCCCCCACACCCCTAGCAAACTGTGTGAAACTTGTACACGCCTAAGAAATTATGAGAGATGCTGGCGATTTCCGCTTAAGAGAGAAATTAAAACACGTGCTGAAGGGTGATGCGCACCGAGAATAAGCTGACAGCGTACGGCAGGGGCAATTGGCCCACACCACCCCCTGCCCCCTCCACCAACAAGAGGCCAACGAGTGGATGAACTGTTCATTGTTCAAAGCCTTCCTCCCTCCCCGTCCCCCAACAAGGGAGGCACGTGTAGGAATCTAGGGACGGCGCCCAGATAGTTTAAAAGCCGTTTTTAGAGACAAGAAGGGGGTCAGTCGGAAGCTGCGATACTCCGTGCCGGGAAGATCAGTTGAATCAGGTCAGATGAACCAGAAGTTCGCGAGAGTAAGGCGGAGCAAGAGGTTACCGGGAGAAGAGTCGTGGAGGTGTACGTTGAGAAGCGAACCCCGAGCAGCAGTCGTGGAGAGACTGCAACAAAACCAAAGGCTTCCTAGCCCGAAGCGCCAGATCTCAGCCAGCCGACAACAGACCAAGAACTACAAGCAGAGCTAAGTATCAAGTCGTCGTCCAAAGAAACCCCCCCNACCACTTGGATTTGTGTCTGTATATTGTAATTTAGCGACAATATAACCACCAGTAACTTGAAACCCCGAAAGACTACCTTATTGAATTACCCCATTCAACACCCAAGGCACCTTACAGTCTGTGCCATTTAACATTAACTGAGATTGTATGACCCACAGGTGGGGAATAGCATCAAGTTAAATTGGCGCCCAACGTGGGGCGTAGTTAAGTCTGTAGAGATCGAAACAAGTACCAGACCATACCCCGAGAAAAGGGGTCTCACCCTTACCGAATTACTGAGCTAGTCAGGATGAACCAAAGACTTTGGGGAGTCTCAAACCCCGTGGCGCCTACTAAAGCATTAATTAGCCCACTATGAGTCAAAATACGAGGCCAACCAACTAGAAATGAACGAGGTTGAGCGGGAGGAGAAGTTCAAGAGAGCAAGGCGGGAGAACGAAGGGAGTTAAGCGAGGAGTGGAGACGGAGGGAATTACCGAAGGAGGCCACTGCCCACTGGACAGTGGTGCGATAAAGTGATGAGAATGGCTAGAGCAGACAATAAATGCAAGAGCAAGTTCGGACGAGAGTAGCGAGGAGCGGAAACGAGAGAAAACGAGAGGTAAATTTCACTGGACGGTGGAAAATGACGTGAGATAGGTCAGGCGGTTGGGGGAAAAACTGCGGCGCCGGTCGATAAGAAAAAAAAGTAAAAACCCGCATTGGATTACTAGGTCACCGGACGGTGAACCATAACGGGAAGATAAGATAGCAGGCAAAAGTAATAAGTAACACAGCCCTACGCACTATCTCAGTGTCACGAGGGCGCATCTGTTACTGCGCCAGCCGATAACGAAGTGTGGCAAGCCGAGCGATAACAAAGCAGAAAGTGCGAGTGAGACCTGCACGGTCCAAAAGTATAATTGCGCGGGAAGATGCGTGTGAAGGAGAACTGGCGAGAAGCGAGACTGAAAACAAGCGCATGCAGGCAGAAAGCGAACGAAGAAGAGACAGTAGGCAAGAAGCGATGAAATGAAGAGAAGTGCACCAACCAAGAATCGAACCTGGGAAACCACAGCCACATCCGAGGACCAGCCTGCAATGCAGTAGTCCAGAGATAACAGCACGAGAGGAAGGAAACTCATCCTTCCCCCCTCATCACACCTGCTGTCCAGGTTCACCAAGGTTCACAGTGCGGGCGGGACAAGAAGCCACCTCATCTGGCAGAAACAGATGCAGTGTGACGTGAGGTAAGTGTTTACTCATGTCACCCGCTGAGAAAACTAGGGCAGGATACCCGACCTGCCAACCTAAGTGAGCCAAAACTTAAGTGAGACACCGTGTTTACAGTTTGACCTGTGTTTATCCTATGTAAAGGAGGAAGTTAGGCCTTCAGCCGAAAGGCGTGTAGATGCCACAATTAAGTGTGACTGAGTGTTATTTGTTTAATGTATCTGTGGAGGTAAGGTACCAAGATAGGCCATCAACCGGGTGCCGGGTTAAAATGTAAAAATTTTTACCTAGGGCGTTGTGTGTTTACATTTGCCCCAACGGCAAGACCACATGCAAGATCTGCCGAGGCAAGATACGATAAGGGTTTTATTGTTTGTTTTTTTTCTTGACACGGCCTATGAGCCGCCTTACCAGTAAAACGTAGCATGTATAAGTTTGGAGATATAGGGAATTATATGTTTGTTTCCCGTTTACCGTCAGACCACTAGTAAAAACGGTAGAGTGCCAGACATTAGTTTAAGTTTAAACACAGGAACAAAGTTTCCCAGCCTAGGAGATAAGAGGGTTTTGTATTCGTGCGGCTTACGAGTCGACGTAAAAGTAAATACCTATCACAAAAACGTAAATGCTGCAAGTCAGCTGTGCAAATAACCGGCCTTCTGCCACATCTTTGTTTGCAAGTACTCAAGAAAGTTCCAAATTTGCAAGGGCGATGGAAGCACAGAAAAGCTAATTAAGTACTGTAAAAGTAACATGATCCGGAAGGATCACTGAGGGCATTTATTGAAATGTGTAAACTGTGTAACCCTGTAAAAATGTTGTAACCCTGTAAGAGCTGTGTATCCTGTTTATGTTTTGTTCATAGTTTTTTGCGCGAGTTCAAATATGTAGCCAGAAGTTTCACAGCTTTCCTATACTCAGAAAAGTGAGAATGATTATAGTCATATTTATTTATTTATTTTGTATAACCTGAATAAATTTTCTTTCATTTTTAAAAGTCTGATTAGATCTTTTGAAAACCATACAAGATATTTACATTTTGAAGTTTTAACCTTTGGAATAAACCAATTGATTAATATTTGAGAATTGCTAGAAAGGTAATCTACCATTTGGTCAACATATTGCATATTGTATATAGGACTCTTATCGAAAGCATTATAAGTTAAAAATAATAAGTAGTCTCTTTTTTTTTTTATAATTCCTAGAATAGTAAGTATTGTTACTTTCTTTGTAACTTTCAAAAAAACTTCAGAGTAAAGCAGGATGATACCCATCTTCCTCTATAATAGGATCCACAGAATTTTCAATATGATCTATATGAAAATTAGAAAAAACCAAGTCAAGTAAGTCAGAAAATGTCTTTGTGAAATCAAATTGCTCCAGATTAAGAAAAACTCATTTTTTCTATAAGAATTTGCCCTTTTTGTTTATTACAATAATGAACAATATTTTGACTGATATGCATTCCAATCAATACCAGGAACATTAAAATCACAGATAATATTTCATTGATGCATAACCAGACAATTTAGAATTTATAAAATTACAATAATCATTCAAATCGCCAACAGAAAATTGTGAAGGAAAATAAATATTTCTGATGAAATTGCATTATGACTAGTAATTTCAACCCACAGACTCAATGTTGTATTTCAGAAAATAAAATTTTTGTATAGTATGAGGATATTTAGATGAATTTACAGCAATAAGAACACCGCCTCGTCTTGTGAGAGTAGAAAATGTAGGATCACAATCTTTGCAAAATATATGGTAATTATCTGAAAAATAATGAGAATTGAGACAATTACAATTGAACAAAGTTTCAGTTATACAAATGACAGAGTTTTGATGATAAAGATAAAAATCATCCTTCCCTGGAGTCGCACATTATTGATAACAGCACCTCCGTATACCTCGACATACATTTAGACATGATTACATAGGTAGTTCAGTTCCGACTCCTCCAGCCGTCTCACTATTATTACTAATAACAGAAGGTGGTTCCTCATTCTGTGCCGTTACATTTGGAGACTTTGATGTGCTTGTTGCACCAAACAGTTGATCGTTCTGAAGCCTACCATAGAATTAATTAAGCAGCCAGCTGGTCAAAAAACCATATTAAAAATACTGTTACGCGCTTGCTGCTTTGCATCCCGCACGAGCGAGTGAAAGTGAAGGTCAGCAGTTATATGATAGCTATGGCAGAAAGTCAAAGGATTGTTTTGAATGAACAGGCGAGCGATAGACCGGTTGCCGCGTATTTGTTCCAGAAAGCAAGCAGACAATCCTTTTTGCTGCGTGCACTGCTGACTCTGGTTGTATTGATTTCAGCGTTTATCTGAAGAATTCTCTAGATTACTGACCTCGTTCTCTTAACACGACTCTGGGTGTGTTAAAGTTTCCAGATGTTCAGGGCGAACAATATTAAAGTGTGACAGGCCTTCGAGCGGGAGTTTTTGTGGAATGGATGAGTGGCCGAGTTCCGAGCAATAGAAGAACGAGCAACGAGAGAAGTGACCAGCAGAAGGGAAATCTGCAATTGCGAGTATCAAGCAGTAAAGAGTGCATCTGGCAGGTTGGACAATTGACTAAATGCGTGAATGAAAGACATTACAAATGATGGCAACATATAGGTTGAATATGTATTAATGATTAATATGAGTTAATTGACTGTAACCAAACAGAGACATTTAGAACGATGTTAATTAGAGTTGAAATAGACATTAAATATTGTGCTCACTGTTAAATAAAGAGTAACAGTGGAGGCAGATAATTAAATGCTTGTAACTATTAGCTGTGTAAATAAATTAGAAATCAAATTTAGTTCTATTATTTTTATTAAGACCTCCATCCCTCACAAACTCAGATATGCCCCTCAGTCATCCCATGTAACAATATGTTCATAATCAGTTTCCACCACAGACACACATAAAGACGAAAATGAGTCGTACCTGGTTTTCAATTTTACATTTTTCAAGTTGGAAACTTTAAGTTCTTGATTGATATATGACACTATATCATTCTCCTGTACATCAGGAGCAAACCGGGAAACAAAGATAGTCTTCATACAGGGCTTCACAGTTTTAGGGACTATTTTAATATTCATGTTCCTACCACCAATTTGCACTTGCTTACGTGCCACAGCTGGCTTGCATGTCTGTGACCCACTTAAGATGGAGGACTTTGTTTCGCATCTGCGGACCTCCACAAAACCATCCACATCAGCGGCTGGCTGTGTAGGCATTTCCTGCTGATCTGTAGTTTTTTTGGTCATGCGTGACGGCTGCATGGTTTTACCATATGGTACCTTAGATTGAGTTTCTAGGTTACTAGATACTACAAATTCAGAACTAGAAGCAGATTCTGACCATGTGAGGTAGTTTCACTGCAGGATTTTTTCTGTGGAGGGGGAGAAACCGTGGCATCCAAACAAGAAGCGCGCACATTTTTGTTTTTATTTAATTGAAGACTCTCAAATACAGCCCGAAGTAGAAAATTATCTTGGTTTAGTCATAGATTTTGACACATAGAGCCTAATCCATTTTATCAGTTATCTTGGGAGAAATGTCTTCTTCTCCTTCAACTTCATTATCCACGAGCATCACTTTCAGAGCATAATTGTAACGTCCAGCGTTTGAATTAGTTTTTCCAGCAGAGTTATTCTCCTTATTACTACGTTAAGTGACGTAAACTGAGCATAGTTGAACCATCCCTACAGTTTATACATATATAGTTCTCACTTTTGCTTGACCCATTTACACACTGAGTATGTGAACGGGTGCCACAGTTCCCCAAACATTTTACGAACTTTTGTTTTCCATAAAACTGCTTACTGCATACAGAGCAGATATCTGAACTGTGGGGCATAAATTACCCCTAAAATTCAGCTGCCAAGATGTTACAAACTCTTAAAAACGATGGTCAAGCAGAAGCAGTAGTGAGTCACATCCTCTACCTACAAGCGCCAATCGTCGAAAAATAATAATAGTGAGCCCCTTCCCTCGTACTTTAATTAACTCTTCCGTAAAGTTATTTATCACACTGCCAAAGTACAGTCTAGCCACGGACAGCTCAGTGGTTTTTGACCCTTGGTGCTCCTGAGATATTTAATGTTTTGTAGTGAACCTATCTACACCAGCACTTCAATTTTGTATACTTGAGTTTTTGAATACCAAAGTTTGAAGTAACTTCACCCAAACCATCGGAACGAGGTTATATTTTACATTTTATCACATCCAGGAAGCGGAAAAAAAAAGTTTTCGAAATGAACTTTTAGGATTACGTAATTATTCGTCTTGAGAGTGTTTGCCATATTGATCCGCACTTTTCTATGAAAAGTACAAAGAAACTAGAGCTAAATAAACCAGATATTTGATATGTTTGCAAGGTGCAGGTTGAGAGGCNAAGCATAAGTTAATGCGCAGGTTGAGAGGCAGTGTCAATAGAGTTCCAAACATACAGTGAATATGGTCACAACTTTGACATTCGTTATGCTGCTCTCTGGCCCTGACCACATTCACATCAGGCTGCATAAGCAGAGATGTTACTGTTGCGTACTGGCGAGGCGTAGTTAGCAGTAAGAGTATGGACGCAGCAGTTGTGTTCTAGTCATGGCAGGAAACGGGCGAGATCGTGCATGTGCAAGACCTAAGTGGTTAACTTGTGTAGCGTCTGTGTGTTAGGTGGTGCATGAAAGTAACAACATCCAGTGTACTACCGAGCAGGGCCATCGACAGAAATTTCAGGGCCCCCTTCACTAAACCCAATCTGTACCTCCCCCTTTCTCATAAATCCTTTTATCTCTTTAGATTTGTATCATGGTTTGCGATGTCAGAGGCAAAAACATTTCTACCACTACCAAAGGAAATCATTTATATTTTACACTTAGTTTTGTGAAATCCATTCGCAGTATTATAAAAGCCCAACTGGATTGAAATAATTTTTTTTA
The DNA here is from genome assembly GCA_002778355.1 of Clitarchus hookeri. Classification (NCBI taxonomy): domain Eukaryota; kingdom Metazoa; phylum Arthropoda; class Insecta; order Phasmatodea; family Phasmatidae; genus Clitarchus; species Clitarchus hookeri. The sequence goes on along the minus strand of NQII01001092.1, from coordinate 415,579 downwards.
AAGGTACAAATAAAGTCATAATTTGTAAAAAATTTAATTTATTTTCTTTTATATAAAAATTAAAATATATTCCAGAATTTAATGCTTTATCATAATTTAACAGTACTCATTTAGCATTCAACTTTTATCTAAATTATTGCAATTCTATATAAAGTTTTATTAAATAAGTTATAAAAAAATTCCAATTAAAAAACACAAATAATATAGAATAAACCTAACACAGACAAGTATTTTAAAATGTAAGTGACTTTCAAATAAATATTATCTCTGTAGGTGTAAATAAATTAAATAATAATTAATCATTTGACAAAACCAAATAAAAAATTTCTACTAACTGAACTATAAAACATTAGTTTTAAAAAGTATTAAAGTTAGTTGTTANAACTTTTATCTAAATTATTGCAATTCTATATAAAGTTTTATTAAATAAGTTATAAAAAAATTCCAATTAAAAAACAAAAATAATATAGAATAAACCTAACACAGACAAGTATTTTAAAGTGTAAGTGACTTTCAAATAAATATTATCTCTGTATGTGTAAATAAATGAAATAATAATTAATCATTTAACAAAACCAAATAAAAAATTTCTACTAACTGAACTATAAAACATTAGTTTTAAAAAGTATTAAAGTTAGTTGTTANGACAAAACCAAATAAAAAATTTCTACTAACTGAACTATAAAACATTAGTTTTAAAAAGTATTAAAGTTAGTTGTTACTGGTTTTGATGATGTTTGATTTTATATCAAACATTTGATATTAATATTGACAATATCTCTAATATCATCATCAAAATTAATATTGTTGGCCAATTCACGCTCAATTGAAAGCTTTGCCAAACCATTCTGTCTATCTCCCAGCATTATCAATCTTAAGTAGTTTTTTTACTAGGTTCAGTTTGCTAAATGAGCGTTCACCCTCTACAACTGTCACAGGTAGAGAGAAAAAATTCTCAAGCCTAAACAAACATCAGGGAAAACTCCCTCCAAGTGTAAGTTATAAATATTATTTAGTAATTTAGAAGATGAAATTAACTTTGAGCCCAAGCACTCCATAGACGTACACTTGAAAACCGTTTTCAGATACACAATTTCAACTGCTCATGAAGATGTGAAAACCTTGGTATATTTTTCAAGTAGTAAGATACACTTTTCCTTGATTTCAATAGTGATCAAATTTTAAAAATTAAGAAGCAGGAAAAAAAATGTCTAAAAATTTTGATCAAACTTTTTAATCTTTGATTCAGTAGAGATATGATAAGGTCTAAAATGGGTAAAAACATGCCTCCTTTAAAACTTTCTTCTGGGCTGATGCTGATAATAGGTGTGTTTTCTCTTTTATCACCTGGTCTTAATCTGCATCGTTCTTGTTAAAGCTCAGCTGAAATATCCATAGCAGCCGCAACCACCTTATATTCAAATAGTTTTGGTAAAATTATCTCGTAATATTTGCATTTTTTTTTTTATAGCTCGTTAATATTTTCTACTGCTATATCAATAGGCAGTTTTCTTGATTTCAAAATAAGATTTATTTTATTAAAATGCACTAGGATTTTGATTCAAATGGATGTTTATTAAAAGGCACTTGAAGGAACAAAAATAATCATGCAAACCTATTGCTTCGGAATGGGCTTCATTTAAGTTATGGTCTCCTTGTGTGTAAAGCATCCAGGACACTCCGAAGATGTCTTGCTATAGGAAGAACAGCTTCTTTTCTTGAACTCCACCTTCTGTCAGATTCTCTGTGTAAGGGAACATCCAGTTTTTTGTCTCATCATCCTCCATCTATTGGGGCTTGCACTGAATAAATTGTATAATTGATTGACACAGCCAAAAAATGTTACTGCATCTGTGCAACACGATGCAGAATGAACTCCGACCAAGTTAAGCGAATGTGCCGCATAAGGTGAATAAATTATTGAACTGTTCTTCTCCTTCATATGTGCTTGAACATCTTGAAACTTGCCCAACATGTTGCTGGCATAATTGTACCCTTGTCCAACACATTGAGATGGTTTTCTAGTCTAATCATTAATTGGTCTGCAATTTCCATTCCAGTTTTTCGACAAAAATAAAAAAAAATTATAAACAGTTCTTGGATGGTCCATTGCCTGGATCCCTCATTCTTGTGCACATATCTAATGATTAGTACATTTTGTTCTCAGTATTATATGTCAGGAGTGAAATCACAAGTTATGGAATAATAGACTGATTTGTTTATCTCGTCTAATATTGTGTTAAAAACATGCTTACCACACAGACTGATCAATTAATTTTGAGTTTCATGGGACATGTAATGGACTTGAAGTCTTTTTCCTTCAGTTTGTCTCTTTTTGATTTTTTTAAGTGCTCTTCAAGCAGCGCATCATAGCGCGAAATCAGTTTGAGGCAGCCTAATAAGTTACCATTGCGAATATCTCCATTTTTTGTACATGATCCTCGAAATTGTAAACCCCGACTACCAAGAAAAAATGTAACATCTAGAAACTGCCTGAGTAAATGCATTATTATCTCTCTTTATGAAACTAACTGCTTCTGAATTTGACAGTCAATAGCTCCATATCCTTTAGTAACTTATTCAAGAGTCCTGTGCGGCAAATAATTTTGACTCCTCACATGTTCTGCTAACTTCGTGTATAGTTTATGCCAAAAGTTTTTCGTAGGGTCGAACCCTTCGGTTGAAGCGAAATAGATTGTGTGCTTGATGTCTGTCGTGGATGAAGTAAACCGTCTGCATGGGGAGACAATAAAGCCTGTGGGTTGTTGAGCTTGATAAGACAGTCTCTTTGCAGGTTTTCCCATTCACCTAGAGTGCTTGGGTATATTAAACAATTGGAGGAGTGGTCTCAATCTTTGCTATAGTCGGTTCACGACAAGAAGAAACTTTTGAAAATCAACCTTTGAAAAAACACCCTAGCCGTTAGCTACATGCATATAACATTACAAGCAGCGGCGAGCGCGGATACAGTTATGCCGTTAGGTTGCCAGCACAAAGAGAGGAAATAGTTCTAAAGTTTTAACGTAATTGTTAATTTATTGCTTACAAATGGGTTTCGAAAAGACTTCTATCTTATTATGCTAATTATTAATGACGTGATGCTAACGTACTTTGAATGCAATGTTTCTTGCATACTCACAAGATCACGCTCAAGGTGAAAGTAGAGCGGCCATTTGTTTACAAACCTTCGTTCCGTGAGTTCCGTGTGTTGTTGGCGAGATGTGGTCGACACACGTGCCAGAGAATTGGTGCGATTATCATGTTTAACCAATAATAATTC
>NQII01001092.1:375582-410279 GCA_002778355.1 Clitarchus hookeri | reverse complement strand
CACACGAAACATCTAATTTTTAATACTCACATTTTGGGTTTATGCAATGAAATGTTTTTCGCTTGCATCACATATTCTTTGGTGTGAAATTCTCAAGATTAAAAACTTTATGCTTGTGGAATATCCATTAATAATATATACATTACTTTTATGATGGGTACGTGCATGTACGAACACATGTACACACACACAGTGGAATGTAAACATGGAATGTAAACATTGCCATGTGACTGCCACATGGCAATGTTTGTTTACTCTTTGGCAGAAGGATACGAAATGGGCTTGAAAGTAGATCTTTAGCAGGGCTTCAAGAAAGTCTCTTCCAGTCATGAACCGACTATAGCAGGAAGTTTATTTGCCATTTCATTCAATCCATTTTCGTCAAGAAGACCAAATTTTACAATTACTTGGCTATCCATATCTAATATTTTCACGGGCCATTTCTCTATTTTTTTGGGATCGCAGCCCAAAGCACTTGTTTGGTATTCATTATGTTCAGTTACTATTTCTTCCAATGTTTTATCATCTTCTGTTTCCGATGATTTACCTTTGGTTGATAGGCCAGATGACTCTTCTTGGCTAACAGTGGTATGAATGTCACTAGATCCGTAAACATTCTCGGACACTAATGATTGCTGTTGAGTATCATCTTCGTTTCTCTCTACAGTTGGAGATGAAGACCCCTGAATCTTTGCAGCTAAAATTTGTGAATCTAATTGTTATGATCGTTCGTTGTTGAGTATGATCTTAATTTTTTCGGCTGTTGTAGACTCCAAAATCTCAGCAGCTGAAGTTTGTGTATCTAGTATTGGTCTCTTCTCAAGGAAAATGAGTAGATAATTTTTATTTGCTGCATTTTGTTTCCCTCTATCTTTTCCGTCTTTTCTTTTCTGGGCACCCGACTCGTATCAGTTCATTTCTTCCACCTAAAAACGAGCAATAGGTTAATAATTTTGGAGTGCTGTGCAAATTTCAATTTACTTTTATAATTTTTCACTCACAGAAATTTGTAAAAAGTTTTAAAATATAGTTNGAGTGCTGTGCAAATTTCAATTTACTTTTATAATTTTTCACTCACAGAAATTTGTAAAAAGTTTTAAAATATAGTTGAAGAATTTGCAGACATGCTTTAGTTTAAAATCGAACTGAAGCCTATGCACGTAGCATATGTGTTACCCGAGGACTGTCGTTTGCTATATAGGTCTCAAATCTTAACCAATTTAGATGCGGATTTCATTAATCGGTTCAGACGCTTGATCAAATGGAATTATATTTTAATATATGTTTTCTGTACAAAAAAAGGGCCTGTCAAAAAAGTCCCTTTATTTAAAAACTAGGCAAAATATCANTTTTAATATATGTTTTCTGTACAAAAAAAGGGCCTGTCAAAAAAGTCCCTTTATTTAAAAACTAGGCAAAATATCAACACTTGCTTTGTTATAATTTCGTCACACATAATATCCGCACCGATTACTGAAAACTGCAACAGAATCAATTAACATTTGCAGAATGTAGAGGTGTAGAGCGAATGAAAGGATTCGTGTAACTTAAGTAATAAAGTCATAAAGGCATGGCCAACCTCATGTTGGCCGTCATAAAGGCCAACATGAGGTTGGCCTTTATGACGGCGCGCAGACGGGCTCAAAGGTCGAGATATGTGAGTATGAGGCAAAATAAAAAGATTTCCACTTAATTTTGAAAGCTGTACCTATAAATGTGCCTGGCAGCTCAAAACCACCTCAAGACTTGATGTTTGATAATAAAGTGCAATACATTTTAAGAAATAAAGCTTTACCAAACTTAGGCCTATATAGTTCCGGGATCACGGAATGAAGTATGTTTGAGTTCAATCACAAAACCAAGAAACCTGCAAGTATAAACATAAACAAATAAAATTTGTTCATAATGTATAATTGATTTGTTCAGGTAAACAGTTGTTTTATGTATAACGTGTGGAAAACATACTTGGAGCGTTTACAGTATTACTTCGTAGCACACAAAGTGATGGATAAGAAAGAGAAGAAAGCAATAATTTTTATGGTATGCGGAGCTGAGTTGTACAACTTAGTGGCATCATTGGTCCTACCGAAGGCTATGAACAAGGTGGACATAGCAGAGATGTTGGAGACGTTATCACATCATTTCAAACCCAAACCTGCACACTTAACGTGTTCACTTTAAATCTGTTTAGCTTTGTATACGGTTACACGTCACCTGAAGATGTTCCGATCATAGTCACTACCTGTTCAAACTAAATTGGTTGTGAACGTACATCAAAACAACATTTCTTCTATGCTTTAATGTGATTGACTTGTTAGACGTCAACAAACCATTGCGATACAATGGCAGACAGCAGGAATTCGTGCAGCAACACAAAGAAATTCAACAGGTAAATTATTGGATAATTAAGGGTTTTTATCCTATTAATTAATTAAAACTATTTGCTTGAAAGGATATTACGGTAATTATCTAGTTTAGGGGCTTTTCTGAAAAACACAATAAAAATTTAAAATTATGATATATTTCTACTCTACTAATGATGCAGAACACGAATATACTAGGGGCATCGCTTTAAAATAAGTGCAACATATTTTAAAAAATTGAACAAGTTTGTGAGATGACTGTTTCTGACAGTTTGTTTACGTTTATGAACGAAACGTTTTATGCCAACAAAAGTTGTTTTAATGAATTCAGCATAGCTTACCTAGTTGATATTGAAGCGGCCGTAGTGTTAAAATAAGTAGAACATATTAAAAAAAACTTGCGAAATATGTTTGTTTGTGTCTATTAACGTCAGAGGAATTATACCAGCCCCCTACCTAGGTGAGTCAATTTACATTCTTTTGGTGTGTTTTACGGTTCCTTTAAATCCCTGCAATCCTACATTCGTATTTTAGTGTAAAACCCAAACATCCTAGGTTAGTGTAAAACCCAAACATCCTAGGTTAGTGTAAAACCTTACTATCCTCGGTTAGTTTAAAACCCTAACATCATAGGTTAGTGTAAAACCCAAAAATCCTAGGTTAGTTTAAAAATGTAAAATAGTGATTCGCCCATCGTGGGGTTAGGTTTTGTTAGGTTAGGTGGGCACATATTACGAAATTAGTCGGACGTTAATGCCCCTAGTATATTCGTGTTCTGCATCATTAGTAGAGTAGAAATATATCATAATTTTAAATTTTTATTGTGTTTTTCAGAAAAGCCCCTAAACTAGATAGTTACCCATTAAAATGTTACAATAATATTTAAGGTGATTCTACATTTTACAAAACAAGAAATGTTGAAATGTTTGTGTCATTGTTCCAGGTGACACTTGGGGTTTCGAAAAGTCCAAAGCTTTAATTAATTTATGGGCGGCAGAAAGAGTACATCAGGAGCTGATGACTGTTTCTAGAAATAAACCAGTATGGGAATCAGTAGCTCAAGACGTCAACCTAACCTACAAATCATCAGTCCCTAGGACGTGGTTGCAATGTAAAACCCACATACAAAATCGTAAAAATTAATATTTTATTTCGACGCCTCTTCTGGCGACGAAGTCTTCGTAACTGTTGTGTTATCCCCATGAGTATTGTACATTTATATAGTTGATTAACCAGCACCATTGCAACACCGTTTTCCATGGCTCTTCATCCGACACATTACGGGCAAATTTTGTCACACAGTTGTATCTTAGGTAATATTTTTTTCGTCATGCAAACATAACCTACACACAATCCATTTTTACTATAGACATAACGTCTCGCGAATGTAAACAAATAAGCTAAATTTTAACATTTCTATCGATTGCGACTGCAACAATCGTTTGTTGTGTAAGCATTTGATCATGTTCACTTCGGAAGTCTTTCAACTGAACATGATTAAATATGGCAGCTTAAACATGTCATTAACTACAATAGTTCAGCGTGCCGTATAAACGCGGCCTAAATCAACGAAGCCTGCAGTTTCACAACATTTATATTTAATTTAACCTTCCTCAAGTTGAATTAAACTTTTTAGTAAATAACTTTGTTTTCATTCCGCTAGCCGCTCGTGCTGAAGAGTTCGGAAGAAAACAAATAACATTAATACGTAAAGTGGCTCACATTAATATTCGGCCACCTACGATTATCGCAGTTGCATGGCCTTATGTTACATTAGAAATTAAGATAAACATAAATCATATTGCACAATCCTTTTTGTGTGCTTTAAATGAAATGTAGCAGTAGCATATGACGGAAATGAGCAATGCAACTTAACAAACCATATGATTGTGTCATCTCATGCTGCATAAGTACGCCACTTTAATATTCGGCCATCATAATTCAAAAATAAACACACTCCTCTTTTGAAAATTAAACAACCAGTCTATTAGTACTTGGTAGCATGGCCATTCTGTATAATTGCTTCTCGCAGGCGTTGCGGCATATTAGCAATTATATTCCTGGTACATTCGATGCCAATCTTACTCCATTATTCCTTAAACCTTTTCTCTATTTCTTTTGTGGACCAAATTTTTGTAGTGCGCAGTCTTTTTTTGTGTTCATTCCACATATGTTCTATGTTATTCAGGTCGGGTGATTGAGGAGGTGAGTTAATGACTTTGGGACAGTTATACAAAAGTCAGCTATTGACAATGTACGACTTCTGTTTTGGGTTATTATCTTGGTAGAACTTAGACATGTTCCTAATATCAAGATTATCAGCACACTTGTGTAGGTTTACTTTCAGGATGTTGAGATAGTTTTCCTTTTTCAATGTTCCATCGACACGTACAGTCTCTCCATCAACTGCTGAAGGTAAACAGCCCTAGATCATAATACTACCTCCACTGTGTTTCACAGTAGGTTGTAAGTTTCCAGGTTTTAGCTCCTCAATTGGCTTGCGTCATGCTGTTATCCTGTCATCTGAACCAAACACATTCAAATTCGTCGCATCAGCAAAAATAACATCATTCCACCAGCTTTCATATTTGTCAGCGTGGTCTTCTGCGAACTTAAGTAGTTTTCTTCTATTTAGCTCATTAATAAAATGCTTATTTCTAGGTGCTCTGCCCTTATATTCTGTTCTTCTGATTACTCGTCATTTGGTTTCTGGATGGACGTTCTTTCCACAGTCATTGAGTACCTCCGTTGTAAGTTTACAAGCACTAATTTACAGATCTTTCTTTATTTTCCTGATTACTAGACGTTCTTCTCTCTCGCTTAGTTTCTTTGGCTGTCCTTTTTGAGGTACCGAATCTATTCTCTCTTCCTTCTCAAACATCCTTATGATGTCTCCGACAGTGGACCTCAGCAGATTCAAGTGCTCCGCAATTTGTCGTTGATATTTTTTCTTTGCATGATGAAAAATGACCAGCTGCCGCTGTTCAAATGGGGTATTCTTGTCCTTCGTCCCATTTGCCTGACTGACGCAGCCACCAAAGCTATCCAATGCAACCTCTCAGCGCAGAGAGCATGCAGGGAATGACACGAGGTACGAGCACAATGTGCATCGTGCCTGTGCGACGTGTCCACCACAACTGGCCGAATATTAAAGTTATGTACTTATGCAGCACGCGAGAACAAAATATTGTGTTTCACTGGCTTGCACTGCTCATTTCAGTTATTGGCTACTATTGCATTTCATTTAAAGCACTCAAGAATGATTGTTTATGTTAATTTATAATGTTACATAAGGCCACGAAACTGAATTAATCATCGGTGGCCGAATATTAATGTGGATCACTGTATATAAATCACCTAAATAGCAAAAGTACACATTACACAAAAGAGTTATTTCAACACAGAAACCGAACTCTTGAATATAGCACAACACGAAAGCAACAACTCTTTACAAGCATCTACCAGCTTAGTTGAGAAATATTTTGTTTACTAAAACAGCACACAGTGGGAGCGGACAAGACTTCTATCCCTGTCCCAGACGAATCTATTTTTTTAGATACAGGACAGTGGGAGTACGGTTAGCTATAGAGTGCCGTGGCGATCACTGTAAATATGGCCTTTGCATTTTCTGCTTCATCAGGAAAAGTTTTTAAAAGAAAATCTCTCAAAACCATGTCTTAAATTTGTGTCGTATGTATACACGATGAAACAAAACAAGTTTTAATTATTTGAACCAATTAGTTATTTTGTAATTTCATATTGTTGCATCATACAACATTTTCAAAGTTACAATAATGCTTTAAATTTAATTATAGGCCTTTAAACAATAAAAATCTTAAGCATTTGCCATTACATTTTCTTTCCTTTGACGAAACCACCAATACACAATCAAATTGTAAAGTCAAAGTTCAGACAATATAGAAATGGTTTTGCAAGCTTTGTAAAAATGCATAACTTATAATGTAAANAATTGTAAAGTCAAAGTTCAGACAATATAGAAATGGTTTTGCAAGCTTTGTAAAAATGCATAACTTATAATGTAAAATCATTATCATTTCATCCAGGAATACAATTATATTAAAATTTCAAATCAAAACAAAAAATCACATGTTTACTTNAAAATCATTATCATTTCATCCAGGAATACAATTATATTAAAATTTCAAATCAAAACAAAAAATCACATGTTTACTTATTCAAAAATATCAATTCATATTTATCATCTGTACCTTATTGATTGGCCATTTATTTAATTTAGACGAACTTGGTTTAATATACCGAGATGAAAATCGCCCTACATCAAAATAAAATTTATTCCACATAACCTCTATTAGATTCCTGGCATAATGGCTGGACTGGGTGGACCCTTAGGCTCGGGGCTAGGGACAAAAGTACCCTCTCCCTGTAGATGTCCCTGCTACCTTGGTTGCAGCACTGGCAACGAGGTAAAACAATCAGTATATGATGCAGTATTGGTGTCGGGATATTGTTAAGCGCTACATAACCTACAATGGCATTGTTTACTCCTTTTGACTAATTTTTTCTGGGCCAGGACGCATGGAAAAAGCACTTAAAGAATTTACATTATTACTTCGTAGCACACGAAGTGATGGATAAGGAATAGAAGCACAAAAAGTGATGGATAATGAAGAGAAGAATGCAAGCATTTNCGTAGCACACGAAGTGATGGATAAGGAATAGAAGCACAAAAAGTGATGGATAATGAAGAGAAGAATGCAAGCATTTTTACTGTATGGGGAGCTGAGCTGTACAACTTAGCGGCATCATTGGTCCTAACGAAGGTTAAGAGCGAGGTGGACAGGGCAGAAATTTTGGAAACTTTATCACATCATTTCAAGCCCAAACCGAGCGAAATTGTGGAGTCATACGGCCATCTCGAGACTAATGAATTCTAAATGTAGGTTTGCAGTGCCATCAGTGAGATTTTTAGGTTATTGCATAGATTATACTGGGCTCCACACATCATTGGAGAAGGTGGAAGCTATCAACCAGGCTCCAGCACCTACATGCAAGAAAGTATTACATGCATTTCTAGGACTGCTGAATTTCTACGACAAATTTCTCCATAACACAGCTAGCATGGCAGAACTATTGCATTGCTTGCTGGACAAAGGGAGGCTGTGGGAATGGTTAAAGGTCCACAACGATGCGTTTTGTGCAGCAAAGTAACTGTTTTAGTCGGACTGCTGCTAGATATACCAGGAAGGCAAAAACCAGCTGTAGGGGATGTTCTGATGTTGGAAGCCTTAACAGATCTCCGATGGAAACTATATGGATCACGCGATTGACTGAAGAGGACCCGGTATGTACTGTTAGTGGACAGGAAGAACACCAGTATAAGCTGGCTGCGAGTAGAGGTGGTAACAGAAGAGCTCAAACCCTACTGGAACAGGATAAGTTAATTATCTCTATATAAAGGCTGTGTTCTNCAGAGGTGGTAACAGAAGAGCTCAAACCCTACTGGAACAGGATAAGTTAATTATCTCTATATAAAGGCTGTGTTCTGTGGGGAAACAGAGTGATCATAGTTTCAGTGTCACGAAAGGATTTGTTGGGAGCGCTGTATGCCGCTCACGATGGTGTAGTGAGGTCAAAAGCAGTCATGTACAGCTACATTTAGTGGCTCAAGATGAACAGTGACATTGAGCACTTCGTAGGCCAGTGCCAGCAAAGCTAACTGTTCCGAGCTGATCCACCCAAGAATAAGGGCATTGGTTGGGAGCAGGAAGCTAAACCATGGGCAAGAGTCCACATATGTTTCTTTTGGCCATTCCAGGGCAAGGTGTTCGTGATTTCATTTGACGCTTTTCAAAATGGTCAGACGTTAAAATGGTACCATCAATATCATCTGCAACAGTGGTTTGAGAGTTGAAGGACATTTTCAGCATTCACAGTGTACCAGAATGTATTGTTTCAGACAACAGGTCTGTTTTTGTGTCCAAATAGATGGAATGTTTTGCGAAGAAGAATGGTATAAGGCTGATTCGATCAACACCATTCCATCCATCGAGCAACAGCCAAGCAGAACGCATGGTCCAGACTGTCAAGGCAAAGCTGAAGTAGCTAACTCTTAGTGGTTGGCAAACCAGATTCACCAGTATGTTATTTATGTTGCGAACTACACCAAGCATTGGTAGTCAGAAGACTCCTGCTGATGGGGCGGCCCCTGCAGACAGCTCTGGACCAGATTCGTCCAACAGCTAGCCACAGGGCACCAATGCTTTCATCACAGCCACCAACAGAATGTCGAAACAGAAGTTTTAAGGTTAATGAGTGTGTTTGATGTAGGAGCTAAAGTGACCACAAGAAATGGTTACCTGGGAAAATCTCTAGAATACAAGGGCGGTTCACAATATAGTTACCAGCAGTGTTGAACAAGGGCATAAGCGCCATGTGGATCAGGTACGGTAGAGAGAGAGAGAGAGAGAGGTAGATGGAGGTAGATGGAGATAGATGGAGATAGATGGAGATAGATGGAGATAGATGGAGATAGATGGAGATAGATGGAGATAGATGGAGATAGATGGAGATAGATGGAGATAGATGGAGATAGATGGAGATAGATGGAGATAGATGGAGATAGATGGAGATAGATGGAGATAGATGGAGATAGATGGAGATAGATGGAGATAGATGGAGATAGATGGAGATAGATGGAGATAGATGGAGATAGATGGAGATAGATAGGGAGAGATAAATGGATACTGCCTGGGGCATGTGGCATCTATTTTATTTGTATGATTTATTGTACTGGATTTTGTGTACTGATGTGTTATATGTAATTTTTATGTGTGTTGTCCTGAATGGATTTATATATGTCCGCAATGGTGGGAGCACCAGGTGCCAGGCATAAATTCTTCCCTCTCCCAGCAGTGACTACGTCTCTGATGCCTCACTCTCCCTGTTACGTGTGCGTGCAAAGAAGATGCTGCTTTGAAGATGTTGGGGTTGAAGATGCTGTATTGAACNAGAAGATGCTACTTTGAAGATGTTGGGGTTGAAGATGCTGGGTTTTCCTTTTGAAAATATTTCTGCTTTCCTTCTTCTACAGTACTACAGTGGATATTTATACTCTGCTTTACTCTTGACAGTTACTGTATTTTTCGATCTGTGCTGAGAACATTTTTATTGCCTGCTGGACCGTGTTTCTCCCTGGATTGGCCACCCAGGTGGGAGTGTTGACTTCAGCATTGGCTGAATGTTTCGTGGCGGGGGTGTAACGTGGCGTACGCATATTACCCTATTCGTTGTTTGAACTTGCTTGAACTGAACAGGTTTGGGTGTTGAACTATGAAGGTGCAACAATTTTTCCTTCACTGAGTGTAATCTGGTGCCCTAGTCATCGCCGTCGCCGACGCCTCGAGATGCATATTCGGCTGACAAAGCTTGAGCTAGGCCTCAACTGATTGCGAAGCTATTCCATCGAGGTGGCTTCGCCCCCTTTGTTGCCGATGAACCTTGTGCCATGCGTATCAAGGTAGTGTGCGTCGTGCTGGAAGAAGGGGGTGAATTTTAGTATACATACCGGGCCTGGCACTTGGAGGTCGTTCACTTTTGCATGGTCGTCATGGGTGCTTTAGCTTATACTAATGGTCGGCATAAGTATTTATCGGGTTCTACAGTAACGTGCACCAAGGTATGCAGTCTGGTTTTTCTTAAATATTATTTTTGGAAGCAGACATTTCTTTGAGTTTGCCCGTTTGACCAATTACCGTGTTTTTACGGAGTGCTTTTTATGTCGGCCAGTAACTTGTAATATTTCCGTTAGTCCTGAGAAGACCACTATGATTATTACTGTAAGGGAACCAGATGGCAGGCTGGTACGCTCCTCTACCTTGAGGCGCCTTTTCCCCTTAAACCGTTTCTTATGTTTCCATTTTAGTATTTTTAAATTGAGTTTTGATAGTGGCGTGAATCCATCTTCAAGTCAAGGAGTGCCATTTTTATTGTAGGTTGTTTAACGTCTTCTTTTTTTACCATTAACTTTGTGTGCGCTCGCGCTGTTAATTTTTCATTGCTTTTGGTATAGTTGTGTGCCGGCCAGGAAGGGTTTTGTTTTCCATTCATATTTAGCTAGCTTTTGTCCCGTTTGTTTCACCTTTTCCAGTCAGTACATATTACAGTCATTGGATGTTGAGAATTTTAAATGTTTCATATGGGGGTTTAACGAAATTTTGGTGAGTAGATGGATTATTGGGTTTCTAGGAGAAGGGCAGGGGGCCGGGGCACTGAGGTGCTGGATGTTATCTTGGATTCCACCATCTTGTTTCCAGCAGCTATATTGTTTATAGAATTTACCACATCATGCTCCATCATTTCATCATTCCATTTTGTCTCTCTCATTCCATCTTGTGCTTTATATCATTCCTTTCACCCACCTGTTCTCTCCCACGTATTCTCTCTCTTCGCGTTTTCTTCGTCCGCCATATACATAGTTCCCTCACCACCTGCTAGGTGCGCAAATGTGTGGCACTGTCATCAACCATTTTGGAGTCGTCTGCAGTAGTTCCTTCATCGCTTAGTAAGCGGCACTGGTGTGTGCCACTGTCATCTGCCATATTGTTTAATGTAGTTCCCTTGTTGCCTCTTAGGGGGGCACTGACTGCTTTGATTCTGGAGTTTGTCATTGAGCGACAACCAGAAGCACTGTTATTTTGCGAGCTGAATATAGTCTGTGGAGAGGTGTGGAATCGAAATACCGGAATTTGTGATCACTGGCATGGTTGACGCCCTAGCCAACTGAGCTATCAGGGCGTGTGCTGGGGCAAGTGGTTTTAAAGTAGTACATATAATACTGTGTGTGTGTGGGCCAGGATGAAATGAAAGGTTAATGTTATTATTCTAAATTAATAATGCATAGTCACAATTTTTATTAAAGTTTTTTAAAGCCATTATTACTATTCGAGACAAATATTACATATACCAGCAATAAGAATGTTCATATAGTCATAGGGAAGGGGACACATTATTTTGAACATGTTGTTCCTCTTCAAGTAGCTCATTGCTTCATCATCATCATCATCATCCATTTATCAATTTTAAAGCTTAAATAACAATGTAGCTGAATTATAATCAGACAAAATTAACACACCTGAGAAGATGCAAAAATTCCTCTAGTACATGCTCTAGCGTGTCACTAGAAAAAATCCACACCTGACAAGGTGTATAAATACCTCTTGCACGTGCTTTAGTGTGCTGTCAGTTGCCACATAAATCGAAATTCTACACACATGCAACACAATATACTTATGTTGGATTGAAAACTACTAACGGGCGTCTCTTCTTCTCTTCTTAATTAATTTCGACCCAGTATAACCACATGATACTGTATCAGCTTCCATTTTTCATTAATGTATATTCATTATATCCTAAGACACCGTCAGTATTCCGTCGCCCAATATCCGTCTCTTGTTGTCCTGTCATGTGAGCACGACTTCATTCATGCACTGGGTGTAAACTTCGTGCTGATATGATCTTATTTTGTTAATTGTTACTCTCACATGCTGCTGCTCCAACACTTCCTTATAAGATTAGAATGTTATTTAATTTTTCAGGCTTGCCTTCTTGATAAATTTGCCGCCACACACACAACTGTATTTTTTTGGCATNAATTTTCCGCCACACACACAACTGTATTTTTTGGCATGCAGCCCTACGAACTTGCTCATCAGTTCCCCACTGCACTCATCTTTAGATTTTCCCACCACTTTCCTGTTGGTGGGGGAACAGCATAGATGAGGAGGAGGGGGTAGGTGCTGGCATCCATCTCGTTAATGAGCGTGGGGTCTGCGGCCAGGTCTGCATAGTAATCCTGCATTTTAATTTCATAAATTAGTGAGTCGGTACCTGTATAGAGTAGATTAATGTCGTATTTCGTACTTATTTTTCATGTTATCGTGGTAGAACCTGCACATTAAAATTTTGGAGATCGAGCACTAAAAAGCCAGCATAAATGGGTTTATCAAACAATATTGATTCTCTCTCCATTTTCATTAGTGATAGGTTTTCAATATAAATTGTTCTGCACTTGAAGGTGGGCATTTAAATCAATGTCTTCAGTCTTCTCTCGTAACATACTAATTCTATGACTTGTCACTTCTTATTGTTTTCTATATGTTCCCCAAATGTTGTGTTGTTCATGAGCTTAAATAAATATTTTTCGAAATCATTGTGGGCTGCCTGCCTTTTTTTCAGTGTTGAGGTCTATGTAGTGTTTGAGCCATGCCTCTTGTTCGAATTGCAGCACACAATTAATTTTATTTCCTTTGAATCCATGTCATATTGCTTGTTTGAGGTTTGTGTGGTGTACAATAGAGTTTTTTCTTTTCTTCCAAATTAGTCAATAATTTTTTTGGTTTTGCCACTGGGAGGTCATTTGTTAATGGGCAAGAACGGCAGGTCATTATGCGAGTCGGGAAGTTCCGCAGGACATTCTACGTCTATCTCCAGCACATATCCGAATAGACCATAATATGACACTATCGCAGCGTTGATTTCGGTGTTCACCCACTGATAGTCACATATGGGGAAGGGCAGAGACATCGCCCACCCGTACAAATTGTTGGCTCCTACATACTGGAGGTAGACAGGCGGCTTGCTGACATCGTACATGGATGGGATGTACTTGTTATTTGCTTTTAATAGCACTTGACACACTGGACCACTCCACCTTTGATGCCTTCTTCGATGAATAGGTATTTGTCGCAATCTATTAGTAGTTACAGCTCGTCCTTGGTGTGTTTAAACATTGCATTGAACGAGAATCCCGGTGCGCTCACATAATGGAAACAGTCCAGGCCATAAGTTTTGAGGCTCAGTTTCCCGGAGTTCTCGAAAATTTCCGAAAGAAGTAGTAAATCAGTCTACAAATAAATATTTGAGTAACTTTCAGTTTCTCGCAGTTGAACTTTCCCAGACTTTGAGTGCACAAGCACAATCTTCTTTACTTATGGTCGTGACCATCAATTTATTATAAAATGTATTGCTGGGGCGGGGGGGGGCATCTGTGTCTCGTCCAGTTTCTGCAGACTGAGAATATAATCTTAGGGGCACACTCCCTTTATCCCTACTAATTCCAGACTAATGCCATACGACCCTTTACAAAACTTACCCCACCCACACCACAGACACCTCAATCAGCACCACATGCACCACAATCGCTCCAAATGCTCTACAATCAGGGGTCATTTAAGTGTAATTAAGGGAAATTTAGGGGTCATTAGGAGTCATTTGGGTTCATATAGGAGTCCTTTAGAGGTCATTAGTGGTTATTACAGCATAATCAGGTGTAATTAGGGGTGATTTGGGGGGGTTATAGGTGTAATATAGGGTTTTTATGGGTTTTAGGGATAATTTAGGCGCCATTTAGTGGTTATTAAGGGGATGTTAGATCTTTGAGAGGTCATTCAGGGGTCATTTAGGGGTAATTTAATGGTCAATCTTATGAGGGGTCGGTCTGGCAGGAGCCAGTTGTCTGCTTTTAAGTGTGACCATGATTTAAATCTGAGCAAAGAACTCGTTTGGAAGAAACTGTTGAAGATATAACTGCATTGTAATGTGATCAAGGAACTAAATAAAAATGTCTGCTTGAATGGAGACATAGAAAAATGCTAAAATCTCACTGATTAAATGTTTTAGAAAGTATATATATATATATATATATATATATATATATATATATGCAATAACTAGGCCAAGTAGATACACATGTTGCCACTGTGGAAATTACTTCGGTTTTTCCATGAAAATTATGCAATCCAATGATTGCACGAAGTCTGCTGTAGAGCTTACCTCTATGGACGTACCTTCTCCCACTGCTGAAAAATTACATGGAAAACAGTGTTGATAGTGTGGAAAGATCTTCAGCAAAAGGTGTCATGCTGGGCGACATGAGAGAACCACCTGTACGAAAAGGTTTTTCGCGCGATGAAGCATTACGACAATGTGCACATGCAGTTCATGCCTATACCCCATGCTGCAGTGGTGTGTACTGTTTCTGCAGACGATTATGACGAGACAGTTAATGCTAATGACGGAATGATAGGCCTACGAGGTTTGGTAGTCAGTATGTGTAAAACGTACACTTGCAAGACGTTCGCGTGTAGTCAACGAACTTAAGAATAAACAGTTGTTGACTATAAATACTGATGATGACTGTGCGACTTCTACAAAGAAGAGTAAACTTGGTATTGAGGACGAAACAGGAGGTGAAGACGATCATGCCCCACACATTTCCCCAGCAAATTTCCTTCGACAAGTGGTGTGAAGAAGGCAGAAGGAGTCAAGAACGCTCGTTACATATTTCCCGAAGATCCGAATAAACATGTTGATAGACTCAGACATTTTATTTGCCTGCAAAAACGCGGGGATTTCTAACTTGTTGCGATAGCTTCAATCACCGATGAAATGAAGGATCGGCTTTTTATCAGATGAGAATATTGTCTACCATCCATTATCTGCAAACATCTGAGAAATGTAAAGATCGAATGTACAAAATATTTAGAAATATAGAATGTATATAATAAGTAAATAAATTGCATTTGTGTATACAAAGCAATGTGTGTTTAATTTATTATACAGTCTCTTCTGCTTCTCTGAAAGACTTATTAATTCAGTGGTGTTATCAATCAATTCAGAGTCTTAGATAACATTTATGTGAGTGCATGCACTAGGAGGGCTATAGTTCGAATAAAAAGTATTATACCTTACTCGGGTTGTTTAGAATCGACTGATTTCTATATGGCGAACGAATGAAATTAGGGGAATATTTTTGAGGAATGTTGCGCATCTGGTTGGTTGGCCTGGTCAGTTGTACTGGTAGGTTGCCTTGGTAAGTTAGTATTACCCTTTGGTATGGGCGGCTCTGGTATAAATGTTTTGCGAAGATTTTCTGCCAAGAGGTTAGCTATGATACTCTCATTAGGAGACTTTATTCAAGATTGTCCATCAAATTTTTTTTGTATAGGTGGGTGGTATGGCAGGTTAGTCTTGACGGTTGGTCTATCCTGTTTTGTAGGAACTGGTCACATCAGGAGCTAGTCATGGGCTAAGTCAGTCTCATCGGGAACCAGTCTTGGGTGTAGTTAGTGTTCTGTGCTGTCAGTCGTTTATTAGTAGTGATAGACGGTATGGTGCCTTTATGTGACCAGCTAGTAATTTACAATTGTATGGAATGTGATTTTCCTCGATTTTTCAATTTCGATGTCATTGGGGTAAGGTCAAGGCCAACCACCAACATTTTGGCTAAATCGAGAGCACCTCTGGTGACTAAATCGATAATTAATACACTAGTATCACCTAGGTGTTGAAAATTAAAACAAATAAACAAAAAACTAATATGGCAGTTGGAGTGCATTCGACAGAATGAGTAAAGGTGAGAGGGTAGGGGAGGGGATGTTAATACAATGTGATTGATTGGAGTGAGTCAGTCGTCTGCTGATGTCTGCTGTGGTAGACCTCTGTAAATGTAAGTTTTAAAAATAATTTCAAAAACAATTTAAAAATAATAATTTATAAAAAATTGTAATTAATTTTTTATAAATTCTTAGGATTTTTTTTGTGATTTTTGACGAATTTTTGGGTTCAAGGACAAAGGTCACTGGGTTAATGTCAAAGGTATAGGTAACCTGGATCCAATATGGCGGTAGCAGTCAGTAATGTAATATGCTCGCTAACTTTTATGAATTTATTCCATTTTTAATATTTTTTCTTGAGTTTTTGTTTTCAAGGTCAACCATTGTGATGGTTATAGGGTCAAGGTCATGAGTCAAGGCCATCTGGGTCCAACTTGAGGGTTGAGTGACGCCATGACATGGTGGCTGGTCAGTTTCAGTCCCTCATCCCCTCTAAGCCAAAACATTCGAAATAAAAAATTTTTATATACTTTTTTAATGAAGTTTAACATTCTTTTATATTTTAATATTATTTTTAACAGTTTTTAGGGAATTATTGGAGAATTTTCAAAACAATTGTGCGAAATTTTGGGTTCAAGATCACCCAATATCATGGTAATGGGTTCAAGGTCAAAGGTCAAGGTCACCAACATCCAACATTGCAGTCAAGAAACATCAGAACATGGCAGCCAGTCGGCTCTGGCTCCCTGTCCCCTCTGAGCACAAATATTCGGAATTTCAATTTTATAAGTTTATAAAATAAAATTTTAATGCAGTTTTATAAAAATATAATATTTTAAAATAAATTTTAATAAAAATTCTTAATATATATTTTATAATTATTTTGGGGTTTCACAGCCAAATATCAGCAGGTTAATGTCAAAGGTCAAGGTCACCGATATCTAACATGGCAGACAAGATGGCTGACAGAACTAAGATGGCTGATGGTCATGTTTTATTCCGGATCCTGGACCCTGTGTATCGATTTGGCATACCCTATGCCCTTTTGAAATCAATATGGCCACCACTGCTCTGCCTTCGAAAACGATACCCCAAATCCTTCTGAGGGGTCGAAAAGTGCCTTTTGGGGGATAGTTTTTGCTATTAGGAGGGGGTGGGATCGGTACTTTTTAAAGGATAAAAGTGAATTTTTGAGGGGAAAGAAACAAAATTTTAAGGGAAAAAGGGAAATTTTAAAGGAAATTTAGTTGATTTGAAGGGAAAAAGAGAAATTTCGAGAGAAATATGGTCGCTGGGGGACCGGATTGACAGAGCATGAACAGCTCCGAGCTCCGGTCCCAGGTCCCATTGTGCCCAAACACAGATGTATTCGTACTACTAATATAAAATATTTTGATATGTAAAATTTTATTATATGTGAACAGGGCATGGAATGAAAACACTCATACATATATTTTATAAAGATTTTTTATTATATATTTTTACATATCATGACATAAAAATTATTTTATACAATTTTGACAACATAATTTAGCGTTGTTCATAAGAGAAAGGTGTTTGGTTTCATAGCTTTTTTTGACAGCGATCTTTATATAAGCTTTTTTTAATNAGCGTTGTTCATAAGAGAAAGGTGTTTGGTTTCATAGCTTTTTTTGACAGCGATCTTTATATAAGCTTTTTTTAATACTTTTTACTCAGCAATAATACAATACATTAGTTTTAAATTTGCAAAATGTTATTGCATGTANTATTTTAAAATAAATTTTAATAAAAATTTTTAATATATATTTTATAATTATTTTGGGGTTTCACAGCCAAATATCAGCAGGTTAATGTCAAAGGTCAAGGTCACCGATATCTAACATGGCAGACAAGATGGCTGATGGTCATGTTTTATTCCGGATCCTGGACCCTGTGTATCGATTTGGCATACCCTATGCCCTTTTGAAATCAATATGGCCACCACTGCTCTGCCTTCGAAAACGATACCCCAAATCCTTCTGAGGGGTCGAAAAGTGCCTTTTGGGGGATAGTTTTTGCTATTAGGAGGGGGTGGGATCGGTACTTTTTAAAGGATAAAAGTGAATTTTTGAGGGGAAAGAAACAAAATTTTAAGGGAAAAAGGGAAATTTTAAAGGAAATTTAGTTGATTTGAAGGGAAAAAGAGAAATTTCGAGAGAAATATGGTCGCTGGGGGACCGGATTGACAGAGCATGAACAGCTCCGAGCTCCGGTCCCAGGTCCCATTGTGCCCAAACACAGATGTATTCGTACTACTAATATAAAATATTTTGATATGTAAAATTCTTATTATATGTGAACAGGGCATGGAATGAAAACACTCATACATATATTTTATAAAGATTTTTTATTATATATTTTTACATATCATGACATAAAAATTATTTTATACAATTTTTACAACATAATTTTGCGTTGTTCATAAGAGAAAGGTGTTTGGTTTCATAGCTTTTTTTGACAGCGATCTTTATATAAGCTTTTTTTAATACTTTTTACTCAGCAATAATACAATACATTAGTTTTAAATTTGCAAAATGTTATTGCATGTAGGCCTACACAACTAGCAGTCTTAGTTGAAATTTAACTTAGTTAAATCAATTAGAATAAGAAATTCACTGAGGCAGAGAACACTACAAATATTACTATGACAAGCAATTTACATCAAAATCGTTGCAAAAATGTATTACGAAGACAAGAAAAACATAACAAATAGTTTGCAATAAATTTCACAAAAAAATTAATTGCATTGATTCTAGCACATCTCTGAAAACTCGTCTCAAAATATCTTTCACGCTAATTATTAAAACCGGTGACTCGGTACTAAGCAGGATAGGGCCTCTGACCATGTTTGGCATATCATATGAGCGAGTCTCTTTGCCTTTGTCGAATGTAACCTCCATGGAATATTTCCCTTTCTTTTTACAGCAGCAGGTCTCTAGTTCGTCGACAGAGTTGTGTTTCCGCGTAGAAGTCTCGTCGTGTGCTGCGGGAGCAGCAGGCATTTCTTCCTCGCCGATATCCTGTTGTTTATGGAAGAAAGACACGAGTTCATTAGCAGTGCAAGGCAAAGGTCTTTCTTTTCTCACGTAGAAAACTACACAGTTCCCATACATAGAACATTACATTATTTCTTGACAGTGTTCAAACATTTGTGGCTCGTGAGCCAGCAGATAGTGCCACGCACCATCGCAAACTTCCGTTTTATGTAGCCATACGTTCGCCATTGTGGAAAGCATATGTTATGGAGCCATCACCATTTTGAATTTCTTAGTAACTACTTGAAGGATGAAACTGTGCCATGGTGCCAACTGCCGCTTCCAAACTGATCTGCTTCGCGCCTTCGCGCTTGCCTTGTTTAAAACTGTGATGTCACTAGTGCAGAATTTTTCCTTCACAATTTTCTTTTCCGTTTCCATTTAACAAGGCCAGCGCATTTATGGACTAGCAAAGTATTCTCTTTGTGGTATTTTTAGTTATTTAATGTATAAACAATTAGTTTCTTGCAGTTTGTAAAGTATTAGTATTATTATTAGTTGTGAAGGCGGCTGGTATTTCTTCGCTTGGCTTCATCTGCGTCTCATTGTCGTCGAGTAACGCCATGGAAGGTAACCGTTTGACAATGTTTTTCTTGCTGGAGCTTGCATGTTCTGTACCGGCGTTCTTGCGTTTGGTGCGTGCAGATGATTTCACATTCGCGACAACTAGAGGCTGCTGAAACGGCACGCACGTAGATGTACAGTTCAGCGCATGTAACAAATTTTTGCCATCTTGATGTTATGCAAATGCAATGACCTCTTTAGGAGAACACGGCAAATTTGTTTCTGCTCGCATACAGTGAACGCAGCACTGCCCATGACACGTACAGTCCACTATCTGTTGGCTGAGTTCACAGAAAACTGGTTCATGAGCGTACAACACATGAAAATGTTCATCACATTCTGCCGGCAGATTCGCAACAAGCCTCCAGACCAACAGGCATAGATTACCTTGCTTAATCCGGGTTTGGTGCTGACATTGTGATTTGCAGGATGAAACATAGAAGACGTCTCCATGAGCCGGTAGTCGGTAGCGAACTGGATACAGGACGGCTTCGTGAACACAGACATCGTAGCACTCACTTAAGTATCTCGGTGAGTAGAAGCAGGGCACTGGAAATGAGGTCACAAAAAGCTTGTAAACACTTGCATTTTGCTCCTGCAAATAAGTTCACCTTCAATCGTGTCACACGCAGAGGCGCTGGAAGAAGTGACCGTGGGATCTGAGTTCATATCTGCTGCCAAGCCATTAACAATCCTTTACAGTGTTAGTGCTTATATATGGCAAACATCTGGAGTATAAGGCGAAATCCACGTAGTTTCACACGAGTCTACAAGAGCCGTGTGTTGAAATCCGTCACAGCGTTCACTCCAGCTAGCAATGTCTTCTGAGCCTATGCACCCCAGAGCGTAGTCAGTCCACTCACCATATATTTCTTCTTTCAGAATTTCGCCTGATTCGGCACGTATGACGAGAGCGTCTCCACTTGCTGGCAGCTCGCTGTTTTGCCTGAGATTATAAATTTCACATATTTCCTAATTGTTACACGGAAGAATCTCTTCGTGGAAATTATCGTAGAAATCAAAGTCGCCTCTCATGTGAAATGTACCATCGCACACTTGCACTTACTCAAATTCACATGCCAGCTTGTAGATAACTCTGCCGTAGTCAACAAAGTAACTCGTGTAGGCGTCCACATCTGCTGGCATCAATGAAACATAGTTGTACAGATTAAACATTCTTGCTGATGACGAACCTCTCCGTGGCAGGTGTCGACGATGACTGACGGTGGTGATCTTCACACCAACATTGCCAGGAAAATTTCACATGTTAGCAGTGAGAACATCGTCTGCCGTGTTTTTTTTCCCTCGGTTCAAAATTGTGGTATGGCGCTCACCATCGCAGTGTCCCGTCCTTCTTGTAAAGGTTAGGCTGTCAGGTCTCTTGAGTTCGTAGCTGATTCTATGCGTAGACCACACTAGGCGTAATTGTTCTTCGTCAGCGTTAGTCATTAAGAAGTTTATAGTAGTAAGTTGGTTGATGTCTGGTCGCAAGAAGTACTCTGGACAAACCGCAACGTACTGGAATTAAAGTCGTACACTCGTCTTCGTTATTATAACATACCCAATGTTAGAGACCATTGCACGATTCCCCTTGTTCGCTCAAACCAAGGGGCTTTAAATTAACTTAGTGGTAGCCAATCCTTACGTCTTCACATTTGCGCGCAAGAAGGCTGCTAGTCATACACTAAATTTTTTTTTTCATTTACTGTACGAAAATTCTACAACGTGAGTGTTTTTCCTGTTCGCGCTAGGTTTCATGCTTTCATACTTCAAGTACACATCCGACTGATTGAGAGCCATCATTAGGGTCTCGTTAATCAGCTTTACATAGCAAGTGAATTCTGAAATCACCATTAAAAAGACACGTGACACACTCTCCATATGGCGTATTGATTTGTTGAAAATCTGAAGCCTTGGATATTATGCTGTTCCAAAATTTTTGTACTGCTCACTGACACGATTTAATTTTTCTAAAAGTTCGTCAATGGCACTATGTTCGTGCAGGAAAACTCTAACCTAAAAATGGCGACCTCGATTCTCAGCGTTTTTATACTCTTGGCAGGTCATGTGACAATTTTTTATACTCTCATCACACCACATGACTTGATTTTTTTTTTTTAAATACTGTCGGCGAATGGCATGGCAGTATTTTTTACTCCCAACCCTACACAAAATCAGTCGTCCGCACATTTCATTGTCTATTTTCGTAGCAAGAGCACGTTCAGACACTAACAAGACCAGTGTTGTTCGCACGCTGTACAAGTGTGATTAAGATTCGTGTAACGTGCTTTTTATTTTCTAGGAGATGGACACTCGTACTCGGTTTGCAAATCACATATTTTTACGTTTTCATTACAATAAATTCCCAACCATCGTTTTTGTTCCTGTCCGGCAACGAACGTGCAGCCATCCACTTCGACATTTAACCATTCGGCGAGTACCTCGCCTAATTTTTCATACTTTGTGTTACCATCTTTCCATGCCAGGCAATGATAGTGTTTTTTTTACCATGTGCTAGTGATTTATTTTATTTATCTAATAAATACCACGGAAAAGGAGGCAAGAATTTGCATCATCGTGTTCTACCATCGCTGTACGCTAAGTTAATTTCTTTAATTATAAATCATATTTGGGAGTGGAATCCCTGAACGTTAACCAACATGGTGACGTCCAGACGTTAAGATTTTAACAAACCTGTCTCGTACATTTTAGGTAGCCAGATGGTCGTGGATTATAAGAGCATAAGAGCATATGCCTGGGTATCGGCTGGAAAATTTTAGCGCGCTGTCATTTCTATGCGACAATATATTGAGACGCTGTCATCCTGCTTGCTAACATCAAAAACTAGTAGAGGCGCAGTGCTCACGAAATCACTCGGTTCTAAGTTGCCAGTTACTGGCATGCCAGTTGAGGTACTTACTGGCAATGCCAGCACAGGCACTGTGAACGACTCGGAATAGCTGTTTGACGGTGCTAGTAACTGGCGTGCAAGTTGAGGTACTACTGGCTAATGCCTGCTACTGGCATTGTGACGAAGTATTCGTTTACACAGTGCAAGTCATTGATATTACTTTTAATAACATTATGATAAATCAGTTAACCATTTTATCCTGAGTATCTGGAGTAAAGGTTAGATATAACGATTTAAATAGCTTAGTAACGCAATTTATTTTACAATACTAAAAAAATATAGTTACATACAGCATTGCAGTTGGTCTTAGTCATCTTCATCGTCTGCAGTCGAAAACTGTAGTCCATTGCTAGCCAAGGCATTTGTAATGAGATTCGTGTTAAAAATGGAATTGTGTGGGTCAAACTGGTCAGAAGTTCCTGTAGAGGATGGTATATGTGCTGTTGTCATAGGATGTCATTACCGGCGATATGGTAGACTTTGAGTTCATGTGCTCGATTCTGAAATCCATTAGGATTCGTTGTATTTCCAGGTTTGCTCTAAGTCGGCTATGCTCTGGCAGCATAGGCAGTTGCACTGCGATCAGCTTGCCCATCATTTCACTCCCATCCTCGACGATGGTAGTCGGTGCAATTAGAGGAGGAGGGGCACAGAGTAATTTATTCAAATCTTTCAGTTCTAGTTATGGCAGCAGCTATTGTACCCGTTTGCTTTTTTTTTAATGCTCTTTGTAGTATAGTTCTATTTCCTATTATTGAACTCTGAGGGCTGAACAGGATACAACTGTTCACTGTAAACACTTTGGTGATCTGCGAGATCTTCATATTCATTTTTTGTAAGTGTGGTCTCATTCAGTCATCGGAAGTTTCCTGTTGTACATCCTCGGGGGCTTCAAAGTCTTGAAATGGAACGAGCTCGTATAGTGTGTGTGCGCACTGGATGTTTATGAAGTATGGGAGCCATTTTCATAAATGCTGCTGTTGAGTAAGTAAAACTTGTATATTATGTGTACCTTCATTGGTGATGAAACGTACATTTTGGCATTAATGTTGACATGTGCCTTAACTGGTAGACGTACTGTACTTTTACCATACTCTCCACGGGCCGTGCCTCATTTAAGGAAAATGATGAAGATTAACGTAACAAATATGGTTTTCATAACCAATAAATATACACACGCACACGCACACGCACACACCACACCACACGCACACAACACGCACACAACACACCACACCACACCACACCACACCACACCACACCACACACATATATATATATATATATATAAACAGTTTGAAATTCTTCCTTGCAAAACTTAAAAATGTACACTGAAGAGCCAAAAAAACTGGTATAGGCGTGAGTATGCAAATAACAGAGGTATGGAACCAATCAGAGTAACGCGATGTGCTCGGCAGCTAGATCGGTTACTGCTGCTACAATGGCAGGTTATCATGATTTAAGTGAGTTTTAACGTGATGTTATAGTCGGCGCACGAGAGATGGGACATAGCATCTCCGAGGTAGCGATAAAATTTGGATGTTCGCGTACGATCATTTCACGAGTGGACCATGAATATAGGGAATCCGGTAAATCATCACATCTTCGACATCGCTGTNATCATTTCACGAGTGGACCATGAATATAGGGAATCCGGTAAATCATCACATCTTCGACATCGCTGTGACCGGAAAAAGATCGTGAACGAACGAGACAAACGACGACTGATGAGAATCATTAAACGTGACAGACGTGCAACCCTTTCTCAAATTGGCGCAGATTGGATTTGTGGACTGCCCTGTAGGATTCATGGTGTGAATTGCCTCCTGCATACCTTCAGACATTAGTCGAGTCCATGCCACGTCGTCTTGCGGCACTTATGCGCGCTCGGGGGGCCCAACACGATATTAGGCAGGTGCAACAGTTTTTTTTTTGTTTTTTTGCTATTCAGTGTATAAAGGTGGTTCCATACTTCATGAACACATTGTTTTATATCTTTTTTGTTATCTCTTATACTTGTGCTCTTAATCAGAGTATTTTATTAAACCATCAAAAGCATAATTTAATTACAAATAAAACGACACCTTGTTTGTAAAAAGAGAATTCAAAATCATTGCGATGTTTCAGTTTGAAGTTTTGAAAACGTGTTTGTTTTGCTGGGAGTAGTATGGTTGTACACCTTTCAATGACAACATAACATCGGTTTTTTTAATCAGAATTTTACAAACAAGGTGCCGTTTTATTTGTGAATTAAATATGCTTTTGATGATTCAATAAAAGGATGTAGTTAAGAGAACCAGTTTATGAGTTAATAAAAAAAAAGTGTATTATTGGCCGCTATTTTTTATATCTTTTGGCCGTCTGTATTTCTTTCTTTACATAATGTGTTACATTTAACACATTTATATTGCATATATAAGACAAAGAGTAAACACTACTTACAGAAAGGCAAACACAACAAGAATAATTTTAACAAACAGTCTGGGCTGACCTCCTTGTGTAGATTTACTGATTCCAGATTATCTACAAGTACAATTCCAACACCTTATAATAGCCTAATCTAATTAAATAATTTTTTGTTCTTCGAGGTGCCTGATCAAGAAGAATAGGAAAATATCCAGATGGGATTCCACGATAGATGGAATTTTCCGAGGTTTTGTGGCACTATAGATGGTAAACACATAGTTATTAAAGCACCTATCAGCTCTGGAAGTGAATATTACAATTAAAAAGGTAGAGACAGTATTGTACTTCTAGGCATAGTCGATCGCGACTATTGCTTTAAGTACATNAATATTACAATTAAAAAGGTAGAGACAGTATTGTACTTCTAGGCATAGTCGATCGCGACTATTGCTTTAAGTACATTGATGTTGGATCGTATGGACGAAATGCTGATGGAGGAGTTTTACAATGCGTATCCATTAGGAGAGCTTCTTGTTGGTGATGACGCCTTTCTTTTGAAAACATATTTGCTGAAACCTTATTCAAAACCAAACTTAAGTCATTAAGAAAGAATTTATAACTACAGGATTAGTAGAGCACGAAGAATTGTGGAAAACACATTCGGCATCTTATTAATTCGTTTTTTTGTTTTGAGTCAGCCTGTCATAGTGAAAGTTGATACCACAACTGGAATTACCACAGCAACATGTGCCCTTCATGGTTGCGCACCACATCCCATAACGCTTACACACTATCAGGAAGTGTCGACTACAAAGACTTTGTAAACACAACCATGGTCTGTGGAGAGCAGAAATCACTCAAGTACGTAGTATTCAGCGGACACGTACTACAAACCAGCCTACAAAGATTNAGAAATCACTCAAGTACGTAGTATTCAGCGGACACGTACTACAAACCAGCCTACAAAGATTGCTCAGCAATTGAGGGACACATACCAGGAGAATTGCAGTGGAGAATTGGCGGTTGATTGACAAGATAGAATGATTGCATGAAACCATGTCTTCAGCCGGGAAAAGTTTTGTTTGAACTGATTATAGTTTGTACTGCATTAACAATGTGCAATCTGTAGCCTACAATAGTGAATGTTTTTTAGTCTTAAAATTAATGCAATTCTGTAAGTTTTCAAATTAAAAAANCAATCTGTAGCCTACAATAGTGAATGTTTTTTAGTCTTAAAATTAATGCAATTCTGTAAGTTTTCAAATTAAAAAAATTTTCCTGAAATCCCCCCCCTTTTTTTTTTCTAATTGTTATCACAAAATTGATATAAAAACCCTTTATCGGAAAATATCATGAGTTAAATCCACATTTTTAATTAAAGTTTTCTTTTATTTAAAATAAAATCTCATTTATTGAATTTAAGTTGAAATCCGGTTTAAATCAAACTTATTTTGATGTACATTCATCATTGACATTTATTGGAAGCAATGAAGCATTACCTCACACTTAGAAATTGCTANTGAAGCATTACCTCACACTTAGAAATTGCTAGTATTAAAATGTTTAAAAATGTTAAAATTGTTAATAATATTTGTACAAATTATATCTCTAATTTTATTGAATCAGTTAATTTTGATGAATGATTTTTTTATAGAATCAGTTATTTATATGAAACACTAATAGTGTTTTCAACGCTTATTTACTTTCTCTAATTTTTCAAAAACATCTAGTTATAAATTATTTACGATTTTTTTCAAATAGGTTCTAATTAATATCTGAAAAGCGACGTAACTTGGGTTTACATCTGGAAATTCTTGCCCAAAGTCTGAAAATATCTAACCAAGAGAGATACCCAAATGTGGTCCTCACAATTTGTTCAAACATACTTAGGTAATTTATTGTGCATAAACAATATGCTTTCTTAACAACGATGACTCAGGTACCGCCACTGTCGAGGACATGGTGGCTTATCTGGTCAGAGTTAATGTCCCCCAGGCACCGACTATAAGGTGCGTGGAGGTTGCAGGTTTGGTAATGAGGTAGACTATGACTGTGGTATTTTGAAGTACGAATATATTGTCTCGTGTCTATATTCACAAATACACAACATCAAAACTTGAGAGGTGCGGTACTGTGCTAGTTTGGTTACTCGGATTTACTGGGCGAATTCTTGGTTGAGTGGGGCTTCTGTGACGGTGATTGTCATACTTAACTCAATGGTGAGTGCTGTCAGCTATGGTGGGCAAGCTCCGGCAGTGTGGTTGGCCTTGGCAAGGCCACAGTTGCTACTGACGTGGTCAGGGGTCCGAACCCCTGACCTGACTCTCTGCTTGGCGATCTTCTACTGACTGGTTGACTTTANGTGTGAGCCAATATCGTGCTATAATCCCTAAACCGGCACGCGACAACGTTACTTGCTATTTTTTATATATATATATGGTTATAGACTACTTATCAAGTTGCTTACTGTTTCTTTAGCATTGGTGTTGATGACGCCCATANTATATATATATATGGTTATAGACTACTTATCAAGTTGCTTACTGTTTCTTTAGCATTGGTGTTGATGACGCCCATAATATATTCCATATCTTTAAACCATAACAATGTTGGCTTGTACACTAAGTCAGTACCTCCACTGCAGCGTTTACTTTTTTCGATTTTCGAAACCTCCATATGGTAAGAACAATGCTAAATTTTTACTTTCTTTGCAACTTCCTTGGTTGTAACATGTTCTATGTTCATTTCATTCCCTNTTTTACTTTCTTTGCAACTTCCTTGGTTGTAACATGTTCTATGTTCATTTCATTCCCTAACGCCTGCAAAGCTGTACTCCGACCATCACGATTACGATACTCCAGTAGATAACCATTCCACAGATTTTAATGCATCCTATACAAACGGACAAACTGTGCAGTTGGTTCATCAGTCATATGGAACGTAGTTGTAGGTTTGTCTTTCTTGTCTTTCACTGTTCCCTTGCCCTTTTTAGCCATAACTACTCACAATCACGTGTTTGTTCACTTCAACAACAACCTGTTCACTGTGACATAGAGCGACTGGGACGCTAGATCAGATGTCTGTTTACACGTTGCAAGTAGCGAGGCGCCAGTCGCGGTAAGTGGTGGGGGAGAGCACCGGCGTGCCAGTCACTTGCATTGTCAGCGACTGCCGCGCTGGCCTTGCCAGTCACTGGCATCAAGGTGTTTACACGTTGCAAGTAGCGAGGCGCCAGTCCCGGTAAGTGGTGGGGGAGAGCACCGGCGTGCCAGTCACTTGCATTGTCAGCGACTGCCGCGCTGGCCTTGCCAGTCACTGGCATCAAGGTGTTTACACGTTGCAAGTAGCGAGGCGCCAGTCGCGGTAAGTGGTGGGGGAGAGCACCGGCGTGCCAGTCACTTGCATTGCCAGCGACTGCCGTGCTGGCCTTGCCAGTCACTGGCATCAAGGTGTTTACACGTTGCCATTCACTGGCAACCTCAACTGGCACGCTTACTGGCAATGCGTAATTGGGCCTTACGGTCGGAGACCATAATTGACCATAGAATTAATTTTTGAAACTCTGCATATATTTGGTACTAGCTGTGCCTGTACCTCCGCTCGCGTGGACTACAGAATTATTGTTTAGGTTTTTTTTTAAAGAAAGTCCATACTTTTTATACTTTTTCCTGACAATGTCTGCACTTGCTTTTCAATTTCAATGAGTGCAAGGTGAAAAACTTCGTTATTGAATGTTGCTCGCGTGGTTATAGTAACAAACTTATAGGGAGAAATAATGGTATTTGTTAGTAGACACACTGATCATAAACACAGAACAGAGCACTAACGATGTCATTTTGTGGTCTTAGAACCGCTCTTTTACATAGCCACTGGTCGTCATTTATATTTCTTTGTAGATCTGGGTAAACGCTAGGAATCAGTTTCGTATCACTCTGCACCAAATTACTAAAATCCCCCATTAGTGACACAAAGTCTTCGGCATCTGTTTCTAACCACCATTCTCCAATTTGCAATAGTATATCAGAAGAAAGGCCTGTATCAACGTCATTGTGGAGGTGTACTCATATATTTGTCGTCAAGCTGAATTTCTTGACATTTGCCCATAAGCTTGAAGACTTGAGACAGGCTTTGATTTCATCTGCAAGAGTGCCGCTCCGAATCTCTGGTAGATTTTGGTGGAAGTCACGAGCCAGTAATACAACCATTCCTCCCACAATGTCTGTATTGTTTCGTGTATCCTGTAGAGTTCGGATTAGGGCCTCTATCGCTTTTTTGTGTGACATTGTGCTTTCGTCCCACACTAACAACTTACACTGACGCATCATTGTACCCCGAGCGCTATTTTTACTAAAAAAAATTTCCTGAGGGAATGAGCTATTTCTTTGAGATAAAAAGTAGCCTATGTCACTTCCCGGCCCTTCAATTATCTCTGTACAAATAATCACGTCGATCAGTTGCTCCCTTGCGACGTGAAAGAAGGACCAACAAACAAACACACTCACTTTCGCATTTATAATATTAGTTAGGATGGTAATAGGCTTATAAACACTGCAAACCATTAATGTGAATATGCTCCTATTTAAATGTTTTGCTAGTATGATGAAGGCTGCATACTATTTGGGCAGTGTAGTTACAAACTTCTTAACTGTGGTCGCAGCTACACAGTCTGTCTATAATAATTCCAGGCTCATATTAAAAGTCGTTTATAGTAGCTATAAAATGGGAATACAGGCTTACAGGTCATGGCTGAGGGTTTGAGGATTGGATGATTCGCCTCCCCCCCCCCTCAAGTTTTTGTTGACATCACAAGAGTGCCGCCCGCTGCTTCAAAATTCTCCATTTTTCCCTCTAAATGCCTGTTTCGCCCGCCAAAATTTTCCTTTTTTTCTCTCAGCCTCACAAAATTTCCAAAAATTTGTGAAAAAAAAATTGCTTGCCCCTTAATGAATATCAGAGTGACTCCTCACTGTGGCTGAATATCTGCAAAAGTTGTTAAAATGGCAGCCACACTGATAAATTAGTAGGATAAAATTATTATTTTTTTCAAATTATATAAAACCAATTTAAAGGCATGAGTATACTGTGTTATATATCAAAAGAATCGTCTTTTCAAGGCCAATACGTTAGCTAAGTAACCATTATGCAACCCAATATAGTAACTGCTGAATTAGACTTTGTAGTTTTGCCCCAACACCCACACCCCAAACCACAATTCAGTCCAGTCATCCCACTTAACATCACTCGGAGGGTGTCGCCTTGCCCTGGGTGCACTCCCCACACGCCATTTATTTTATTTATTTTATCACCCCTTCATCACACCACTCGCCAACCACAATCAATGCTGTTTTTTACTTTGATTACAGTGTCGAAAAAAAGCTATTTATAACACAGTTCCCAAGCATCGGCAGTTATATTCAAAACATCAATATATATTCCCCCTCCCTGCAAAGTTCCATCTCCACCCTTGCCCTATGCAAAACTGCCCTCCTCTCAACGCACAACCATGAAACCATTCCCCTTGCCCCCCGCAAAATGCATCAACTAGGGCTGAGCCGATACCGGTACCGATATATCGAAACCGGCCGATATCGTAATTATCGGAATTGTGCGCAATTCACGTTTAAATCGCCGATATTATAACCGATATTTTGCCCTAAGAATCTCTAAGATGATTATGTTTTCAACTTGCCATAATTGGAGTGCTTTGCTCACTACAGTGAAATCTCGTCGTTTTCCCGTATGAGTCGATTTTTTTTGGATGGTCCCAACAAATATCCTATATAAACAATGTTTAAAAAACCCGCATGCTCTGCCTTTAAATCATTAATTTACCCGCATCCATCGATCAGATATTGTCCGAAAACCAAAATTGATTCGGAACTATTGTTTATCTGTGAAAAAACTATCTTCAAAACTGGTACTACCAAAATTCAGTAGCGCCAAGAGCAGGTAAACACACTCCCTAACCTCAAATGCTAGTATACACGAGTTGTGAAACGTTGCAATTGTTAACCACCACGTAATTTATTTTTGATAATTGAATCACTATTTGTTTTTAAATAACTCACGTCGAAACACAGGTAAAACATAATAATTGCAGGTATCTCTTTGTTTCAAGTCAGCAAACTAATATTCGCGCAAATAAAACACGNAATAATGTTATTTTCCTTGTCAAGGCAATATCGGTACTGGTATCGGCAATATCGGTAAGTTTGTATCGGCAATATCAGAAAAGGCTCAAAAACCATATCGGCTCACCTCTAGATCAACCTCCACCCTCTTGACAATCATCACCACACAATCTGCTTGCGGAGACCTTGAGCATGTATCAACATGCTCGTGCAAGACACATATCTGACTGACCTCGACAAAACAATTGTGGAGCTATCCAACATCTAGGAATTGATGCGATCGTAAATAGTTTAATTTATTTCTATTAAACTCATTTTATTTAAATTTTGAAAAATGCCCAAACCTTAAAAAAAACAGTTTAAAATATCGAACAATTATTTTTAATAAACATAGATTTATAAAAATTAAGCGATATGACAATTGTTTCTTCCATGGCAGCTGGCAACATTTGAAAAAGAGAAATTTCACCTAGAGGCAGATGGATTTTAACCCACAACTCATTGATCAATAAGCACACATCTTAACCATTAGGATACAGAAATAAATGATGACTGCTGTTGGTTAAATGTTGTTCATTAGTCATCCAACAAACTGGCTGCATTCCTTTGTACCAATAATGATGTTTTTAATGTATTAAACATATTGTGTTATTTTCTTCGTAAATCTCTATTATTTTAATTTTTTTTTTCAATTAATGCATTATGTGTAAGGCTCATGACCACAAACGTGTCTATTCCGAAGCATGTTCATAAAAATAACTTAGAAATTATACATATATTTGTTTACATTCATCGTATTTATCATTTCAAAAACTTTTTGAATGCAAGCGATGTATCATATAATTCATACCTTTCAGTCAGATCTGAACCTTAAATCAAATTATGTGCCTATGCCCATCAGAATTTTTTTATATTAGTTTTCAATAATTGTGGAGGAAATCACTTGTTCGCAAGTCTGGCTATAAGAATGATATTTATAGGCATAATTGAATATAATTTTTGAATTCTAAGGGCTAGACTCATGAAATTCAGTTTGGAAATATAATTTATAGCTCCGAGAATGTTTGCATCGATAAGTATAGTAATTAGCTGGATATAAAAAGTATTTGCTTCATAGTGATTCTTTTAACAAAATAAATGTATAATAGGATGGCTATGATAATGAATGAAAATAAATAAAATATTAAATTCTTTTGTTTTTTAAATTTATTGTAATACTACATAAGCACTAAAAAGAAAATTATACAAGTTTATACATCACCTACAGTCCTCTGTTAACAGGACTCCCAGTATATTTTTCCACACTCATAAATCG
The DNA here is from genome assembly GCA_002778355.1 of Clitarchus hookeri. Taxonomy (NCBI): domain Eukaryota; kingdom Metazoa; phylum Arthropoda; class Insecta; order Phasmatodea; family Phasmatidae; genus Clitarchus; species Clitarchus hookeri. Next base: position 378,160 of record NQII01001092.1, on the reverse strand, counting down.
TTTGCTGTTGTGTGGGGAGCTCGAAGGCAAAGTCTTCGCAGCAGGGGCGATACATAGCTGGGCTCAGATGGTTCGCCATCGGATGTAAGCATTAAGGTAAGAGTAAAGTGGATCTCCTAATAGTGATGCATCCATCAACACAGTAAATGCAGAACACTTTAAAAAGTACTGTACAGATTTCCAAAATTGTTAGAAAAAAATGGCTTGAGTTTCATATGAAAGATAAGTGTTTGTATTTTTTTCAGTGTAAAATATGTCACAGTAGTAAGTTTCTTTAATGGTTAAATTAATTAATTAAAAAGTAAAATTTCCATTTTTTACTTACCAACGTGCATTTTTCTTTTCTGAATGAATTACAAAGTTAATTTTATTAAAAAAAAAACTTCATCTAATTGAATTAGCAGTATTTTTCTATGCTTGTATCTGAGAAAATATTCGCATAACATATTATAGGTGTGCTAAAAGTTAAGTTTATGAAAATAATTTACAATACATATTACACCTGTTGACTAAATTATTAATTTTTAAAATTTAAAACAATGTCAAATACAATTTTTTTTTTGCAATCAGACAAAGATATTAATGTATAATTTCATATAAATCAATCGCAGTAACAATAATATGACAAATAACCGTACAATCTTTGGAAGTATATAAAAATTCTATAATATACCTAGGAAGCCGCTGCCATCGTAGTGTAGTGGTAGTAAGTAGAACTACGTGAAGATGTCGAAAGATGAATGAACAGGGAGGGTGAGGTAATGATGTGCGCGATAACAGTCCTGGCAATGGGTTGCGAAAGGTTGGAAGACTGCAGAGGCGGAGGGGGCGCATGTCTACCTGTGTCTCTGGCTATCGCCACGAGCATTTTCTGATGCCTAGAAAAATTACAGTGATGCAACTAATGCGATCATAAGCAACCAACCATTGCAGGTGTATGTTATTATGCCTGTTGTCATGCAGCCAAAAAAAATATCCTTTTATCATGTAAATCGCACACATTTCGCTTATCTCAATTTGAAACTAAAATTTGCTTCTGTAATTGCTGTAAACTTACAATTATGGAGGTTGTCATGAGTAAGACACAATAAAATGTAGGTACAGCACACAGCAAAAAAATGTAATTGATGTACTTGTCTATACAATGACATTTGAAAGGCATGGTTATGTGTAAAATCGATAAAAATGTGATTGAAAAAGAATAATATTTGTGAACGATTAATAAAATTTGAATCTTATAGTTAACACAATTTATATATATATATAAATTTCTGTAGTCTTCTTCGAACTCACTTTCTTCGTAGAGCTGCAACTATCTGCACAACCAATGCATAGCATACCAAACCATACTAGAGCAGCTGTCATAATATAAAAGAAAATAAACTGTATTTCTTGTATATATTGTACACTGAAGAACAAAAAAACTGGTATAGGCTTGCGTATGCAAATAACAGAGGTATGGAACCAATCAAAGTAAGGCGATGCTGTCGGCAGCGCCTATATAAGACAACAAGCGCCTGGCGAAGTTGCTAGATAGGTTACTGCTGCTACAATGGCAGGTTATCAGGATTTAAGTGAGTTTGGAAGTTATGTTATAGTTGGCGCACGAGAGATGGGACATAGAATCTCCGAGGTAGCGATAAAATTTGGATTTTTGCGTACGACCATTTCACGAGTGTACCGTGAATATCAGGAATCCGGTAAAACATCAAATCTTCGACATCGCTGTGGCCGGAAAAAGATCGTGACAGAACGGGACAAACGACGACTGACGAGAATCATTAATTACTAAATAATTAATATTACGTTGGCTATTCTGACTGCACTGCCGACAAACCTCAAACAAGCAGAAAATACGCTGATAAGAAAGAGTTCCTAGATGAATTAATACGTTCTATTTTTCGTGTTCACAAACCAGCTGTTATTAGTGTTACAAACTAAACTTTGTGCTTAAGTAGTAATTTGTGTGATCAAAATGAAACGGACATTAAAACAGTCTATATTCAAATGAAATGCAACTTCAAACATTGGAAGTAGGGCTGAGCCGATACCGGTACCGATATATCGAAACCGGCCGATATCGTAATTATCGGAATTGTGCGCAATTCACGTTTAAATCGCCGATATTATAACCGATATTTTGCCCTAAGAATCTCTAAGATGATTATGTTTTCAACTTGCCATAATTGGAGTGCTTTGCTCACTACAGTGAAATCTCGTCGTTTTCCCGTATGAGTCGATTTTTTTTGGATGGTCCCAACAAATATCCTATATAAACAATGTTTAAAAAACCCGCATGCTCTGCCCTTAAATCATTAATTTACCCGCATCCATCGATCAGATATTGTCCGAAAACCAAAATATATTCGGAACTATTGTTTATCTGTGAAAAAACTACCTTCAAAACTGGTACTACCAAAATTCAGTAGCGCCAAGAGCAGGTAAACACACTCCCTAACCTCAAATGCTAGTATACACGAGTTGTGAAACGTTGCAATTGTTAACCACCACGTAATTTATTTTTGATAATTGAATCACTATTTGTTTTTAAATAACTCACGTCGAAAAACAGGTAAAA
>NQII01001092.1:330567-369686 GCA_002778355.1 Clitarchus hookeri | reverse complement strand
TATCCCAACGGGACTATATTACCTGGAAAACAGACAAGTGCATTCCAATGAATGGCGATTGTGTTTTGTTACTTATACGTGTCGCTGGTATCGCTATCTTTCGACGGTAAGCTGAACAAACAAGAGACTTTGAAGATTTGTCTCTAGTGTCCACCAACAGGTGCGCCACTTACCAATTCTACCNGAACAAACAAGAGACTTTGAAGATTTGTCTCTAGTGTCCACCAACAGGTGCGCCACTTACCAATTCTACCTACCGGTCGCCAAGGATACCAGCCCCTTAACCTCTATAGTAGAAAATCTCCACAGAATAAGAGACACAGTTTTGTTGTGTATATAGTAGTCGCAGTGTTACCACTCTCGTTTTTGGAGAGATAAATATACACAGGTCGCCATCTTGCTTTGAGACGCGTTCCAGGCACACAATATAGTGTTTGCATTTGCACTAAGTTACCAAATGTTACTCCATTGAACATCTCAAACACAATTCAGAAATTCATTTCAGCACGAAGGTTTACGAACTTGTGGTTGTTATCTGTGACAGAGAATCAAAGATGTAAATAAACTGTTTGTACATGTTTTTCAAGGCGTTAATAGCGGGAATATAACAAATTTTGTGATGCNTGTTTGTACATGTTTTTCAAGGCGTTAATAGCGGGAATATAACAAATTTTGTGATGCAATTTGAGGGAAAGTGTTTCATTACATCTTAAACATAGTACATAAATGGGACAATGGTGCAAACTGCAGAAAAACCTAAATAAGAGGTTTCACTGTATACTTGGTAAAAATTCTTTGAAAAATTTATCTATCATCTGCCACATGCAGACTAGCTCTATTAAAAACAAGGACAACATGGACCATAAAATGTGCAGTTTGTTAAGGTAAAATACAATTTTGTCATTTCATTTTAGATTGATAATGGTTTCGTGTTGCAGTTTAAGAAATATTTCTTACACTTTTATAGTCTATTAGTTAACACATAGATTACATTGCACATAAAAACCCCCTGCTCACAAAGATGCATCCTTTAATTGTTTACTTAGCAAAATTCACTATGTGTGTGTATTCAAGCTACTTGTGGCCACAGCAGAAATATGCGAACACCAATAAATTCTCACAGTCTCCAATACTCAGAGCTTGGAAAGTTCATCACAGAAAGGAACTAGTTCCATTCCAATTCAAGCTCACAAAAAAAAAAAACAAACACACACACTAACACCAATTCCAGTTCTTAGAAAGTAACTTTAAAACTTCTTCAGACATATTTAATAAATTCTTTTAATACCTTGTTTCCTTAAACACAACTTTTAATTCTTTTCACTTCTCTTTTTCCATAGCAGAGTAAATATGTATACCCTTCCCTTTAAACTTTGAAACACTGAATATAACTGAACAGTGTTACCAGTGTTTTGAGCTGAAAAATTCCAAGTTGTGATCATTAATGTTTCATTTAACTGCAAAATGTCCCCTCTAAATAGTATAAAACAAAGTCTCTTATCCATGTCTGTGTATTCGCTTAGTACTTCTAAACTACTTGTTGGATTTTGATGCGGTTTTCATCANACTTAGTACTTCTAAACTACTTGTTGGATTTTGATGCGGTTTTCATCATAATTTAGAGAATTTCTTAAGGAAGGTTTTAGTATACAATTCATTTATATTTAATGTAAGGATAGTAGAGAAATGTCAAACCGTTTGTAATCAAGTTGTCAAAAAAAAACCACTTTTAGGGCGCTTACATGGCTTGTGCTGACCAAACCTTAAGAGATGCATCAAATTAATGTACTACAGAATTGTAGCTCTGAAAAAGGTCTACAGAAAAGCCCACAATAGCATATGTTTATATTTTAAGGATGACTGACAGTAACCATTTATGTCTTTCAAAGTATCGCTGTAAAAACTAAATTGTTACTAGGCGAAGTCAGGCCGGTTCGCTGGTAGTTTATATTGTATTGTTACTGACCTCTCTCGCGTATTGTTCAACAGAGTACCACGCTCTAGCTCACCTTTGCCACAGCTATTTAGCACAATGCATGTCTTACATTGTGTTTTTAGATATCTTTATGAATCCAGCCATGCCCTGAACAAATCATTATAAAACCACTATTACGTCAATGTTTGAAAAATTTGAAGGACTTGGTTTTCCTGACGAGCCTGCAGAACCTGAACTTCACAACAGAAGAGTTGAATGCAGACTATTTCTCAAAGAAAAGAATGCTGCAGCATCACATGTGCCTGGTGCTTTCTGATAAGCCATATTATAGTGCATGTTTGTGTACTTCTAACTTGCTAATGAATGTAATAGGGAAACTTAAAACTGAACACTAAAAATGTGTTCAAGGAACAGTTTTTATGTGCAAAANTTGCTAATGAATGTAATAGGGAAACTTAAAACTGAACACTAAAAATGTGTTCAAGGAACAGTTTTTATGTGCAAAATATCAGAGCTGTACACAATAAAAATTAATATTTTCCCTTCTATAGTGTTTAAAACGTAGCATTTAAATTGTGAATAAGCTCTTGTTAAAATATCCCATGTTACAAGTATATAAAAAAAATCCCACCAAATTTGACAAATCCAATGACTGCGTAGCACTGACTGCCAAGGAGATTTAAAGAATGTCATGANTTGCTAATGAATGTAATAGGGAAACTTAAAACTGAACACTAAAAATGTGTTCAAGGAACAGTTTTTATGTGCAAAAAATCAGAGCTGTACACAATAAAAATTAATATTTTCCCTTCTATAGTGTTTAAAACGTAGCATTTAAATTGTGAATAAGCTCTTGTTAAAATATCCCATGTTACAAGTATATAAAAAAAAAATCTTTTGTCCCAATTTAGTATTTTTTATCACAAAAATCCCACCAAATTTGACAAATCCAATGACTGCGTAGCACTGACTGCCAAGGAGATTTAAAGAATGTCATGAAAAATTATATTAATGAAAGCTATGACATCATAGCACCAAAAAGACATTCTACTCATTATTTTCCATTGATATTTTTTCTCATATTTCATGCTGTACAGAATTTAAAACAGTCTTACGAGGCCACTTATAGTATATATAATACTGTTTTCATTATAATTGTGCACACTTTGGAACTACATTCAATTAGAATTTTACAGTAAAAATATATTTTATTAAAGCCACATGTGTAAAATATACTACATACTATTTCAGATCTCATGTGACAAGTTAAAGCGATCAGACCATTAAACAAGCATATATCAATATGTAGAAGAGTCAATTTGGAAGAATATTTTACACTAAGTAGTGTACATAACCATTAGAATAATAATTTTAACAATTTACGTAGCACTAACACAAAAGAAAGGTTGTAAAATAAAAAAAGGCATTAAAAATCATGCTACCCGAATCTAAATGTAACATAATGTAGTAAAATCTCAAACGCAGCCTATCTTAAAGTTTTATTTTTAAAATGTTTTTATTTTCCAACAACAAACATAAAACTGAGATGTAGTTAGGTAGATTATGCAATTTGTTTTTACTCGTGCTCATGCATTAGTTGAGCTGGGACCCAAGTTTTAAGGAAAAGTTATGTCTTTAATTAGATGAAATTTAGTACTATGCGCCAAATTTTGATTCAGCACTTGCACTTGTAAATATATAGCTTAGTCGAAGTTATACAAAATTTGGTTCACATGACTGAAAATTACATCAGTCAAGTTACGAAACTGGTAATGGTTATCTCTACACTCATATTTATTGCAATTGATAATAATACATTTTATCCATGAAGATTTTATGATTTTTGTTATTTGTCAATTTACATACTAACAAGAAAGATTGAATTTACGGTTACTTTACTGTTGTGTACAAGCCGTCTCAAATTCAATCATAAATTCCTTGCAGCACTTAAGGTGTTGGCCAATGATCTGCATAAATTCCACGACACAGTTTCCTTTTCCAGAAACACTATCGAAATAGTTTTTCTTAACCAGTCCACTGCCAAAGTAGTTTATTTTCGGTTACCATCTCACATTAGTTTTATTTTCGCAGAATAAAATGTGGGAAACTTGCAAAAATCTTTAACTCTCAAACAGTAAACACGTTGCAGCAGCCAAACCAACAAGATAGAATCTCTCTCTCACACTATGAACATGGCAGAGTTCTCGCTGAATTATTACAGAAAATCTACTTTCATTTAATTTGTTAAATTTTGTAAATAAGTTTGTTTTTGTGAACTTATCAGGAATATGAATGCATTCTTTCCCAACCTCTGTTAATACTCAAGATATAAATTTAAAAACAAATGCTATTAAGTTCTTTCAGAACACTTTCTGATGGCCAGAACACAATCATTAGCAATTATTCCAGGAATAAATTTTTCACTTCCAATAAATTTCACATTTCTGCACTTCCTTTACACTTTCACTTTGAAGAAAAATATTTAGTTTCATACATTTGCGGTCATCTGTTTTTAAAAGTTAAATTAAAAACTCATTTCTGAATATTTATTATAACAATTATCTTTACACTCTTATTCAACATTCATATCTTCCACAACATTCAACACTGTACAGGGACACTGTATTAAAGACAAACACACAAATAAAATAAAACTACATTATAATATGAACACAACCCAACACTGTCTTGCTTTCGTGCTTATACGGTTACAAATTTATTTGTACATTTTTAATTAGATGATCTATTATAATTAATGTAATAAAAACATATACTGGTTCCATTTAAATATAGTAACAATGTAATTTCTAGTGTAGATTACAATTAAGTGCATCAACAAAATTGTTTTATAAAACCATACATCAACTAGAAAAACCATTGAAATAATATTGCTGTAAACTTGTTAACTTTTAAAAAACAATAAATAGCACTTGTTTCCTTAAACATACCTCATAAACCAAATTCATATTTCAATAAATTCATTCACACTAACCATTTACATTTAGGATATGATATTGCACTTCCATAAAAAAAATATGTTTACTAGAACTGTCACGAAAGTTTTAAAACACACTATTTTGTTTGGACAGCTCTTTTAAACTATTCTCAAAATACTCCCTTAAATATGTTTTATCACATAAGAAAATATTTTATAGTTTCAGTTTTTAACATTTTCAAAATATATAATATTATTTACAAAAATTTACATGGTAAAATTTAGATGGATATAATACTATGGGCAAAATATTTGCTTCTTTCACAACTGCTTCTATAGAATTGCATACACAATTCTCTGTTTACACACTACACATTTGGAAAACAAACAGTAGGTAGCAGTTTTTTTTATATCTACTTAACTACGAAATGAAATTATACATATTTTTCATTTTGTACTTTGAGCAGTGTACACAGAACAATAGGACGGCATTAAAAACTGGCTCTGATTTAAACTTTGTCATAACAGCTACAACATTCAAGCTATTAGCACCTTTCATATAAAGAACATAAGTATAACATTTCCATTCGAGTTCTTTTCTAATAATTCCCAAGTGCATGAAAGTATGCACTTCACTGCTATTTATGTAATCTCTTGTCAGTTGGTACAAACACCACATGTGTTTTCTCTAGGAAATCTAACTGCCATCCAAAAAATGTGTGAAGACACTGCACTGCTGCACCAACACTACAAGTGAGCAGTTGATTTTTTTTTTTATATGCACAGATTCACTCTTTACTTGTGATGCTCAGGTTTTGATTTATATAAATAGCACATCTGTGCTATAAACATGTTCATTCTGGAAATGGTGTCGAGCAGAGTTTCACAAAGGCACTTAGCAGTTCAAACGAAACTGATGCAAGATTTGGGCAAAAGTCGCCATCCAAGTTCCCCTTGGTACTAAATTACACAAATCTCAACAATGTATTTAGGAGAATCAGTAAAGTCACCTTTGAGTAACAACTCTTTGAAGTAAGTACAAAAGTTCCAAGTTTATCAGAAGCAAAGTCTTCAGCCACAGTCACAGACTGAAATTCACATTCGATCAACTACAAAACTATCAATACAAAACATTAAAACAAAATAGTGACTGTAGTTGACAACAGAGGATATGTTTAATCTAGCAACTAGCATTACCAAACACTAGCTAGCATCTTTCTTTCACTTCACCAACATTTAATTAAAAAATACACATATCACTTTTCAAGCTGTCTCCATTACACACTGCAGGAAAAAAATTGAGTGGGTCTTCAATAATAATGTTAATCTATTTTGGCATCTAAGCTTGCCATTGTTCTTAAGTGGATATCCGACACAGCTTTGATGTAGTAATGAGCTGCCCCACCATTGCAGTAGCCACTGGATGTCGCATGGCCATTTAAGGGCAACAACTCATTTGTCTTTGCAGACCCATTGGAAAAGGAGTGTCCAATCTCATCATACTGAAAAAAAAAATGTGTGTGCAATGGAAAAAAAATGTTATTGTTGCAAACTGAAATCACAAATTAATTCCACAACATTTTGAATAGTTTCCCATAAAAATATTCATTAAAATATTGAATACTGCACATTTTATAATTTAAGATTTAAAATTCAATAAACTGATAGCATACAATTGCACAATATAAGATGAGCAAGTGGGATTTGAATTAATAATAAGCAATGCAAGTTAAAGACTAATGATGGAAGCAAATATAAAAAAGAGGTCAGTACTGAATTAACAGTTTCTGCTGTGTGAGCAAGTAACACACATTCAATGTTAACGTCCTTTTAGATTACCAGTCTTTTCTTTATGTAACTGTTTCAGTTATTAATGAACATATACTTAGAATTTTCCTATTTCAAACACAAATAAGAACTCTTAGGGATACACATAATACATACAGCAATGCATCTCCATTCAAATGTCCACAATTGTAAATTACCAGGCTCCTCTCTCTATAGAACTATCGGATATTAAAAATGTTCAAAGCCAATACGGTATATTCTAAAAAGGACACTAGTTAAAACAAGAATGGCTAAGCTGACCAGCTACAATCAAATGGAAATTATGTAACAAGAAAAATAAGTCATCCTCCATCTAGTGTGGTAACTCATAATAGACTTAATCTAAAATTTTTAATTACAATTTATTTACTTTATTGGTAATTTTTCTGTCAGATTCATTACTTCACCCAGCTCCTCCATAATTTCAATATAAAAAATTTGTTCCAAGACCATTTTTTCACCAAGGGATTATACTTTACTAGTAAACACAGCTAACAGTACCGCTAATGTGCCAACCATTTCACCTCAGAAGTGCAGGACTGGAGAGTGAAAACATGGCTATATAAATACTTTTTAATGGGAACAAAGCTTTTATTTTTTTCAAACTGATACAACTAATTGTTTCCAACATACAACTGCAAACTTGAAATTATGCAAATATGTTTAATTATGTGTGGGACAAGAGGTTGAACATCAGAGGAAATTTTACACAAGAACAGTAACCTAAGGGATACATACACAGATATCATCAAAATTAATAATATAGATTTGACAGTTTTATGTTTAATTGCATCAGGTGAATCCTAATTTTTATGCTGCCAACCTATACAAATCAAAACAATATGTTACTGATATAACTAATAATTCTACTTTGTTCTACATGGGTGCAAATAAGTTTTAATGAGTTCTTAAAAGCTTAGATAATAGGTGGGCCTTGACATCTCGTTAACAGCAATATCATTAGAGATGAAACCAGAAACATATGCAAATTGCAAAATTGCAAATACACACATCACTTACCCAGGATTTGAACCCAGAAAACCTTTTACCGTAATCAATTGCACTATGGAGATTAGATATGAAGGTTGGATTCAGAGGATCAATTCAGAATATAATCAGTTTAATGTTCTTATGATAGGGTTTAGTAATCTGAAATATTTACAGGGCTGTCATTTTAAAACTAAATGTCTAAACCACTTAAAATTCATAAATTTACATAGCCTACCGTAGCATTACTTATGTGAAAATTTTGTGGAAATCTGTTGGTTGTTCCCCCTGAGATATGGCATAAAAACTTTGTTTTCTTATTTGGTACTATCTTAGAAAATTGCCAAATAAAGGCTCTGTATACGATGCTTTCAATAGATACTGTCAGCATAAAAAGTTGGTTAAATTTGGTTAAATTGTTTACTTGATACAACAAACTTGTCAAAATATTTATATGGCCACCATTTTGAAAATCGATGTCTATAGCACTAATGGTGTACAAAATTTGAAGGAAATTAGTTGAATTGTTCTGGAAATATGGCAAGATGTTAAATTTTCTCCCCTGGCACTATTTTGCAAAAAGGCAGGCAAAAAAGGAATTCTGTATGCACAAATGATGCTTCTAATGAATACTGTTAGTGTATAACATTGGGTTACATTTTGTTGAATTGTTCAACAGAAACAACATACTAACCATCAAAACTGTTAAAACCATTAAAAAAAAAGGCCTGCCACACCTAACACATGTTAGTTTACATACCCTACCTTAGCATTACTTGGTGTGTAAAATTTGGTGGGAATATGTTAATTGTTTCCTGAAATACTGCATAAAAAAAAATTTTTTTAATGTGAGACTATCTGACAAAATGGCAAAAAAAATTAGTCTCTTGTTAGACAAGTTTGATGGTTGCAACAGATTCTGCCAGCATACAAAGTTTAGTTGAAGATTGTTTTGTATTTTCATAGATAAACCAAGCTAAAATAGCTATTTGACAGCCATTTTGAAAACTTGTGCCTGACCTACTTAAACAATTATTTTACATCTCCTGCCACACTACTACTTGATTGCCAAATTTGGTAGAAATCTGTCAATTGTTTCCCAGAGATATGGAATAAAAACTTCATTTCTTAGTGTGGTGCTATCTTCTAAATGATGGACAGAAGTGGCTATCTGTAGGATATATGATGCTTGTAATAGATACTTTCAGCATACAAAATTGGTTGAATGGTATGGTAGATAGACCAAGTAAACCCAAAATATTTGTATGGCCGTCACTTTGAAAATAAAAGCCTAATCAATTGAAATCACATATGTTTACATGACCTACCATAGCATTATTTACTTGTGAAATTTGGCGAGAATTGGTTGAGTTGTTTAAGACATAATGTAAAGGTTTTTTTTTATGTGGTGGTATCTTCCAAAAATGCAGATTAACAACAATACCCCTCTCTAAATTCAATACTTGCATGATGCACTGCCAACATACAAAATTTTGTTTAAATTTGTTGAACGGTTCCTAAGATATAACATACCACCCTAAATTTTTAATGGCCACCATTTTGAAAGTAAACTGCCAGCATGGTTGAAAACTATAAAAGTGAGATGTCCTTACTAATATATATGCACCAAGGTTGGTGAATTTCGGTTCACGCCTTCAAAAGTTTTTAGTGGAGGGGAGAGACAGACACAGAAATGTGATCTGATAAGCTTATCTTACCTTTAAAAGGTAGGCTAATAATCTACTATTTTTTTGGGAGCATGGTGGGTAAAGAGCTTGTGGTAGTAGCACAGTTACTCTGATTTATGGCTATATTCCATTTCCTGAATGAATGCCGTTGCTAGAAAACCTGCTGAACATTGTTCCATTACATAATATCTACTTGCATGCTTTACTGCACTGAGGAAAAGAACAATACTTAACCAGGCGCCTCACCATATTGGTTGAAAATAAAAACCGTGACCATGTGAACAGCACGTTAAACTCTACCCTGCCAAAAATTTACAATGGTAACCAACAAATTCCCACAAATATTTCACTAGTTTCTGTAATGTGAAATTATCATTATTTATTTTTGTTGGTTTCTGTTGTTTTCCATTGGTGATCCAATAGTGTTTATTGGACAGAGAACATTTCAGCAGCTTCTGTTGGTTCCTGTTGTCAGAAAACACTGCAACCAGTGGTTTTAGTTCTTTTCTCTTGAGGTACAACTACTTGTGGATTAGGTTGGTTCCTGTTGTATTATAGTGGTTCCCATTGTGTGTTTTGTTTCTATGTGTAGCATTTTTTACATTTCTTGTTGTATTATAGTGGTTCCCATTGTGTGTTTTGTTTCTATGTGTAGCATTTTTTACATTTCTTGTTGTATTATAGTGGTTCCCATTGTGTGTTTTGTTTCTATGTGTAGCATTTTTTACATTTCTTGTTGTATTATAGTGGTTCCCATTGTGTGTTTTGTTTCTATGTGTAGCATTTTTTACATTTCTTGTTGTATTATAGTGGTTCCCATTGTGTGTTTTGTTTCTATGTGTAGCATTTTTTACATTTCTTGTTGTGTTTTAGTGCTTTCCATTATTTATGTTGTGTCATATCGGTTTCTGTTGTTTAAACTAAATTCTGCTGTTTTCTGTTGGTTTCACTGTGCTGTCATCAGTTGGTTTTTCTTTCTGTTTAATTCCAATAGTTTCTAATGGTTTTTGTTGTGCTGTATCATCACGATTTCTTTCATATTCTAGGGTTTGGTTTCACTTGTGTTCTATTGGCGTCTGTTTTTTGTTGTATTATAGTAGATTCCATTGGTTTTTGTTGTGCCAGTCTGTATTATAAGTGTTTAACTTTTTTGTTGTGTGTTTGGTTTCTATTGTGCTGTTGGCAGTTGGTTTTGGTTGTATTTGAGTGGTTTCCATTGGTTTCTGTTAGCATTTATTGTATTCTTATTGTTTAAGTTGATGTATATTGCGTTTTCTTGTTTCTATGGTGCTGTATCTGTTCACTATTTCCTATTATATCCATTGAATATTCTATGATTTGTAAGTTTATTTTACATTTCCTGATGTTTCCATGGTTTTTTCTTGTGTTCTGTTAGTTTTGATTGTATTTCAAAATGTTGGTTTGTTTGTTTTACCTTAGTTTCTATTGTGTTTTGTAATTTCCTGTTGTTTTTTTGGTGGTTTTCTGAATATATATAAGAACCAAGAAACACAACATAAACAAAGAAAACACAACAGAAACTAGGGGTTACAGTACTATTACTTCACAAACAAAAATACAAAATTCATTAAAATGCAACAGAAACTAATGGAAACCACTAGAAGTACAAAAAAAAAACCCACCACGGGAGATCAATAGGATTTGATCAGAAAGCAAGACTGTGAAAGGCCATAAAAACCAAGGGAACACATCAGAAACGAATAGAAACCACTGAGACTACATCAGAATACAACACAATAAAATGTGGCAAAAACCAACAAAATACAACAGAAACAACAAAATACAATGGAAACTGCTATAAATACAACAGAAAATCACAACCTGAATGAAAGTAGAATAAGATATGATCAGAAACCAACAGGGTAAAATATATTAAAAGCCAATGTAACACAACAGAAACCAACAAAAATTACAGGGACTACATCAGAGTAAAACAGAATGGAATGTGATAGAAACCAACAAAAAAAACAGCAGAAACCAAAGGAAACCACTCAAAATACAACAGAAACCAATAGTAATTACTGGGGCTACATCAGAATACAACAGAATGAAATGTGACAGATACCAACAAAATACAACAGAAACCACTAGAAATGCAACCAAAACGTAAAAAACAAAGGTAGATCAATAGGATTTCATCAGAAATCAACAGGGTGAAAACCCATAAAAACCAATGGAAAACAACATAAATCAATAGAAATGGCATTTCTTTGCCTCTTCACATGGTAAGGGCCTTAGTGATGGTGTAGGAGGCACAATCAAATGTCTTGCTGCTCGTTCAAGTTTACAAAACCATGAAATACTGACACCAGCAGAACTTTCCTTAGGGACAAATGAGCATTTACCGTCAATACATGTAACTTACGTTCTTGAAAGAGAAGTTAACCAAACAAGACAAAATCTGCAACAAAGGTTTGATAGTGGCAGTATCATGCTTTTATTCCAGTTTCCAACACAGCTTTGATTGCAAAGAAATATTAGAGATCACAAGAGGGCACTGTCATGACTATAGCAGCATCATATGGTCAGAAAACTGGAAACATTCCATTTGTAACACCGGTTTCAGGATACACATCTGTTGTGTATGTTGATCATTGGTGGTTCGGTTATGTGTTGGCTAAATGTGAAGAAACTGAAGAATTTAAAATAAGATTTCTTCATCCACATGGGCCGTCAGCCTCACTTGTTTTTCCAATTAAAGCAGATGAATTAATCATATCTGCCTCTCAGATCTTGTGTTTGGTATCTCCTACATCATCTGAAACTGGCACGATGTATACATTGTCCTCGGAAATGTCGGACTGTTCATCTAAGTTATTACAAGTGTTCAGAAAGCAGCAAAATAGTTCTACAGAGCAAAAATAATTTTGAAGAAATAAAACTCTCAGACCAATAAAAAATATCATAGATAGTTTTAGTAAACAGAGAACAAATATTTTATGAAGAAAAATAAACAGAACTGTTACACTTGCACATAGGATCAAAGAAGATCTATGTCTTGTTTTCAAAATTAAAAGAAGTAAACTTTGTGTCTTGAGAATTGATTCCATAAAAAGAAAGAAAAAAAAAATTGAAAAGTTTACGTTAGTATGTGAAATGAATAAAGAATGATGAATAAATAACAATTCCAGGTTTTTGTTTATAAAAGTCACTATGTTTTTAACATGCTAGAATTTTGTTTCTGATTATTTCCCTAAAATATTTCAGCTTGTATGTTTTGGATGTAGGTGACAGTTATTTAATATGGGAAGATCTACAAACATTTATACTGTGTAAAAATCATAAATTTTGTCTGACAGTGGATCATTTAAAATTTATATCTCCAATCATTTTGTTGGGCCCCAAAAACATTCTTGTCAGTAATAAAGGTAAACTATTTTGCAAAGTTTCAATAAAATCAGAGATGCTACCTTTTTAATATAAATTTCTATATCTTCTTTAGGTTTTCATTTGTAAACAATGAAATTTAAGCCCGAATCTTTATTTGTATATTCTGAAATAAATTTAATTTTGCAAGCTTTTAAATGGGATGAGGTATGATTAGGTCACTTAAATACTCTACAATTATGAGGACATCAGAATTTCAATAATGATTTAACATTAATATTAGTACTTTTGTGAACATGCAGTAGTTTTTATTCTGCTGAAGATATGTATATTGCAGTAATGAACACTTAAGATGAAGATTGAACAGACGACACATTTATAGACAAATTGGCGATGTGATATTTCAGGGGTGTGTTGGTTTTCCATGGAATAACCCATGGGAGTTTTTTGTTCATTGTAACTTTTGTATCATCTCCTTAAAATTGCAATTAATTTCAGTTTAAATAATCACTTCTACTTGAATACTGAACCCATTTGAAAATATGCATTATAGATGAGGCAAACATGACAAGACAATGCAGGCTACATATAGTTAAAACATTTTCCCCTCTGTCAACAAAATTACAAGAATAAGTGGTAAACAAATGCATAGAAAATGAGATAAATTAACAATGCTTGTCATAAATCTGATTTTCCAAGAATTATGTAATATTCAATGAAATTTTTACTTTCAGTAAATGTTATTTTTAAATTAAAATGGACAACAATCCCATTTTTTTTTAAGTTCTACTTTTTTTGACGCATTGAGGGTAAAACTTTAGTGTGCAACGGAAGTTGCGCACGCACACTGTAACGAAATTTGACGGTGAACGTGGTAGGGGTATGACCCCAACACTGAAACACAAATTGTTATATTTGCCTAATAACAGAGGTTAAGAGTATTATTTCTCACACTTAGGTTTTTGAAGTTATACTTCTTTTGGCACGTGTCTTTCTTCGGTCTTTTTATAGTTTTCCTACTTACATAAATTATTTGCATGCATAATAAAATGTTATTTTAGTCACGCCAAAGAAATATAACTTCTACCATGCATACATAAGTACACACACCCATGTTTTTTTTAATTTGAGTACATTTTGAAAATAAATTTATAAAATGTAAATCAACTGCAGTAGTGCTTTTCATAGTTAATAATGTAGGAACAGTGGAATACATTATTAATGACTCCCCAACTCTGACTGTAGGTGCAAAAAAAGTACCAGTAGTCCAACTATTAACGACTCCCCAACTCTGACTGTAGGTGCAAAAAAAGTACCAGTAGTCCAACTATTAATATTAGGAAACCAATAAAATTATCTATGTGGTTTCCTATAAATTAAAAAATAATAAATTTGAATTAAAAGCTTTGCCAGCAAGACTGCCTTCATTCCTCAATGAGTGTAGGTATAGAAGTCAAAAAGAGGGAGGGGGCAAAAGTGGTTTATGGTTAACTAAGTACAAAGTTGCTTTTAAACATGGATACCCATTGGAAAAATATGCTTTGATGCAATTCTCCTAAAACCGGTATTTAGTTTTTGCGATGCCAAGAACTTTACGGAACACACTTTGTTTCAATCAGTAATTGCCAAGTTTGATGAAGTCTAAATTGCAGTTGATGGAATTTGTTTTTACAATTTTTATGATTGAGTCTCATTAGAATGTTATATTGGGCCTACTCTATAATAATTACTTACTGTATAATAATTACTTGTGAACCACTGTAGTTCTTATAAAAATTTCATTGTGTAAACAGTAATAACTATTTTGTAATGCTTGGAATCTGTCATATTTTCATTTTGTCTCCATTAAATTTTTTTACAATTACAGGACTTCACTTGTAATCACATATCTTACAATTGCATATTACCATCTACTACAAATTAATTTTTAATGCACAAGCTTCAAAAGCATGTGGTACAGTAGAACCTCACTGTTGGAACCCCATTATTAAGACCATCTCTCTTTAAAAACCCATTTTTGAGAAACAGTAAAAATTCTGTAAAAAAAAAACTTGGAAATTTAAGGGAAGTCAACAGAAAAATAAGTCACTAAGCATTGCGTTTAACATTTCTCCAAACAGTGCATATCCAAAAATAGATTCTACCCACACTTTGAAGTAGAGAGGTTGGACTGGGTCAAAATGTGTCATAATTTTCGAAACCTCTATAAAGACCATCCTCGTCAACAACCCTATTTCTGTAAATCACGAGGGGTCTTAACAGTGAGGTTATATTTTAGTCACATTGCAATTCTCTGCTCATTAAACCTATTACTTTATATTTTTACTCAATGAAATGCTTCAAACACTATGGATTGTTTTTTTTTCCATAATCTTTCCTTAAGTAAATTGAAAATGTGTTTCAGTTGCAGCAAGTGAGTTAGGAATATGTACAAAAGTTTCAGATTGCAAATGCAGAATCTTGCTGCTGTTAATAATCATTGCAAGTTGAACTATATTCGTAAACCACTAATATTAGCGGTCGGCTAAATAGCAGAACCATTACAGTATGTTCAAATTCATTTGAAAAGTTTACCTCAGAAGTGTACTGAAGTTGTTACTTTGTTTCTGTTCATATCAAAACCAAGTGAATGAATGCATCATCGAATAGAATGATCTCTCTTTCACTTAGTCTACACTGCTTCGATCATGTATACCTAAATGACAGATACTATCATTTGTTTCGAAGCTCTCATCAGAAACAGCTTTCGAGGGACACTGTAAGCTTAGGGAATGTTTGTGAAAAACACTTGTGCATATACAACTGTGAAAAATGGCAAATGCATGCATTCCATATGGATGCATTCCATATGGATGCATTCCATATGGATGCACACAAAGATTTGAAAAAGGGAACTAGGTTTCCTTCCATACATAAGTAGATTTGTTAAATAAAGTTGTACATTGTTTATCTGGTTTAAGTCAGTTTTACGAGTAGTGGTGTTTTCGTGTAGAAAATTGTGTTTTTGAACGGCAAATCATAATAGTGGTTTCAGTTGACCTAATTCAAAATTTGTTAAAAGCAACCCCTTTATTGAATTCAATAAATGTGCACTATTAAAAATGGCTATTTGTTTCAGCTTCGACCAAAAATAACAAAGCAAAATGAAAACAACAGGTCAACACGAATACATTTAATTTGGGAACAGATAGCTAAAGGCATATACCAATTAATTGAACACAAAAATTTACAACTGATGCACTATCGGCACTGAACATACATTAGAATTAAGCTGTTGTTGAAGTCTTTAAAAAATAACATTCACAACTAACTGGTTTACACAGATGTGACTTATTAAATGTAACAATCTAAACTATGTAAATGTAACAATACAAATGTATTTCAGGAATAATTCACTGTTATATACTACGTTGCGTATATGAGCCGTATATTGTCTAAAATTCATGGGTAACAAATTACACTTGACATCGCAACTGCTGTAAACATTGTATCAAATGGCTTGACTGCACCATTATGGCCCTTGTCAGCTGTTTTGAGATGTCTGCCCCAAAAGAAAACACAGCAGCAATAGCCAATGAGCACTAAGTATATATGCTCAAAGATACACTGCATGTCTCATTATTCATCTGTTCATAATACCCTTCATTGATTGACACTTTTGTTTGTAAACAAACAATGGGAACAAAAGGAAAACCTCTTCACTGTATCTACATTATATCCATTATTCACAATTTACTAGTGTTTTAAGAACTATTTTAAATTCCACTGCTTATAAACTTATTCCCAATGAATAAAACCTGAAAAATGGCAGTTTTATTTTTACTGAAAAGTGTTATTTTTACTAAAAATGGAGGTTATTTTTTTCCTTGGAAAGCAAATATTTTGCTAAAAACTAAATATTTTCTTTCATGATTTTATTTTTGCATAATTTACAGAATGTTAAAGAAAATCATACACCAATAGTATAATAATTTAGCTACACTTAACATTAAAAACATAATATGTTTAGCTTTACTATTGATAGTATACTTTCTCTATACTTTACTTTTGTCTACAGACTACACATTAACAAATAATTCTGTTGAGAGAAGGTTACAAGTAGACTGCTATGCTACCAAATATATATTAAAGGACAAACTCAAGTACTCGCAGTCTACTACTAGCCAACAGGCGCACACAAAGAAGGACGACGGCATAGCGGCCAAGTGGCAAACTAAGGTGCTGCAGGAAAATTAAAATTTTGCTCGTATAGCTGATCAGTATGGTTTTGGAGCTGTGGTTATCTTATATTGAGGCCCTGATACTGCCTGGATTTTGTTGTCAATTGATGTGCTAATTCCCAGCGTCTGAGTTCCGAGATCTGAGATATTGCAAGAAGGTGGTAGGGATCTCAAAACTCCGGTGCTGTAGCAGGAGTCAAAATCTTTGTTGTGTGATGCTGCGACTGGTTTGTTTTGTAGGTTGTGGATGTGACCAGCTATGGCTTGTTAAGTGTCTGCTCTGTAGCCATTCATTCTCTGCCCGAGTGTGTTGGTGGTGAGGCCGATGTATTCTGGATTACAGTGTTGACACTGTATATGATAAATCAGATTTTCCTGTGCCACAGTTATAGTTGCTTTGGATGGGGTATGTACTGCTGGTGAGTTTGCTTTTGAAAGAAGTTTAGGGTTGGTGTATAGGATAGGAGTCACTACATGGGCTATTGCAGGGGTGGGATACTCTATGGGTGATAGTCTGGTTGTCACTTGTGGTGGGCTGCAGCTTCGGACGAACTAGTTTGTTGTGGAGGTCAGGTGGCCTTCTGAATACTAATCTGGGCGGTTTGGAGAGTAGGTATTGTTATGTCGTGAAGAAGCCAGAATTTTGTATCCAGAGTACAGAATGGTTCTAAATTTACTTGGACCTTCATAATATGGGGCCACCAGTGGTATATCCGAGTTGTTGACCTTGGTTTGTGTTCCGGTATTTGAGACTACTTGCTGAATCTGTTTGTGGACGAGTTGCCTGGGGGTAGCCACTGTCAAGGAATGCTCTGGCTATTTGTTCACACTGTTTGTTGAGATAACTGTTGGTGGAGCAGATACGTTTGGCTCTGGTGGTAAGACTGTAGGGTAGAGAATTTTTGCCATGGTATGGGCGGTAACCGTTGAAATGTAAGTACTGGAGATCGTTAGTGGGTTTTGTGTGTACAGCAGTTTGAATTGTGCCATTGTGGAAAGTCAGGTTCAACATCCAGGAATATGACATGTGTTTTGGAGTATGGCCACGTGAACTTGAGTGAACTGTGTGTGTTCAAGTTTTTCAGAAAGTGAATTAGGTAGTCTTGAGTGAAAGTCCATATCATGAAGATGTCGATGAAACATCCAGCAGTGTGGTTGGATTGGTTGGTAACTCTTGCAGGGTGTCCACTGAAGTTCCATTCTGAAATTCCCTGACTTTTCCCTGTTTTCCAGGCAGAATATCACAATTTTCCCTGTCCTATTTTTGAGGCCAAAACCTTCCAGTGCCATATTTTTCCACCGTTGACAGAACAAAATGCTATCAGTGAAGCAGAATTAAATTACATTGCAACAGACCAAACATGCAGGGCCAACATTTTATTCAGCAGATCTATATTTCTCACGATAAACGCTATTGTTTTCACACAAAAATAATTTATTTTGTACATATGGGCTTTATGTGACTGGAGAAAATGTATTATTGCAGTTCACAAATTTAAAAATTTAAATTTTAACTCGCATATGCTTATAATTACATTATCCTGTATTCATACAATTAGCAACTTTGCAGAGTAGCAAAATATTAACATTTTCCCTGACAGAGTGAAAATTCCCTGACTTTTACCTGTCACATGAAATTCCTTGACATTTCCCTGTGAATGATTGCAAACAATTCCACATTTTCCCCCTAACCAGACACTGGGAATAGGTCACAATGCACTGGCAAGGGCACACTGCTCTCTTACTTAGTGGGGCCGTGGTGGTGTAGTGGTTAAACTAATCGCCTCCCACTTAGCCAAACAGAGTTCAATTCCCGGCAGGGTCGCCCCTGGATTTTCGCATGTGGGAATCGTGCTGGATGATGCCGCAGATAGGAGTTTTCTCTGGGATCTCCTGTTTCCCTGCCCCTGCATTCCGGTGCTGCTCCATGCTCACCCCACTTCACCCCCATCGGCTCTGAAGACCTTTATGTTAAGAGCCATCCAAATCTCTTCACTCGCTCACACTCGCCTAGTGATTAGATTAATGTAGAAAACAAATCACAAGCAATTATATACATGGATATGTATTTTTAAAAAAGTTAAATTGCTTTTCACAAAGAAACAATTAAAGGAAAGTAACTTCATGATTTTAAACTATTAAAACCTTTAGAAACAGGTCTTGATAATTTTTTTTTGTTGTGCTCAATCTTTCATTTGTTCAAATAATGTTTTTTTTTACTTTTGAAATGTTTTAATAGTGTCTTGTCACTCATATGAAACCGCTAAGTTACAAAATTGCATTTCCATGTAGATTCAAAACATTTTCAGTATTTTTTGTACTTAATCCTGACTGAGTACGATACCTGTTTCCATGACAACTTCAGATCTATTTCAAAACTGTGGCTTATGTGCATGTTTATGTTGGTGAAATGAAAGTTATGTTTGGGGACAGTATTTCCTTTTCTTTCAACCAAATATCTATACTAAAATTCTGTATTTTGGTGCAACGACAATATAATAGAAAGTGCACAATAAAAACGAAAGCAATAGATAACCAAAAATGTCTGTACGTAGTACAGAAATGCTACTTGAGTGCATGAGTATTTTAGTTTTTATACAATATCAGTACAACACATGTTTACATGTTAAATTATACCCAACTGAATACGATTGTAATACCATTTTTCTCATATGACCTTAACACTCGATTTGTTTTTAATACTATTTATTTGTACAAATTCAATATGGAAAGTGTACTGAAATTTTTTAAAAAATTACATGGAAATGTAGCAAATATTTGCACATCAATGCTGATGTGTCAGACGCATTAAAATCACTACCAAAGTCTTCTGCTCGTTATGTTGCACTTACAGCATTTTTAGGCATTTCAAAATAATAATTTACTGTACACAGTAACTGGGAATATTCATTATAAAACTATAATTACCTAGAAAATAATGATTATAATAGGTCTGACAATTCAATTTACTAATATTAGTATAGGTTCTTAAAAGTATATAAACACTTTCCACCTCCTGCTCATGAAATTAACTACGCTTTACAAGTAAACAAATATAAGATGCTGGCTACTTCCACACACTACTTGGTGCACAGTAGATGTGAACACTTCATGGGGCATATCCTAAAGGCCAGACTACTTGGTGCACAGTAGATGTGAACACTTCATGGGGCATATCCTAAAGGCCAGATAAATCTGTGCACAGCCATACACTGGATGGTTTTCTCAAAGTGATTTGTCACTTGCACTAATGTTATCTATGGACTGTAAACAAATATGATGGGAAGTAAACCTTCACATTTGTGTGCACATTGGTTAAATTACTCACAAAATCCACCTTTTAACTCCATTTTTGCATTCAAATCCACAAATGCACATAAATCCCTGCCAGAATAAGATCTATAGCAACAATACTAATTCACCCTTATACATGATTTGGTACATTTTTTAATTGTAACTTAAAATGCATTTGACATAGAAAGTGGTATTATTGTGATTGTAAAATTTTCCTGTTTTTTATTTTTTTCAAAACAATGAGATTAGCTAGCACAGCACATCTAACTCTGTTAAATTACTACTTCAGTCTTTCACCACAGGGCAAAGGGTTTGTTATTTCTGTGGAAATGTGCAACTAAAATACAATTTTATGTTGCAGTACTAATAATTTGATCGATTGCAGAACACGAAATTTGGTCTTTTCAACAATTTGAAAAATTCAAGTAATGATTTGGTAGTTTTAAAGCATCCCAGAGTCCTAGATATGCATGAAAATATTTGCAACTTTTACCTTTGATACTTAGAATAAATTGGTAATTACTATCCAAATATCTAAATTTTTTTACACTCCTAATGTTAACAAATTTAATATGTACCGAGGATAGTCCATGTCGTTCAAGCTAAAAACCATACATTTCTATAAAAAATAGTTGAAAGTGTTTATTTGATAAAACTGAAAATATGGCAGGTCATCAAATTGACAATATGGCGTATTATGTACCTTTTTTGTAGCTTTTAGTCTTTCAGCATCACGCTTCTTGTATGCTTGTTTGTAGAAGTCTGAGAAGAGGAAGTAGAACATAACAGCATGCATTCCAATCCACCAAACAAATTCTTTTGGATAGTCACAATCCACAAAGTGGCATCAGCACAAACAACAGAGTGAACA
This sequence comes from Clitarchus hookeri, assembly GCA_002778355.1. Lineage (NCBI taxonomy): Eukaryota > Metazoa > Arthropoda > Insecta > Phasmatodea > Phasmatidae > Clitarchus > Clitarchus hookeri. The sequence continues at coordinate 348,580 of NQII01001092.1, read as the reverse complement.
TGGCATCAGCACAAACACACTGCTATCTCTTTGTTGGTGTCAAGTATATCATTTTAATTTACAGAAATACTTGGATACATTAACTAAAATTAATCTACATCTGTTCCAAGTTGCCAAGCAATACTCCAAAATTAAGTGCCACGCACATCTATGGGCCATTCATAGCAAAGTGAGCATTTTTGAAAGCCTTGTTCGGTTTCTATTCTCAGCAAATTTTTGTCTTTCTATCATGTGTAAATACAACTACTGCCACGTGCTCTACTTTTTAGATCAATGGTATCATAAATTGAAGTCCATACAATATTGGTATGTGTACATTGTTTATTTTTATACAGTGCAGTTATTCTGTATTCTCCTCTCCTGATGCCCTTGACTTCCTGGTTTAATGTCTTAGTCGAGATAGTCATTGTTGTATACTATCAGGGTAAGCATGGTGTGTATTTTATCCCATTGTAAGCACAAAATGCTTGGAGATAAAATGTTGAATTGTTGTGCTATTTACACAGTGCATCAAGAAGTAAACATGTACCAATACTGAAATGGGAAAAACATTTGCAAGTAACATTTATGCAAATAATTTACAAGTTAAATGCTTTCAAAGTGACAAATTGTTACTTAATTTCAGTGTAAATATACTTACCCTATCAGTTCAAATACAATAAATTACTGAACAAAATGACTAGGTTAACAATATTTGTGGGTAAATTACAAATATTCCACATTATATGAAACACATTTTGACAGTTTCATACAGTATCTTGTTTCAAAACTAGTGGCATATGAGTTTTATTGTTTGTGGTACGTTATTGCTTCTGGTTTTATGTATGTAAATAAATGTGTGTGTGTGTAATTCTACAGGATCGCAAAACAATACTATACTGCCACCGTAATAAACTTTCAATCACAGTTTCTTCAAATAAGTTCCCTTAATATTTGTTAACTTAACTTGCATACAGGCACAAGAGTAGAGATGTCGACACAACAGGTAAAAATAACAACTTTGTAGTGGCCAGAAAGTAATTTGTATATAAAGACAAGCCTTTATAACATTCAACAATCCTCTGAGAGACTGTGTAATGTAAGATCCTTTGACAGTGAATTTAATAAAGGATCAGTTTCATGTGTGTGTGCGTCCATGTGCATGTGCACACACATGTGTGTGTGTACACAAACATATATACACATGCACACGAAAACATGTGTTTACTGATTACGGAGTAAGTTCACTCTTAAGCGAGCATCATATACTACCATCTGTCAGTGGGGAGTTCAATGTCTAGCAAAGGAAAACCAACAACAGCAGTTTGTCCACGTGAAAGCCACTTAAGTTCTATAGTAGTTAGAAACCCAAATATGTTTAATATTTTATTACATAAAGTTTACAAAACACAAAGAAACATATTCCAGTTGCCACTGATTCACACATTCTATCATTAAAATATGAATACTTGGAAGTACTCCATGTAACTTGTAGCTAATAATGCAGTAATGGGTAAAACAATTTTCAACTATTAATTTCAAAAGTGCTTTCTTTACTGTAGGTACAATTTACAGGATTTTAAAAACAATGCGCAAACACAATGGAAGCCAATTTTAAAGAATAAATACTCAATATCCTGTGCAAATTCTGTACAATTGTTAAACTTTATTTTTTCTATGCATTTGAAAGAATTATTGCTTAAAACATGTAACTAACAGCATTATTAGAATTTTTTGTTTCTAGCATACACAAAATTACTTTAATTTGGCAGCAACAAATACTAGCAGTACCAAAACATGTTCCAAGACATTTTACATTCAGAAAAGAAAGATTATATTTAAGAGGTGGTAAAGGAACAAACTTATACCGCTATGGAAGACAACCCATATCTGTCAAAGCCTGGCTTGTTCAAAACAAACACTCAACAATTTTGAAAGAATACAAATAATAATAAAAACAAAGTAATTATTAGCCCATTATTCAGAAGCAAGTGAAGTCTATTTTATTAAGTGCAGAACTGTTTAATAAATTAAATAAACAGAATCCTGAATTTTCTAAATGCAACATTTGCTTTAATGGTACAATAGGTAGTTAAGTAAGATGCTAACAGATAATGATGAATATATTTTTGTTGGAATGGAATAACTTGACAACTATAAGCATGTTAATCAATGGATTTAAATAGAGATAGATTATAGTCATGGGTAACAAATAAGGGATTCCTTCTTTGCAATGTAGTATACAGTAATACCACCAAACAAGCAGCTGCAGGCTACTACTAGGAATGATAAAAAAAACTTGCATCATGCAATGGTAGAACTACACAACCTAGTGTGGCACACGTAAAACAAAGGTTATATTTGTGTATTGCTAAGGAGTCCGCATAGTCACCATTTCAGTAGTTTCGTTGCAGAAATAGTTTACAATGGAACAACGTCATGTGTACTACCAAAGCAAAGTACAAGGAACCGTTCAGTTTCTGTACACCTTTAATTGAAATAATTCAGCACATAACAAATGCAAATGCAATGTTGCATTTACACATGGTGAAGTGGTTGGTTCCTTGACTGATACATTAGCAAAAGCCATCAACACTCGTCAAAGAGACGTGTTGGAGGCGAGGGACTGACTTACAGTGCAGTGCACATTCTAGTATCCACAACCAACTAATATCTCTAATTGTGTTTAAGCAGAGTTCTGCATTCATTAACACACCTCAACACATGCATGCAAGATTCTTGTCCTCTCTAAACTATCTTGAACTGTATTATGTGAAAATCAATAATTTCTTAATGTGCATAATTACAGGCAATAAAACATATGTACGTCATTTCACCCATATTCGAAGACAGCATTTATGCAATGGAAACGCGCACTCTCACCTCTGACCAGCAGCAGTAAAGGTCCTGCCGACTTTGTTCCGCAACAGTTAAGAGTGAACTGAGTTAAGTGGTTTTGGTCCTGCTTAACAGAGAGGTATTAAACACCAGCGAAGGTGAAGTTGGAGCGGAAGCAGAATGCACGGATGGGGGGAATGGAATTCCCTGAGAAAACCTGCCAGCCAACCTTGCAATGCCAGCCCCGTTTCCCACATACAAAAATGTGAGAATTGAACCCGGTTTGACTTGGAGAGGGGGCAAGTAGTCTGACTGCTAAACCACTGCAGCCCCCTTAAAAAAGTTAAGGATTTTACAGACATAAAAACTATTAAATGCTGCTTTCTACTGCCAAACCTTGTTGTCTTTGTGCAAGACCATAAGTACCAAGAGACCTGGAAAGCTATGTCCAGACAGTGTCCTCACTCACCACAAGCACATACAACACAAGAACAGCTCGAGTTTGGACAGGAGGAATGACAGCATCAACCACAAAGTCCCAATCTTACCCTGTGTAAATTTTTTTTTTTTGCAAGCTGAAAGAGCATCTGGGTGGACAATAATTTGCCAATAATAGGAGTTGAAAACTGGTGTTATACGACGGCTTTGCAAGCAGCACATTAACTAAAACAATACACGTTAGTGCCACTGAGCAAGGTAGTGCATTGGTAAAATGCTGGACTTGCGTTCAGGAAGACCCAGGTTCCACTCCAGGTCTGATCATCATTATTTATGTTTTCCACAGTTTTCCAAAATCACTCCAGGTGAATGCTGGGATGGTTCATTAATACAGGCTCTGGCCTATTCCTTCCCCATTCCTGAATGTCTACAATCCCCTACTAAGGCCTTATCACTGTTCGGGGGCACTAAAAACTCCTAATAAATGTTTAAACATTTTTTTTAACAAATATTTGATTTATTATTACTTATAAATCTGTATATTCAAATTCTCAAGCCAAACTATTTTATTTCAACACAAGGTCATAGTAATTAGTCAACCATTTATTTAATTCTATTTATGTAAAAACTTAGGAAATTTTTTTGAGATTTATTTGTTAGATGTTGCTGATCTGCACCGCTGACCTTGGCCCGCCCCGCATGAGCGGGTAGAAGAGAAGGACACGGTAGTGATAATGGGGCTGCAAGTCAATGGGATGTTTTGAATGGCAGGCGAGCGAACCGCGTATCTCTTACAAAAAGTGAACTGACACAATAATTCCTTTTATGGGGCATGCTGCTGACCCTGGTTGTGTTTATTGAAAGGATACTCTGGATTACCGACTTCATTCTCTCAGCATGACTTGGGGTGCGTTGAACCTTCCAGATGGTCAAGGCGGACTATATAAAAGTGTGACAGGCCTCCGAGCTGGCGTAGTTGTGGAATGGATGAGTGACTAAGTACCGAGTGATGGAAGACGAGAGGCAAGGGAAGTGACTAGCAGAAAGGAAATCTGCTACTGCGAGTTTCAAGCAGTGAAGAGTGTGGTTGGCAGGCTGGACTATTGGACTGGGTGCGTGAGTGAAAGACACTACAAATGATTGCAGCAAACAGTCTGAAAGTGTTTTAATGATGAGTATAAGTTAATTAACTATAACCAAACAGACGCACTAAGAAGGAGATTAATATTAGAGTAAAAAGAGACATTAAATATTGAGATCTTTGAAAAATTAAAAAGAAGATTAGTGGGGATAGATAGATTTATGCTGTAAATAATAGCTGTGTGAATAAATTAAAAATCATATTTGGTTTTCTTTTATTAACTAACACCTTCATCCCTCGCAAACTCAGATACGCCTTCAGGCATTCTTGTAACAGTATTGTTAAATTTATTTCATCATTAAAACATATAGGAAGAGTCAACAGCCAAGCACACTTTGCGACAGCTATTTTAGTGTTTTTATAAATTTTCAAAGTAATCCACAGCTTGCCTGCAGAACTGCAATGTCAGTTGAGAGCTACGAGACATCCAACAAATTTAGTATACAATATACAACCAGCAAGTCTACCTTCGTACAAAGCACTGGGAGATTACATTACTTTACTGAACTATATTTACCAAATATTCACAATAACTAAGGTAATGTTAAATGAGCTAATGGTAAACAAAAAGATAGGTACTCTACTCGCAGGGGTGGATTAACTGGCATACGGATCATGTAGCTGTTCACAGAAGCACAATATAAACATGATTCTGAATAGTTTTATTTCTGGGCAATGTTACATACTTTCTAATCACCTGTAATATAAGCCATCACAAGATGTACATAAAATATATATTTATTTAACATGTGTACACTTGAGTAGTGTCAGCGTAAATATGTTGTGTCTGGAGGATAAAAGTAACCTGTCATTTTCCTCTGCTTGAAGAATGAAAGGAGTATAAAATGTGGATGGAGAAGTGGAATTCAACATGGGGAGAGAACAAGGGCAACCAATGTATCCACTACAGAACTTTCCTAAGAATCACTACTCAAAAATTTTCCTTAAGACTGCACAGGTGAAATAAGGCATTTAGCTTTAAAAACACAAGATGGAATTTTTGTTCACCATGTACAGAACATTAAAAATCCACAGAAAAAACAAGGTGATAGAGTTACAATCTTATTGCACAAATGTGCTGCCAACACCTCAATTTTCATGGATGGGGCTTGACATTTGAGCCCATATTTTTGTTCTTGGTACTTCGTTGTTTAATAATGCAGTATCCGGAAACTCTCTTGACATTTATTGTTCATTTTTGCTGTGTTACTAGCAAAGACATCTGCTTCAACTACACTTTCAAGGGCGGTTTTCACCCCTTTGGAATGGACTTAAGCTATATAACGTGTACATATTTTAGACCTATTTATTGATAAGGAGTCACCTGCCGTAGTTTAGTTCAACCCTGTACTGTGAAACGTATCAAATGTTAACGTACGATAGAACACTTACCATTTGCAGAGTAGTAACATATTTCTTCCACCATAAATACTTCTGGTACCGAGGCCCCATCGCAGCAAGCATATAGTAAGTGTACATAACAATGTGAACAAACGTGTTAACCAGTCCAAAGAACGTGCTGTGTCCACCTGAAAGATAGAAAGAAATTAGTAGCATTCCTTCGCTCTCAAGTACTTAATTCAAGATTTATTATCTAGGGATGTGTGAAGCAGCATTTTTGATTTTGGACCGAGTACGAAATTAAGTGACTAAATATTTGTGAATTTGAATAAAATTTCAAATATTATAACATTAGTGAATACATATGATTTGCATCTTTCCTTAACATTTGTTAACAAACAAAAAAAAAAATTGTGCCAAAGGCATAACAGCAAATCCCAAATTTTAAGAAGCTACATGGTTTGTGGGAATGGCATTGTAAAAATTACTCTTTGTAAAATCCAAATCGGTTATTTTTTAAACCCCCATGACCTGAAATTATTTAAGAAACAGTACAATACCCATAAAATAGAGCTTGGATACTTACTGGTCTAAAAAAAAAATTTTATACTAAGCTAACTTGAATAGAAAAATGTTATGTGGCAAACACATCTGTCTACTGTGTCGTGTGTGTCCTCTTTCTCTCCCCATGGAAAGTAATTACAAGTAATAATATACTAAAAACTGCCAAGGTATATTATCAGTTTAATATCTGACCACATGGAATCAACACATAACTACACTAAATATTTATAGCAGCATCCTCAAAGCGTTGTTGCAATTCATCAGGTAGCATGTAAATCAAAGCACATTAAATACAAAGAGAATAATGCCAAAATCACACTGTTTATTTAAAAACAAATGCAGCACACATTTAGCTGTCTACTCCGCCAACTAATATTGTGCATAAAGTGCAATTTCAGTTAACACAACAAAGCTAACTGAAATTATCACTTATTTTTTTTAAATTTAAGCAGCATATAAGTTGTAACTACACATAAGTTATGGCACTGAGCAGCAACATTAACAAATGTATGGCTCCAAAGACTTTAGCTGCACATGTGCAGTGACAGTTACTTTGGATGCAAAACAATAGATAAAATGGTACTACGATAAAACCCAGAGCACGTTAAACACTATGTTTGAATATGTTCTTACTGAAAGCCATTTAGGGATCTGTGACAACAAATGCGAGAACTTTTATTTACAAGACCTGCTTGCTGTCATAAATAAGCAGTTCAGAGAAAACAGCTATTGTAATCAATATCTTCACCACGTTACTGCAACCATTGAACAGAGTTTGTTTACAGATAGCATGGATTTAATAAACATTAATATTAATGTGTTTGAAAGACTTTCGTGAAGTACAACACAAGTCTTGATATTATGAGCATAAACAACTATCGTCAGACTCCAGCACACGGGAAACTAGTGTTGAATACGACTTCTTCCATTCATGAATTTGTAAATTACTTCGAAGCTTCGAATATTACAAATATTTTTCCCAGTCTGAAGTTAATATGCAGTGAGTAAATATTCTATTTGTATTAGAATACTTTGAAGTGTCACAGACCCCTACAACAAACAATAGCCAGCTGTTACATTAAATTAATTTTACACTGTTTTAATTTGGACTTTAAACAGGGAATGTAGCAAGTAGACTTTTAAAATGTAGGTTAAAAAACACAAAAGCAAATATAATCATTACTTGAGACTTTGTTGAACTGCATTCAAAGGAACAAACTACAGATAAATGCACAATAGAAAGTCAGACATATTTTTCATCTTAAGTTCTTAGCCAAAATTTGCTTTACACATGAGAAGGTTGAGAAAACCAAATTTTTCTAGGCAACAATTTTCTAGTTTTAAAGATTATGTTTTTTCAATTTATGAAAGAAAATTCTTAGCTTCATGTTATGAGTAAATTTGTTATAATTGGAAGGGAAAAAAGTATGAGAAAAAACAGTATGTTCAATGAGAAATTTTGTATAATTAAAACTGAAATGTTTGTATAAAGGTTTTGCATGCATGATCAGTTAAAAACACCAATTACACAAAGTATTCAAAGTGAAATTAAACGTACACTTGTGGAAGTTACAAGCGTAACTTAAGAGGGATGAGTCCCAGACATCTTTGATTTATGGATTTTTATCCAACCCACAAGCAGATTTTTTATTTTGTTTTAACTGACAGGACATAGAATTTTGCATTTTACACTTGCTGAAGTTTATATTGCTTGGCTACTGTTGCTGCCAACACCTCTGTAATCACCCACAAGAAAAAATCACTGATTTCTTCTTGGCAATTACTAAAAAATTATTAAATACATAAGCATATGGCAAAGAAATGAAGAAATTTCGCCCACTTACTGTATTGTATTAACAACTGGCCCAAATTGCATCTATAATTGAAGAGTTACTTTGAATGCTATGACAATGCACAAATTTATGTACTAAATGTAGTAAATATTTAACACACACAAAAATAAAAAATAAAATTGAAAACTCTGCATAAGTCTTATATAATTATAACTACCAACCTTATTTTGTGATTTCCTTACTTGTTAAAAGGTAGAGAACATTATTCAGAGGTCAGTATTGAATTAAACATGAAAATTTTACAAAGCAAATGCTGGGAATCCAAATTAAAATCACTTGAAATAATAAATTTTTTATACAAAGTTAAGTATCTGTAAGAAATAATTTACTCCAATTAACATTTATAGTAACTGCTTATTTATATGCCACATAACACCTACACATGCAATATTTGTGCAATTTCCTTACCTGGTGTAAACTTAACGCCAAACCAAACACTCATTGGCATGCACCCATGATGAATCACGTGCAACGAGGATACTTGCTGATTCTTTTTTCGCAGTACAAAGAAGATCTGTGAGCAGAAGAACACACAATGAAGGACACCAACTTCCCAGTGTGAGTGATTGTTTGCAGTTTGAGCCACTGGCACATGAACATCATGGCAGCTTCATCTTAACTATGCCCTTTGTGAAGTGCAGCATGTCTGACTTGCTATTTCCATCAATAAAGAATGCACGATGATGGTAATGGAGCAGTAAAGTTGATATTATCTACAAATTTCTAATTCTTTGAGAAAATCTGCCCAGACACTATTCTGCAATCACAGATTCCCTGTGGACAAATTTGTGCACAAACGATGTAAAACTGTTGTATGATAAAAATTTGAAACAAACCTTTTTAAAGAACTTTTTTAGACTCAGTATAAAATTAATTTAAGAAATTAAGAATTAGTGCATTTATTTTCATGGCCTCTCAAAAATACCTCTTGAGAAATACTGCAACAGTTTTTCCAGTAAGATGTAACCTTTTCACCCTGAATCTATTGAAATGTGAAAAATTAGAAGTTTTAAAAGTACGAGAGTTAAAAAAGACTTTTGACCGAACGTTGAATTAAATACATTTATGTAACATGCCTGGAAATTTCAATAAACTGAAACTTTGCCAAAGCCCAAATAATTTTTCAAAGTGCTAAAACCCAGTAGGGAAGATGAAATAAAAACAATGCATGATGGAAAAATATTACGTGGAAAATAAAGTGTCACTATTAGTGTGCATGCATGAGTACCACGAGACCATTGAGAATGTTAGCCACCATCTTGTTTGTTGCAGCTGAAGTTATGTAACAAAATGTGCAACACGAGTTGTTTGCTTGAGTTTCCTCTTTTATTCATTGTGTTTGAGGATCATTTGTTTTAATATTTATTCTAATTAAGGCTGTCCTTTAATAGAAGTAACAAAAAGTCTATACAGCTCTCCCTCACCTACCCAGTTAAACAGTCGCTGCAAAATTTCCGTAATGCACTGTATCATGAATAACATCAATATAAAATAGAACCATTATGATACAGGCATCATTAAAAGTCATGAAACTAACCTAAATACGGTTAAAAATTGTATTAGTATGTAATGGTCTTCAAAATATGCCAATTTTGTTGGAACTGCTGAAATACGTAAACAAAGTATTTGGCAGTGTAGATATTAGACATCGCATGGTACTGTTTTTGTTTACATATAGTATTAAGAATCTAATTAGTACCTGAAAGATTAACTTAAGCAGGACTTCAGAAAATTGTGAAATAACTGAATGACTACATTGTCAGCACTGCTGTTACAACAGCAAGTCGACAGCACAACGACAAATCCATTTATGCCATTGTTGTAAGAGTACAAATCGCTAAGACTTTAATTATAATAATATAATTGAAGTGTTATTACACTTGAGCACCTGGATGAATGACATGGGTCTGTTCTTAATCATTCTGGCTTAAAAGGTTTTTAAACATTAAAAAATTACTATTATTAAGATATAATATAGTTGCTTACAGGTCAAATGTGAATTACTTGTAATGATTACTGGTTTATTTAGCAAGCAGATGACAGCAAAGGTGAAACGATGTTTAAAATGTTACTTGGGTTAAAAGTCAACATTTTGTAGAGTAATTTGAAGTTAACATGTTGGTATTAAAAAAAACTAACTACTTGTGGGAAAGAAACTGGCAGTACTCGTGTGAATGGGTATGAGAACATGTTTTATCACATGCATCTATTTTGAGTATTGTGTGGGCTGGGGAAAAGGGAACTAGAAGATAATGAAGTTTCACAAAGTATCTAGATAGCAAGACAGGGGATGCAGTGGAATTAGAGCATGCAAGGCAATAGTACTAATAAGTTGCTACATATTTGTAGGTAGATCCATTTGAGACAGCACAGTGCAGTAACAAAGTTACTGGCTGATTGGCAATTGGTTTTGAGGGAGTGATGATGACAGTAAAAAATAATGACCACAAAACAAAAGTATGGCAAAAAAAAAGGGAATAAAATATGGTGGAATAAAATTCCATCTCTCTACCAATTTATGAAAGCTGTGCAATTACCAGGTGCATAATAATTAAGGGCAAGTGTGAAATTCCACTTTGTTGGGGGCTGTATCACTTAATCGTCATCGCCTTACCAGATGGAAAAGTGTCTACAGAGATCAACTGTTTATATGGGATGGAGCACACAATAAAAGTCTGAGGCAAAAAGTCTTACCAAAGCAGTAAATTGCCAAAAAATATGGATTGTGTAAAAGGGATAAAAAGGGATAACTCTGAATTTAAATGAGAATCATAAAAGTCAGTTAAGCAGGTCATTTTAGTAAGTATCAATTAAATGTATTTCCACCAGTGCTAGATGAAAATGTAAATATTTTTTATAAGAGAAGTTTACTTTACAAATATATCAGAACTTAATTCAGCAATATTTTACATGTAAACTATTTCTTACTAATTGTTGCCAATGTAGCTATGTTACAGTTTTAATTTCAATTAATTACAAAACAAAGATGATTATTTAGAGACAATATAAAAATGAAAGTTTCATTTAGTCAAAATTAGAATAATTTAATGTAAATTAAATGTTCGTTGTTTACGATTTGTTTAAAACTCAGGCTGATCAATTAAACTTGGGGTGAGTTTTAAAAGTTCATTTCAAAAAGTGTGAAGTAACAATGAATTGACTTTACATTCTAGATAGATCCACAAGAGCAACAGCCGACAGCAGTGACCATAGGGAATAATGGTGAATGTTGGTGCAACTGGAAAGAGATATTATTTTGAAACAATCTGTAGCTGTTCCACAGTGGCAAGTGTGCACTCTGCCTACATAAACCAGGCATTTCTGGTTGTTACAAGGTATCTACACTTGGTATGTCTGACACCACCTGCTTTAACAGGTGGAGCAGGGATGTAGACAGGAGGTGGGTCAGATGGGTCAGTGGGTCAGCGACAGGGCACTTCCCCCTGTTTTATTCACTTCCCTTCACAATATATCTACCCTATGAAACTACTCTTACTTATGTGCAGTGAATAAGACACTGACTGTGGCCCCCCTCCAAAACACATTTCTGAATATGTCCCTGTTTTAGTGCTACATTATTTATTAGCATTAAAAAAAGAAACTGGTATATGTAAGGACAGATGGAAGTACAGATTTTAAAAAATTGGTTCATATATTGGGAGGCGCTCAAGCCCGTTGGGGCCCATTCCCTAGCTATGTCCGTGGGGTGAAATATTTGTATTCAGTGCATGTATTCAGTGATATCGATTTGAATTTTTATAGCCCATCTCAGTGAATGAAACTAAAATACTTTGTTCATTCAAGTGTGTAAGTATTTTTTTTCCTTGTTTCCCAGGCATATCACATTTATAAACATGATACTAACCATTTCACAAAAATTTGAAACAAGTGAAAACATAATTTTTAACACTTATTTAATACAATTACAACTTTTTAGTTTTGATTTTCCAATAAAAAGTTAGATTTTATGGAAAATACTTTACAGCATTTTTATAAAGTGAAGAGACTAAGCCACTAAACTCAAACGCTCCGATTGTATTAAATTTGGATTTGATTGTAAAACTTGAAATGAAATAACAAGTGAACATGTACTGCATTTTGAATAAATTTCTTTATATTAATCCAGCGACATCAGAAATTATGTTAAATGATAGTTGGACATATAGTTGATGTGATGTATTGGACTTTACTGGGTACAATATGAAAATCCACATGTGGTCCTGCCTGAGGTAGGATCACACATTGATAAAGTGCTATTCACAGCTGGCCGCTCTACCCGAGGAACAAACCTGCCCCTCCAGCCAGCCCAAACAAATGAGGTGAGACAAGATGGAGGTGAAGCCACAAAGAAATGAAGATGGAGGAGAAAGTGGGAGAACCTTGAGAAAAAACCCACACCTCGCCAGTGTGTGCCACGCACCCCACATGAGAGTGCCAGGCCTTAGATTGTACTGCACATGTGCTCAGAGGTGGAAGGCAGGCAACTACTACCAGCTGAGCCAACCATGGATCCATAGGGCATTATATACATCTTGGAAATAACCATCAATATTTAATATTCTTTTTAATACAATACTTTCTTTTCACACTCGTACCAGGCTACTCTTTGATACATAACAAAAGAATAAATATGTAAAAAATATTTTGTATATTTTTTGGATACTTCAACAATGTAAACATTTATAAGTTAGGAAAATTCACAGAATTTGCCAAATAATAAATATGCTATAATGTTAAATTATTTTCAGATAGATTTAATACTTACAGTATCAAAAAATTCCGTAAACTTTGAAAAATAATACCACCAGCACACGTTCGCCATCTGAAAAAGATATAAATATATGAAATTATCTTTTCTATTTTCTATAACATCACTTGACCACCATTGATGTAGGTAATATATGCATAGTACTACTGCAACTATTCAACAAAATTGAGTTAAGGGAAGGATGATTTACTTCCTATAAAGTGTTTGTTATGAAGAAAAACAGGTGAAAATTTCTACTATGACCGACATTAACATGAAATGGAAACATGTCACCCATACTGTTATTATACATGAAAGGTTTCCACACACAGAAGAAAGTACCTACCACCAAAGCTTTATGTTATTTTAACAAGCAGCAGGTATTGATTATTTATTATGAACAAAAATTTATTACTGCATGCTGTTAGGTATATTAAATTCACAAACAATTAACGACTGCATGTTATATAAGGCCAATTACTTTCTGTTGCACAGAACAATCCAAAGTAAAATCTAGCAGTATTCTTTCACATGCCACTACAAAACTCATTACTGAAGTAAGAATAAATGGTGTCTTAGAACAACAAGCATGTCGACTCGTCTGTGGGAACAATCCACATGCCAGTATAACTGAAATAACTTCACAAGATCACAGTGGCCACACAAAACTACAGTACATTTCACTGTCAGTTGTGCTCAGAAACTGATAAGTAGAAGAATCAACTGCAGTTAGAAGCTGTGGCACATGCATTCAACATGCACTGCTACAAGCAACAGTAATTGAAAGAGGGGTAACCAAATAATTGGCAACGAATTTAAGACAATTTTAACATAACATTTTGCACTGCATACAAAATATTACATACAGTATTAAAACGCCTAAAATTGATATGCTGGCAAAGAGGTAGGTTCTTAATGTAATATCATACAGACAGTATGTATAAAAAGTGAACAGATGAAATGACAGCAAGTGTGCAACAATTTATGTGATGGTATTCACTTAAGTGTAAAAAAACTATATGGACATGCACAATATTCTAAAGTGGTGTTAGGAAAGTGTCGCTCGGAAGACAAACTGGCATGTCTGAAATAAATGTGAAAATGAGTAGTGACTACTACTGTGATCCTCGCAAGGAAGTCTATGATCTGGCAATGTGGCATATATCTTCTAGCCTAAGTTACAGAGACACAGCACTCTGAGAAGTCAATGTATCTCAGAAAGAGGAACAAAATTAGGACAAACTGAAGATACAACAGTTGTCTTCCTAATGTGCTGTATGGTATCTGGTGTAACTACGATACACCACATTGCTTGCTTCTTGGTTTGCTTTGGCTTGTTAATATGAGATACGTCAGTTAGTAACATCTGTTGTCTCAGTTTTCTCTGAATGTGCACCTGCATGCTCACATGAGTTTTTGAAGTTATACTTCTTTTGTCACGTTGAGAGTACAAGTTCAGTGCAACGGAAGTCGCGCGTGCACAGTGATATATGCCGAGAGAATGTCTTTTCCTTTCATCTTCTGAGAAGTACAACAGTCTCTCCCTTGCTTGGTACATGAAATCCCATTGCATCTCAGCTTTCAAAGTTCTGGTAGGAACAGTTTTGCCACCGTTTGGACTCATATACTCCATCCCTTTGGTTTTCCTTTTGTTTACTACTTTTCTTTGTTTTCTCTTGGTTTGTTTTTTTTAGGTAGTGCTCATTCTTCCCTCTGACACCCTTCAACAACAAAATCTTCAGGCACTTGGATATTTAGTAGCATTGTCTGTTGTGGCTGATGACTCTGGCCTTTTCCTTTTCCTACTTACACTAAGTTGTAAGTGGCAGTTACCGCATGGCTCTACGTTTATAAAGTGGTTGTAGCAGAGTAGAGCTGTGACACATACTCCAAATTTCTGAATCACAATTTGGAATGTCACAACATTGTTCATTAGGGTCATAGGTTGGTTCTACATCACTGTCATCTACTGAGTCCTCACACTCGTACGCAGTACTTTGAACTTTGGATTGTTTGTCATCATTTTTAGAAGCTGCTGATTTATTGTTTTTGCACAATTCCAATACTTCATTTTGGTCAGTACATATAAACACAGGGTCGTTACATGCTGTTTCAACTAAGTTTTTTCTCTCTCTGTCTGTCTCCCTCCCTTCCTGTTTTGAAATTTTCCTTTCGTTTTACAAGTATTTGCTAAAGGCAAGTCCTCATTACGATTATCTTCCAATTCACTTAAGGTTCTCTGCTTTTCAGTGTCCGCTATAGTTCCAAAATAATAATAATTTTTTGCTTTCCAATATATACTCGCGCACTCTTTTCCCTATTGTACAAAGTTTTACACCTTCAGTTTCAAGTTCTTTTGATGAAAAATCATTTAATGTGTAGTTATCCCATTTCACTAGTACATCCATTCCGGCACAATAACTTCAGCTGCATCAATATTCACTTTAATATCTGGAATAAATAAGAGATGCATAAATAAAAATAATAGGTGCGTGTACTTATATGTATGCACGTTAGAAGTTATACTTCTTTGGTGTGACTAAAATTAAATTTTATTACGTATGCAAATAATTTATGTAAGTAGGAAAACTATAAAATGACCAAAGAAAGACATTAAGTACAATTAATAAAGGTTAGATTAAAGAACATAGTTAAATACTTACAAAAATTAACCTCAAATACTTCAAAACGCTTTCAAAATTTAATTATACAATTTTTGTCACTAACAAATTTTTCACGGCACAATGTATGTATAATTAATTTATAAGATATATATATATATATATATATATATATATATATTCACAATGAATTACTAATGTAAATGAAATGATTTTCAATTTGCTTATTACATGAACTGATTTTCTGTCGGTTTTAAATATAACCACGTGCTATGTTGTGTACCTTGCGTTTGTATATAGCTAGATGATACACACATGCGCATTGGGTCATACCCCTACCACGTTCACTGTCGTGCACGTGCAACTATATGCGCATGCACATCGGGTCATACCCCTACCACGTTCACTGTTGAATTTCGTTACACTGTGCACGCGCGCAACTTCCGTTGCACACTAAACAGAATTACTTAGGACCAGGCACAAACAAATATAATAGGAAGCGATACGCACAATCAATCAATCAATCAAATATGCTTATAAATGTCAAATAGGAAGCCCTAATACATTATCTTGCTGGGCGACCATACATGGCACAAAAGAGATAATAAATAAAAACTAAACATACAAGACTTACTTGTATGATAAAATCATATAGGTCCAGAGGCTCAGAGAAAGACTTAATTGTCTATAAATATAATAGGTGACGAGTGGTTGTGCATTAATAAATATTTTGTTTAAGTTTATTATTTTTCAAATAAAATTATAAAAAATATAAGAACTGAATGATAGTTCTTTAACAAATGGACGAAAATAAAATCTATCAACAAACAGACAAATAAAGTATAACTGGAATGCATCAAAAACATTAGTACTTGCAAAGTTTTTTTTTTTACAAAAATTATGTAAAACTTCTCAGCAATGTAAAATTATCAAATGTACTAAAAATGCAAATCACAATATTACTTTATATTAGAAACATATATTCTTTCATATGTCCCCAAAACTAGATACACAACAAAAAAAGTGCAGAAACATTAATTTATGGTAACTTCAAATTATTAAGTAAAACTTATGACCCCTGGGATGAATCTGCAACATCTAAAGCGGCTAATCCATATTAAATTTAAAATAAAGTTATATTTAATAGCCAATACAAAAACCGTCAAAAATCGTTCAGTCACATGTGCATGAAGAATATTAATAAAAAAATTATTTTATCCACTTAGCTCAAGTTCAACAAGCACTTGTATGGAAAAAAAAACTTCCTTCGGAGACAAGGATTAGCTCAGAGCAGACAAAAAGCCCAAAAGCTACGGCATTAAACTGTGACTAGTAGTTGTGAAGTTAAGGCAGGACTTCTCGGCAAACACAAAACTTGGGAGAATTTTCAGTAACCAAGATTACTTGGACCCTCTCAATGAGGGAGAAAGTCGTGTAGTCAGCGTAACCAAAAATCCTAAATATATCCAAATGCACAACCTAACTACAGCATTATTAGCACCAAAGGACTATATTATGGTAATACTAGTTCACAAGGAACTAAGCCCCAAAGAACACACAGAACACACTGGCCACGTACATCTTGCTGCCCTGCCGAATCAAAAGTGCCAGAATCAAAGCTGCGAAGCATGTAGTAACGAATAAAAGATCAACCAAAAGATTAAAATGTAGCCAATTAGAAGAGGTGAATTGTGCTCAAGCGTACAGAGAACAAAGGAGTTTTTAAATGTGAAATAACGCACCAAGCGGCAGGGATAAGCTGAGAAAATTTGGAAGAACTGTAGCTGCAGGGAAGTGAGTGAAAGAAACAATCTCTCATGGAACACGGGCTACAGGCGACAACGGATTAAAAACATATCTTTCAAAGTACAGATCAAAATGACTTGAATCAAAGTTACAAGAAAAATACGCAAATGGTAAAATCTAACTAAAAATGATTAAATAGACTTAAATATGTAAACATTACACATGCTTTCGTAAATAAATAAATAAAATACTTACCATGATGCAATATATCATAACACTGGACAAATAGACTTTATTAAATAATTGTAGATGCTCAAATGGTAATAAAAGAACTAATAATAGCATTAATTAAATACCAAAAGGTAATAACATCATTAAATATTACTCAGAAACATTATTACTGAATTAAATACTAAAAACTAAGTTTCAAAAACATTTAACAATAGTACACTAGCAGTGAAGCAACAGTAAAATAGTAGTGACTTATTTTTAAATGGCACAGTTTTAGTTTTAAATTGCAAATTCAGAAATTACCGTTTTTACCGTAGTAAGTATGAAATATGCTAAAATTGAACACTTATATAATTTTTCTACTGCTAATGCTGCAAAACCTAGAGAGATATAGAAAGAATGAAAGAAAGAGAAAGAGAGAAAGAGAGAGAGAGATAAAGAGATAGAGAGAGCGAAAGAGATAGAGAGAGAAAAAAGAGAGAGAAAAAGAGAGAGAAAAAGAGAGAGAAAGAGA
>NQII01001092.1:297245-330505 GCA_002778355.1 Clitarchus hookeri | reverse complement strand
GGGGCGGCATGTCAATAGGGCCTACGCATTAATTTACAACTGATATTTGGAACTGTAACAATGAAATATGTTTCCATCCGTGCAACCAAAAAACATATTTCAATAGACAATGTTTAATTTACAAATAGCATACCAAAAAACTTTGTTGGAACAATATTTTAATTGTGAACTATTTCTTACTAGCCGTTGTCATTACAATACTGCTTTGCCTGTTATTAATTCGTATTGAATAGGAAAAAAATATTGATAGTAATAGAAGATATTGGGTAAAAAGTTTCATTTATTCAAGAATAAAATATTTTAAAGTTAATCACAGTGTTTTATATTTGTGGTATATAAAATATTTAAAAAAAACAGGTTTATAGGATACTCCTAGGGTAATTATTCAATGGTTCATTTCAAAACATCTGAAGAAACAGTGAATGGATTATAAAATTGCAGCATCATGTATTCAAAGCAATCTAATTTTGTGTGGCTAGAAAATATTAACAGTGAGAAGTGACGATTGCACAAGCCAAAATTAAATATTCAGTGATTAATTTTTAGGTGTTACATGATATACAAGTACTTACTTTCAGGACACTTAATTTTTGTGTTTTAGATAAAAGAAAATGTGTGACAATGNTGTGTCGCATGCAGGTTTAGGGATTAGGGAACGCCGTTGGCTCACATACATCACCCCCTCACACCACCCCCGCCTCGCGCACTTCGCTAGGCGCCTTCCAGACGGCACGTGGAACCAGGGCCGGTGGAAAATTTTCAGTACACGTGGAGCGGAAGCGTACACCTTCCCCCTACCCCCCTTCACCCCCGGACACCTCTCGCCCGCCGCGAGATCTATGGAGTACAAGGAATTCACGAGATATCAACCAAATAATCGGGCGTATTTCACCTAACTCAGAAAATACGCACCACGGAAGGATCGCTGACGACAGTAGGTATTACCCCTCCCCCCCGCCTATACCTTCAGATACGAGGACACGTGTGTTGGACGTCTTGTTAGGCGTTCTTCCACTTCACCCCTCTTACCACCTTCCCTCCCCTAAAATGCGCCACGTGCTGCCGATTCAGGGCAGCGGCTGGCGTGTATAAAAGCCCCTTTCCAAGAATAGGAGTGGGTCAGTAATATCGGGTACGTCAGGCAGTCATATCGGGGCAGTTGTTAGTTCATCTTCACCGCTGAGAGACGTCAGTTCGAGCAGAGAGTAAGTCAGTACAACAGTTACCAAGGCCGGGATATCGGAACCCGGCCACGTCCGTCAGCCGCATCATTAAGGAGTCAGTCGATTATTACCGCCCGGGTCAGTAAGTTGCTTATCACCGCGTTGGACAGTCAGTAGAAGATCGCCAAGCAGAGAGTCAGGTCAGGGGTTCGGACCCCCGACCACGTCAGCAGCAACTGTGGCCTTGCCAAGGCCTACCCATCGCCGGAGATCACCCACCATAGCTGACAGCACTCACCACTGAGTTAAGTATGACAATCACCGTCACAGAAGCCCCACTCAACCAAGAATTCGCCCAGTAAATCCGAGTAACCGAACTAGCACAGTACCGCACCTCTAAAGTGTTGATGTTGTGTATTTGTGAATATATACGAGACAATATATTCGTACTTCAAAATACAACAGTAATAGTCTACCTCATTACCAAACCCGCAACCCCCACGCACCTTATAGTCGGTGCCTGGGGGACATTAACTCTGATCATATCAGCCGCCATGTCTTCCACAGTGACAGTACATGAGTCGTCGTTAACCTGCAGGATTAATGAAAGTACGTGTGATTGCTAGCCACAAAAATCCCTTTACAAATGTGCTGGTAAAGATCTTGATATATAAAAATTACAGATTTTGAAATATCAGTGTATCAACATGAATGAGGATTAAGTTGGGAAAATAAGAACATGGAGCTGATTAGTTTAGAAGGATGGTCATCTTCACTCTATGAAGAAAGTAACTAATGAGGCAATATACAATACATTATTCTACCCCCCTACATTCTTACTCCTCACCTGAAAGTGGGAACATAATTTTCTATTGAGAACTGCTGCATCAGTAAAATATAGCATATTTTCTGTTTGCCTAATGCACAACATACATTTGTAATTTAATAAGATAATAGACCTGATTTTGTTCTTTCACTGTAAAAAACTACTTAACACAATATTATTGTGAATATCACCTTGCTTCTATCTCATGACGTGTAGAACATTAAGAATTCTGTATTAGTTGGTAGCATCCTTTATATTTTTTTGTTTGATAATAATTTTGCAGTTTTGTAAGGTGATGGGGGTATCAATTTGTTTTACTGTATTCATTTGCTACTGACAATAGAAAACAAATTAAAGCCTGGAATACATAGTAAAAAAATTTATTACTTCAGTAATAGGCATGATGACAGTAACAAAGAAATACAAAAATAATGCTTTTAATTATTAGAATAGATAACAAAGATCGTAAAAAATATACGTAATTTCACATTAATTGTGAGATTAATATTATATTATTAAAATAAAAATACGAAATACGACAATCCGCCATGTTTTGTGAAACACCAATCACAGCGTATTACGTCACGCCTCATGTGCGTATTGTAAACATCATTGAGTTCCATAGATTTCATTCGAACTTTTCCTGTGTTAATCAATAACTCTGTTGTTTCAACAATCAAACTGTCCAGTTTTGAGTATCCATATCCCAAACCAAGGAACGTTAACGATGCATCAAGGATTTATCAAGGCAAACAGCTCTAATTTGCCGAGAGTAGATTTGTTGATGCTGGGAGAATTTCTTGCATCAAACAAAGACTTTTGCTCAGCAGAATTTCGAAATGTGAAAACTTCCATGTCAGTACCTACATTAACAATCTTAAATAACAATAATTTAAAAGTCTAAAACACGTAAAATTGCTTTTTAATATGCACTTTATGATAGGTTAGAGGTTATGTTAGCGAAATGTTGTTTTTAAACTATATCATGAACCTAATTACATGTTGCTTTCTTTATTGATTCAAGGCTTTCGAAGGCTTTTGTATCTCAATTTCTAAGCAGTCAATAATGCAACTTACATGGTGATATTTATGCCTAAAAGCCATGGGTAATTTATTTTTTATTGAATCTTTGTCTAATTTAACAATAAAAGGACGCAATAGACTAGCTATTAATGGAATGTTTTTCATAAATATTTTGCTAGCATAAGTTGAACTCATAGAAAAATCATCTTTCTCACTTTCTTCAACTATTCTCTTTCTTCGTTTATTGAGAATATATGGTCGTTGTACAGTATTTGAAGTGCGTTTTCTTCGATCTGGTTGGCATTCAAATTTAGTGGGAACACACCCAGGTTTCATGCGCACTTGTGACACTGAACCCATCACAAGATACTGAATATAATTATCCATATCATTTGGCAACTGTAACGAGAATAAGAACCTGTTAAAATAACCAGTGGTGGAGGAGAACAATAAATAAATAATTGAATCCTAACCTCTAAAGTGATCGACTTTTAAAAGTACATAGGTACTTATTGTTCAGACAAATGACAATTTCTCCAACCACATGAAGTACACACTATTATAATCGATAAAGGTATAAAGGAAAAACGTACATCAAAATGGTCTTCACAGAAATAAATTGAAGAATTAGGCGATACAATTGCAGGGTCCCGCCGTGCAAGATTTAACCACTTATTTCTCATTGTTTTGTTGTTTGGAACGTAAACGAAAACCTTGTTGGGAGTTTTTATCGATGTGTTAGTACATTTAGGCACTGCACACCACTTATACACTTTAGAATTCATTTTAAAACACAAAATAACTTAATTTGTCTGACTATTGTCGAGTATTTGTTACTGGTTGAGGTTTGTTTACACGAGGCGTGACGTCACAAGCCGGCGCCATGACGCTTTAAGCGTTTTAGCGCGACATTTAAAATAACTATTTTAATGGCTAATTATTGCTATTAAACCTTAATTTCCTGGAAAAATTATAGATTTTTAGTAAATAGTGGAAGCGTAAGAACATTATTTAATGTATTTTAAAAAATTGTCATCATGCCTATTCAAATTTAATTTCAAAATATATATTTTTGGATAATAGTCTAATTTATATAACAAGTTTCTGATTTTAAATGAATTTTTCATCTTCATTACAACTAATACAATTTTTTAATTATTTAAAACATTAAACATACAAATACTTCAAAATTATGGAAATGTTAGGACTGCATGTTGCTAAAAAAAACTCAGGCTAAGCAAATGTTTGGTAGAACATTTGGCATATCAATAAAATATACACATGTATACCAACATTGTCCTACATATGTATAAACTCACCCTCAACGTCTGTGGGTGATATGAATAGTCGACAGGTTGACAACGAAAGTTATAACGGCCTGTAAGCCAACCTGACATTCCTATCTGCAACAACAAAGGAACATACATGCCAGATGATGGAAAAACATGTCTACAAAAAACTGCTATCCACACACACACACTGCTTCAACCTACATGTCACATAATGCAAAATGAAGGTGCGGTCATACTATAATCTGCAATAACACAAAATGTACAGAGCAGTGTTTTAAACAGTCAGAAAAATTTCCTGTGTTATTAGTATTATATTTAATCCTTAAAATTGTATCTTTCTCTAACTATACTCATGTGAAAAATGCTTTATTAGTCACAACACCTTACATGCTCCACTTCTTGCCTGTCAGTAAAATTTATGCTAACTAATGATCAAGCATCTTCAAGCTCAGGACAGCATTTCGAACCTGGAACAGTGCATACTAAAAACTAATTAAAACCCAGAAATACTGAATGAAAATACAAAACTAGTAAACTGTACTGTAAAATTATTTACTACACACAAACCATCACCTTGCATCTACATGCACGCAAACAATCTGAAAGACAAATTTGCAGAACAGACCTGGATACAACCAAAAAGAATTCAACTAGTTGTAAAAAAAAAAGCTTAACATACGGACCACCACCACCACCACACAAGCTGTAGCCTGGTTCTAGAAGCGGTTCAATGCCATTACATTGCCTGTAACAAATTGAATAATGCATGCTTATATACAAATGAATTACATAAATACAAAATGATACAACAGTTAAATGTGAAAGGATATGAAATGAGAGACTAACAAATATTTTGAATTACATTTGTGCGTTAAATAACTTGGGAGACAGATGAGAAACATTAGGTTTATATAGAAGACTGCACTATTCATTAATAAATCATCCTTCCTACAAACACACTACTACATACTTATTAAATTGAAATAAGTTACTAACTTAAACTTCTCAACTATTTACAAATAATGCACATCAGCTACCATATTCTCTAAATTTGAAGCTATAATTTTTCTGGGATAAAACCTTTTGTATGCAGCAGTAATCATAAGTGATGTACCATGATTATTTGGCACACACTCACCCTTAATGCTGTGGGGGAGTTTGAATAGTCAACAGGCTGGCATCGGAAACTATATTCACCCCACCAGCCGCTCATCAAACTCTATAAGGTAAAAAAAAGGATGTGAAACATCATGTAAAGGTCACACTGTAATAAGTAATCACTGTAAAGATGGTCATCATAAAAATAAAGCAGACCGTCACATTATGTTTTTTAGTCTTGGTTGCTGCAACTTGGCTATTGAATTGGCATCATTATATTAAAATCAGAAGCAGTAAAAAACTGTGTGCTAAATAACACTTCTTAATGGACAGCAACCTATAAAAAACCTGAAAGAATAAATCAATAACATTACCATCATGAATTTAGGTGCAGGGCCATTTAATTGGCTATTTGCAAGCAGTCTTGTAGGCATTCTTTCTGGATATAACACATTCTCAGTTGTCGCAAACACATACAAGGCTGCACAGGTTTTCTTGAAGTACTACACTAGCTTTGAACTATTGAACTTGCATTTTAAAGACTGACCAAGGAGCAAGTACTCTCCCACCCAAATCCAAATTGCCTCAATTATTATAAAATATTTCCAAGCTTCCCACTACAGTAGTTAATATTATAAAAAAAACTGATATGATGAGGGGGTGGGGACTTGCAAGTGTCAATACAGAAATGAGAGTAATATTTTCTAGGTGAAGCATAAATGTCTACAATGAAGTTCTCTAATAAGACAGGGACAGATGTGTAAAAACACAGATTAATATGGACAAATTCACTATTCACAACAGAGGCTGCTGCAAAGTTAAAATAATTCACATGATTTGATACGTGACTTAACTTTGGTCATGTTTCAACCTAATATGCAGATAAATAATAATAAATTTTCTACAGGAGCATACAGGCATCAAATTTAACTTTGAATGCATTCCCAACACATTGAATTTATGAATAACAAACATTTCAAGGGGTTGTTACACTGGTTCACACTATTTTTCAAGTTTTCAGATGCAACAGTCTTTAATATTTTTGAGTGACTGTTCTCTTCTAGAAAAGTGTATTTTAGAACAGCAGCAACAACAGATTTGCATACCTTGCTGTTATATGAAGGAATCTGTTATACAAAACCATTTTGTTTGTGAAGAAAGAACTTTCGAATTAATGAAAAATATCACAAAAGTACCGTTAAGGGTAGTTATTAAGTTTAGGGGCTTTTCTGTAAAAATAAAAATAATTCACGGAAAATGGTATATTTCCACTCTACTAATGATGCAGAACACGAATATATTAGGGGGATTAACGTCAGACTAATTTCGTAATATGTGCCCACCTAACCTAACAGAACCTAACCCCACGATGGGTGAATCACTATTTTACATTTTTAAACTAACCTAGGATAGTAGGGGTTTACACTAACCTAGGATGTTTGGGTTTTACACTAAACTACAAATGTAGGATTGTAGGAATTTAAATGAACCGTAAAACACACCAAAAGAAGGTAAATTGACTCGCCTAGGTAGGTGGCCGGTATAATTCCTCTGACCTTAATAGACTTAAACAAACATATTTTGCAAGTTTTTTTAAATATGTTCTACTTATTTTAACATTACGCCCTCTTGAATATGAACAAGGTAAGCTGTGCAGAACCCATTAATGCAACTTTTGTTGGTCTAGGAAGTTTCTTTCAGAAACATAAACAAACTAGCTATATTGCTCATTTTGCAATTTTGTTCAATTTTTTTAAATATGTTGTACATATTTTAAAGCTACGCCCCTAGTATATTCGTGTTCTACGTGATTAGTAGAGTAGAAATATATCATAATTTGGAATTTTTTTTTTTTTTTTTTTTTCAGAAAAACCCCTAAACTTAATAATTACCCCATTAAGAAATTGGTGACTGGAGAAGTTCTTATGTGGGGAGTATGGCAGATACTGCAGTGGCGCTGGGGTTTTTTCAGCGCTCTCCCATTTCCTTCACTGTCTTCACTCCGCTACATCTCCATCCCATCACTTCTCATTTCGTACATTACTCAGACTAACTGGAGTGACATGTCTGACCTTAGGCAGCAATCTCATGGAGATTTTAATTTTTAGTAAGTGAGGCATAGAAACTTAAGTCCGCAAGTTCTTTGTATTCAAATCTTTCGAAGAAAACTTTCCATTAAACTAAGATTATAAAAATCTATTTGCAGTATGAATATAATAATACTACATTAATTACGTATGTACAAAATGAAGTGTTAATTTAGGAAGTTACATTATGTTAAGCTATTATTAAGACAAAGTTAATTTTCTAGAAAGAATGAAGCATATTTAAATTTCGCCCATAAATTGTAACAATTACTTGACTGATAATTAAATGCCTTCAAAGTTCAAGAACCTTTACAGTCACCACTACAGAATTTTACTCTCTAAAAATTAAACTACTTAAGTTTTGAAATGCAAACTTGAGGAGAGGGAAAACCCAGTTATTTGCCATACCGATTCAAGATCTATCAGAATAACATGAACAGGCCACTTGAACATACAATACAAAAAGAGCTTTATATAACCAGAGAAAAATATAAAACAACGTTAAGAATTGTGAATGAATAAGTGGTACAAGCTAAAAAGGATGTTTGAAACAATCTCAAGCTTATGTTCAGAAGTCTAAATATAAATGTGTCACATTTTGCAAATTATTAGCCCAACAATTATTACTGTAACTTTTATGTACAGTAGAATCCCGATAATTCATATTGTCAAGGGACTGAATGTTAAATATGAATTGTAGAGATATTCAAATTAGCGGGATTACCAATAATCGGGAGGGTAAAAAAAAAAAAAAAAAACATAATAACGAGATTAATGCAAATTTGCATTAAAATGTAATGATAAATGCATGGCTACATATTATGTATACAAAATCAATAATGACATCAATAAACAAACATTAAAAATTTATATTTAAAAAAAATCCAATTTTCTTTTGATGCATGCCTTGCAATTGGGTATTGTCAATGGGTTTGTCAAGCATGTTCAAAACCGAAAATACTTCATCGCCAACGTCTGATTTCGCTAAGAAATGGTGCACGTTGTTGATGTATTTATTAGTCACTTTACGTGTAATTGTTGGCACATAATCTTAGTCATCATCTTCACCATCAATGTCCTGAAATGGAGCCAAAATTTCGTCATCAGTTAGAATCCCCGCTACCGCTAGGCCATCGTCAAAATGGACAAAATCTTCAAACGTTATAGAATTTTCACTATTTTGAGGAAGATGATTTCAATTCACAGGGTATTCTAAGTCTTGTTCAGTAACTGCTGATGAAAGTTCCACCTTCGTGAATCCACAAGCACGAAAACAGTTTTTTATTGTGCTTTCGCTAACACTTTGCCACGCCTTGTGAGCAATGTTCATGGCTGAAAATAAGGTGATTTTATGATCCTTCCCATCCTCGATGCTGTCAAGGAGTTGCATCACTACTTCCTTGCAGTAAAAGGTTTTGAACGTTTTAATTATGCCCTGATCTAGAGGCTGCAGCTTAGAAGTAGTGTTGGCAGGCAAAAACACAACATTAACATGACTGAGCGGTGGGGTATTGTTGTGGGCCGTGCAATTATCCATGAAAAGCAGAATTTTTCACTGCCTTTTCTCCATACCAGCATTCACTGATCGTATCCATTCCTTGAATAATTCACCCGTCATCCACGCTTTTTTGTTTGCACGATAGGTCATCGGAAAAGTTTTTATGTTTTTAAAACATCTTGGCTTGGCTGATTTGCCTATCATGAGCGGTCTTAATTTCTCAGATCCATCCATGTTGGCAGCCAACAAGATGGTTACACGTTCTTTACTATTTTTTTTCCTCCATGACACTTTTCTTCCTTAAAACACATTGATCGGTCGGGGAGACACTTCTAAAATAACCCCGTCTCATCGACATTAAAAATGTTGTTGGGCTCATAAGAATCGATTATTTCTCCCAATTCGTCCTTCCACTCAGAACTAACGTTGGCCAATGCACTCGCACTTTCCCCACTAAGCTTCTTAAATTTTATGCTGTGCCTTTTTTTAAACCTATCAAACCAACCATCACCCGCACGAAAGTCTTGAATTCCCATTTTTTCTGCGAAAACTTTTGCTTTCTCTCTTAAAATGTTTCCACTAACTGGTACATTTGAATTCTGTGCTTGCGCAAACCACTTTTTTAAATTCTCCTCTAGTTGTGGATACTCACCAGTCTTAAAGCTCTTTACTTTGCTGTCCGATGTCTGGGAGGCGATCTTGTCCTTGTTCTTCAGAATTGATGTTATTGTGGAAGGAGGAACGTTATAATGTTTGGACACGTCAATTTGTTTATCACCACCGGCCACGGGCATTAATGATTTCTTTTTTTCTCTAATGGAAAGACACTTATTAGCTCTTTTCGGAGGCATGGCTAAGACCAAACTGACTAACTTTTCACTCGCTCTGCTCTTTCCTACCCTCTCATAATCCTAGGCCGGACACCAAGGCACCTCTTTAATGTTCTGGGAATCGCACACACATCGCCTTACAGCCTACTCTGCATCATTATCTGCCCTTTAAACCCTCCTACGTCCCTCAGTACCCTTCCGGTCTTTTTTACCCTGCCCGAATTGCATCAATCTAGAGCTGGTGTACAATCTAGGGTTAAAAGCATTACGAGTTAACGAGATTTTTAAGTTGGAAATAAGAATTATAAGACTTTTTAATTGAGCTCGAGCACCAAAATAAATACGTATTATCGATGGGACCAGAATGCATTGTTTTTTTATGAATTAAAGGGATTTTCTCAAGGGACCTGCAAATTTGCATGAATTAGCGGGATATACGAATAATTGGGATGCAAAATATCGAGATTTCACTGTAGTACATTCATTAGTATTGAAAATTTCACACATTTTTTTACTAAACATAGAAAACAATATGACAACTAGGGTGCCTTGGCTAGCATAGCCGCGGTGGTGTAGTGGTTAGACTACTCGCCTCCCACCTAGGTGAACCGGGTTCGATTACCAGCAGGGTTGCTCTCATTGCTCTGCATGTGGGAATTGTGCCAGAGAATGCAACTGGTCTGCGAGTTTTCTGTTGGAGCTACCATTTTCTCCGCCCTTGCATTTCGGTGCTGCTCCATATTCACCTCAATTCACCCTCATTGGCTCTCAAAACCTCAATGATAAGAGCCACCCAAATCTCTCCATTCCACTAAATGGCATCAAAGTACACATGCCACATTACTCATTCTAACATCACATAATTAATACAGATGTTTCAAGTTTCATCTATAATTTTGAAAGGAAAATAATAATGAATATTTTAAGTATGTAAAAAAACTCAGAGTTGATGCAAACTCTTCAATTTACACACACTTTTACTTTTGAGTGCGTGCCTTGTGCTACAGCAGCAGTTAATGCTGCCACATTCTTTTCCATGCACTTTCACACCCTTATGAGGGCAAATCATCCAACTGCCACATAAAACTGCATTTGAACTATATCAAAATAAAGGGCTTGGGGGAGGGGAAGCAATAATCTTTAACACAAAACAAATCAATTCAAAAAATCAAAGGTGATGAACAAACCATAATTAAATAATATTGGTAATATGCCTACCTGAGAAAATTATGTAACAATGAAAGTGTTTTTGATGGAAGGCATCCATCAAAGTCTACAAGTGGAGACAGTTTATATACAGAATTGGCCTATTCATGTATATAGATTCTACGTAGCTATGGTTGTAACTGAAAGCGCCTAATAAGTGGCCCAGACTTCAATGTTTCACAGCAGTAGACGGTAGGCACATTATAGTCAATGCCACTAAAACTGAAGAAAGCCATGAAACTGAAAAGGCAATGTGAATTTCGCGATCACGGTTTTGTCAATGAGAAGTGTTGTGTCCATGTTCAAATCTCTACTACTTAATACTTCCCCCATTACATACTGACACACTTCTCTACCGACTACTTCACTCCTAGTATTGACCAAAAAAACATTTGTGCAACCGTACCTCACTAACCTTCCTTAAGCTATCATTATTAACACAGAGACACTACTATTCTTCACTATGCTAGAAGAATAATTAGCTGTCAAAAAACATTAAAGTCTTGGAATGTCGGACAAGAGGAAGAGAGATGCTGTTGTATACCAGTCCAAAGACTGTCTGTACCTTGCGACAATGCACACACACTCAAACCAAATGCTTTTTGGCCAACATGACTGTGGTTCCCTATCCTCTTACACAACCTTCCACTGTGTGCCCAATCTCGGCTCTGCGATACCCCCAAAAGAATACAATTTCACATAATGCAAATGAGTTCTGAGCAGAATGACAAGACACTTATGAATATTATCAAAAAAAGAGGGCCACAACTGCTTCAAGAAGTGAAAATATTACAGTTGTCGAAGGGAGTACTAAGCTGATACACCAAAAGACCAAATAAAATTAAATTAAATCCTCAAAATTAAGTAGGACAGCTTTTAAATCTGTAATTTAACTAATGTGTTACTTAATTCTTTTTTATACACAAGAACAATGGCACCCTTGTGCAGTTGAAATTAAAATATGATTGAGAAATGATACATTTAACAAATATCTACTTATGACAAAATCAGGCCTGTATGTACATTAAGTGGCTATTAAAAACTGTCTACCCTGTAAAAGAGAATACTTCACATCAGGTGAAATAGCAGCTATAACCACCTGCATGAACCCATGCTGCAAGTTTAACCATGGTGAACAAAGCATTATTATTGGTGTCTACATGTATGTTCTTCTACCCATGAGATTTCATGCAAGTAACCTACTTCCTGTGCAACAAGAGTGATGTACTGGTAAAATAGAACTTGTGAGGGAATTGCAGAAGTCAAACTATACTGTTTGGATGCAAACTATAGTCAAAAAACACTCATTTAAATCGCAAAGAGCTGCAAGTGATGTCGCAGTAATAGCTTTCCCCCGAGGCAAAGCCAGCAGTTATCCCTCTCCTCTAAGACAACATACTTAGTGCCGGTGAAGGAAGAGGCTGGCTGCCACACATGCGGTCTTATCACCTGTGGGCTCTGGTATCACTTCCACCTGCTGGAAGAATCAATTACTTAGGAGTTGCTGTGCAAATCTTAGTCAGCATCACCTCAAGGGACAAATTTTAAGGGAAGCTGATAAATTATGTTTAGAGGCGGTTTTTATGTACTGAGAACAGAGTGAGGGATGACTAGGATGATAGGAAAGAGAAACATTTTTGGTCATGAAAAAAGTGGCTGTGTGCCGGGTGACGAGAATTATTTTCTCATTCCATTTCACAGGTAAACTAGTCTTCTTGCTTCTCTCCATCTCAATCCTCTCATCATTTTCACTGTGTTATACAAGTCAAGTTGCAAAGCTGGTAAAATGGCATAGAAAGGAAAGAAATTGAGGAAAACCAGAGCAAATTATATTCTGTAATTAAAAGTGGTTCATAAAACTTTTATTTCAGTTCCCTACACCACTCCAGATTACTTTTCTGAAATAATCTTGATATGCACCTCAAAAAATTATTTTTTACAAATACTGGTACTTATTTTCTGAAAATTTCCTACAAAACTTTTATATGTTGTTAATTAGCTATGTTGGTAAGAAGTGTGTGTCAGCAGCATATAAGAGCAACCCATCCAAGAGGACTTTCCAGTTTCAATTCTTAATTTTCTTCCAGCTAAAGGATTTTCACACAAAACTTTGTGTTTGAAGATGTTCATGCAGAATATTGCAAGATTTTCAAGATTTCTTCCAAAGTTGAAGTGACACGTTTGCAAAATCACTGTACTAAATTAATTTCAATAGGTTTTCTTTTCTTCATACAGAAGATGCTTTCCAATATCATAAGTTTTCAACACTTGGCCAAGTTCAGAAATGTAGGAGAAATGAATTGTTGTCAACATACTGAGGCTGTAAAGTCACCATGAATGGGCGAGGTAATATTGAAAAAGATAAATAGCTGCACCCATAGAACTTCATGCAACCTTTTAGGAATTTATATTTAATTATGTGAAGGGGATTCAGCTGCAGGAAGTGCCCAGTGATCTCAAAATATTGTAGTAGAGTTATTGTGTATTTTTCTGTATTTATCTCGCAACACGCCACTATTTTTAGCCTATTTTTCAAAGGAAAGATACAGTTATGCAGTCACCCAAATGTCAGTCTGGAATGTATGTACCTCTTAATAATGTTTGAACCCGATCAAATTTTATAAAGCTAGAGTCAAATATAGTATTTAGTGAGAGTATAAGACATTTATAGTTTCTGATTATGCTGAGTACTTATTTTTAAGATGGCAGAAATTTTTATATTTAAGGCACTACTATACCTCTGGAACCATTAAACCAAATTTGGCACATTGACGGCAATGCATGATATAAGCATTGAAATAAAAATGTGGTAATGTAATTAGTTTGCAATTTTGGATGTAAAGAGTAAAATTAAAAATAACGCTTTTCCATTATCTCTTGGAAAACATTTAACCAATTCAAACCAAATTTGGTGCGTTGACAGTGCACAATTTAAACATTGTATTTAGAAATCGATAATGTTATTAAAATACCATTTTGGACGATAGTCAAACATTAAAAATAAATGATTTAACATTATATTTCGGTAACCACACAAACAATTACTGCTAGATTTGGCATGTAAATACCACTATTGTAGACTGTATTAAAATACGCAATTTAAATGGATAAGGCACTTGCATCAAATATGTCAATATATAGTATCTTATCCACCATTATGCAAGATAGTGCCACATAAAAAAGTTTTTATGTCATATCTCAGGGAAACAATCAACCAACTCCTTCCAAATTTGCCACTCAAGTAATACTACGGTAGATCATGTAAAATTACATGTTTTAGTGTGTCAAATTATTTTTAAATGGCAGCCATATAAACATTTTATACTACTATGCTATATCTTCAACGCCATAAGTTTCATCTTAACTTTCTATGCCGGCATTGTCTATGTAAGCATCAAATAAGCTTATACATAAACTCATTTGTCCATCACTTTGGAAGATAGCATCACATGAAAAATTAAGTTTTTGAGTTCTATCTGGGGAAACAATTAACAAGTTATACTTTTGTAATCCATCTAAATTTATATGACTTAAGAAGCCTGCCTACCTGCAGTTATTTTCCACATTTGAGGCAGAGAAGCACAGGAACGATAAGGGCTACACTGCCACACACATCATGTGCGCAGTCATCACTAAATGCAAAGCTCTGACTTGAGGTGCAGTGTTCTTGTCATGAGGCGTGTATCTGTGGGACCAAGTGGTGACCCTATCATTTTACTGGTGGAAAGTCTGTATTAAGATTCAGTGCATGCCCCTAGAGAACTTTTGTATTATCCGACAGAAATATTTTGTGTTATCTACAGTTCTTTGAAAAAGCCATTTTGTTGGAGTGCCTCAAAATGGTGTTTAAAATGTGTGTGATGTCTTGAAGCTAACAGACAGGCATAGTCTGAAGTATTTTCTTGTCTTAGATAAGTGCATTTGGGACATGTTTAATAGTATAAAAAACCTGGATTTCAAACACAGTGCGATAGATTTAAATTTCCAGGAGATAGTTATATATTTTCAAAATAACAGTTATGTAAATATTTTTGGTTGGTATGCCATTTGTTCCTAACAATTTCAACCGACTTTAATATGTAGCAGTATCTATGACAAACATAGAATGTGTCAATATGTAACTGCTTTGTTCTCCAGTAATAAAGATAGCATGGCATCACGTGACAAAATTGAGCTTTTATGTCTTATGTCTGGAACCAATCAACCGATTTCCACCAAACTTTGTACACAAAGTGTGCTACAGTAGGCCACACGTTAAGTGTGCTGGCTTTATTTACAGTATGGCTGCCATATAAATTGTTGAGATAAGTTTGTTGTATCTATTAAACAATTTATCAGATTTAAATTAAATTTTGTATGCCGACAGTATCCATTAGAAATATCAAATATGGTTGCACAGATAATTTTTTGCTGCACCTTCTTGTAAGACAGTGCCAGGTGATAAAATATAACATTTACGCCATATCTTGAGGACCAACCATGATTCCCACCAAATATTTCCACACAAGTAGTACTACAATGGGCCACGTAAACTTGCATAATTTAAGTAGGTCAGACATTTTTTTCAAAATCATGCAATACAAATTATTTAGGTAAGTTTATCATACGTATTAAATAATTTAACAAATTTTAACCAAACATTTTATGCTGACAGTAACTATTTGATGCATCATATTTGCCTATAAAAGGTATTTAGCTTTTTTGTACAATATAGACCAATCAGAAACTAAATATTTTATGCCATATCTCGGAAACCAGTCGACCTATTGTACTAAATTCTGTACACACATGTAGTGCTATGGTAGGCTATGTAAACTTAAATTATGTAAGTCAAACACACACAAACACACACACACTCTCTCTCTTTAAGAATGATGTCCTGTAAATATTGGAATTTGGTAAACTCAATCTACTAAAACTTTAGGACTGATTACAACTGAAGTTTATGCTCTGAATTATACCTTTTAACATTGTTAGTTGCATGCCAGCTTGTGGTACAAGGCATTCTGTGTTTGAGTCCTGGATAAGGTGTGTGTGTATTTGTAACTGTCTCACAAGTATTTCATTGTTTTTAAATTGCATCTGTAAATGATATTGCTCTCAACGAAATGTCAAGACCCACCTAACATCTAACATTTGGAGAACTTCACCAAAATTATTTGCATCTATTTAGAGGAAAGTAGGTTCATTAGTGTTATCAATACCTTCTTTTTCATTTTTTAAAACACTTTTTAGCCATTTATTTTCTATAAATATTTACAAAATTTCCATTAATGAACACATTAAATATTTTTCATTACAAATTAAAATTTATGATTATCCTACTTTTACAACAGTCTAGTGGCTGCTTTCCAACAAAATTAGGACATAAGCTGCCATTTTAAAACAATTCAATGTTGTGAAACAATGCTGAAAAAAACTGTAATTATCTCTACAGTACTCCACTGTAAGTTCTATAAAAAACTGATTTAAACTTTTTCGTAGAACATTTCTTGAACTGATTTTGAAATGTGTTATGCGAAGACTGCTATTATTTAGGTAAATTCAGTAATTAATGTAATTATGTCTAATATACAGACACACTTATAAGCACAAATGCTAATGTGCAACATAGTAGTTGGAGTAGGAATGGCAAATTGTCAAAGAATTATATAAATCTGTGGCTATACAAATTCAAAAATAAATTGTATCCAAGGCATTAAATTATAAAATTTAAATAAAGTAATGGTGGCCGCTGGAAGTCTGAAGTTGCACAATAATAATAATAATAATTTTGCAAGGGGAGTAGAACAAAGAGAAAATTGTGGAGGTATTTCTTATTAACAGGTGTAACAGGCAATTTGTGAGATGGATGCAGAAATTGCAACATTATATAAATAGGAACACAATTGTATTTAGAGTTCTAATAGTCATAAGAATGTTCAAATTTGTATGTACTCCACAAATTGTTATAAGGTGATATAAGGTAATTAAAGTATCATATGTAAATAAAGTTTGATGTAGTAATTTTAATTACGGTCGAGTAAAGAGGTATGAACCATTGCTAATAGAACGTCTAAATCCCAAATCAGAAGGTAGGGAAGGCAAACCCTTTCTCTTGGGTACCAGTGGTATTAGCCAAGGTAAAGTTTCAAAGCCCAAGGGTTAAGGGTCAAGAAACGAGCTAGCCACGCCTCCAGTGGCCTCGAAGGGGAGGCCACCCTACTGATATTAAAAATTAACTTTGCAAATGTTAATGTTAGAGTATGTAATTTCATTTAGTAAGGCTAAGTAAAACTATGGAAGTCGCATGAAAATTTAATAAACTGTTTATGTGGAATCACAAGAGAGAATTTTGCTTAGATACAAAGTCACATGTGATTGGCTGTTTCAGCTTTCATTATGATGTTGGCTGGCGTGAGCTGAAGGGAGACCAAGACGGCACTTTCGGGAATGCAATTGAAAAGGATGGACGCCAGCTTGATGGCAGGGTTGTTCCTCATGAAAAAGACAATCCAAGGGAGCATTGGCTATTTAATTTAGCACTTGGAAGTGTGCATAGTTTCAGTGATTAAGTAAGCTCAGGACTAATCTGTCAGCAGTGAGAACTATGTGAGAAGGAGTAGAATTGTCCAGTCTACATAAAAGACACTGGGCAAAACTACCAATTCTGTAGTGACTTGAAGCTGATGGGAATTCTTTTATTTTAGATTAAAACCCTTAAGTCAAACACAATATGTGGAACATTAACTACAGCTGTATGAACAGCATAAGGATACCAGGCAAAGAACAAAGTGCATTACAGAAGCAGCCCGATAAACAGGTTCAGTTATCGGATGCAAAATTGCTGCCACATATTTTGTGGACCTTGGTTACACAAGTGCTTTGTTAAAAATGTTTTTCTTTAATTACTAAGTATTATTGTAATTAAAATTTTGGGACTATTTGATTTTACTTAATCTTTACAATAAGGATGTAAGCAATTTTCACGCTGAAAAATAAGACTTGTTTCAACCGCCGGTCGCCATTGCATAAAACACTGAGTATACATTATTGCTGTGACTGATCATAACTGTGTAACATATAAATATACACTTATAAATAAATAAACATGAGAAATTCTCAGTGCATTAATACTGAAATTAATGTTTATACCATTGCTAAAAATACAAAACTCAAAAATGCACCAGAACAAACAAAGAAACAAATGAGATTAATTATATTGAATTATGAGTATTATACACTAAGGTGGAGAAAAGAGAAAATATTTTTAACAACAGTTGTAAAATGGTTCTCTGCCAAGTGAGGTTGCAATCCACCT
The DNA here is from genome assembly GCA_002778355.1 of Clitarchus hookeri. Lineage (NCBI taxonomy): Eukaryota > Metazoa > Arthropoda > Insecta > Phasmatodea > Phasmatidae > Clitarchus > Clitarchus hookeri. The sequence continues at coordinate 312,182 of NQII01001092.1, read as the reverse complement.
GTGGTTGCGTAAACCAGACTAAAGACACCACTTTAGGCCCAGAGCAGCTGAAGGTTTTCTAAATAAGCAAAATCCTGGAAGTATGCTCATGAAACAAAGAATTAACATTCAAGAAACTCAGCTAACGAAGCATACATATAAAGCAGTGCTTGGTGCCAAAGCAAGAAAGCTTACATATTTCATGATTATGTTAACACAATAATTACACAGATGTCCTGAAAAAAAAATCAGCAATGCAAATATTATATAAAAAAAGAACGTATGTGCATACAAATAAACTTATGTGCATACAAACTACCCCACACGTACAGAACTGTATGCAGTATGCAATCCCTACCCTATCAAGCTTACGTAGATTGTCGGGATGAATTAATCTAAAACCAGTTTGTTGTTTGTATGCTTTGCCAAATAGAATTATTACAAAAATATTTCATTTTCAAATTTCTATTATAACCTTTAAATCTGCTATGTTTCAAAGGTACTGTGAAAATATAAATTCAGCCTTTTTTTAAATGTAAAGTGAGAAATATTTTAAGAAAGCCCTTAAAAAAATGTGCAGGTGTGACACGAAATAATACAATGTAGTACAAATCCACTCATCATCTGAAGTTGTGAGAAAAATAAAATGAAAGTCGCGTTAAGTGAATATTTGGCTTAAATGGGAATGTAAGGTGGTTGTCTTTGTGGAAGTATTGATTATTTTTGATTGATGAAAGTAGCATGGACATCCATTAGCACACACAAAACAAAACAAAATTATATACCTGCAGAGAAACAAATTTATTAATTCATTTTATCACAGATGAAAAAAAAAAAAATTTGTTTTATAGTAAGTGTGATTTTAAATAGACAAAAATACTGAGCATTGATGTTTATAGAGAAATAAGTGTTACTACAGCTTTTGTAATAAACCACTGAAAATATCCGTAAATGTATAAATTAATTGTAAATAACTAACACAAGTAATTACATCAATGTCTGCTGCAATTATAAGACGGTTTCCTGTCTCAAGGCTCTGTTAAAAATGTAATAATTTTTTTTTTGTGGTCAAAGAAGTTGGCTACGTTTAGTTTCATATAGATTACAATGATGGTTGGTGCGAGTGTGACATATACACTGCTAGACTTAAAAAAAATTTCTACACGAATAAGGTGCCATTCATTTTCAATCAAACAAAGACATACAGAACTAATTGCACAATGCCAATGGTTAAAGTGATGAGACAGAAACATCAATGCAACATATTATACAGGAGGTGCTTGTGGCCTGTACTCAGTATTTAAAAGGGCCGTACAATAAGCCGAAAAGGCAAAAGTTTGCTCGCTAAGAGAGAGATCAGTATGCCGTATCTTTCTCACAAAGAACAACTGGCCAGACCCACTTTAAGGGAGTCCTATGGTCAGACTGCATGAAGCCGGATGGTTGGCTCATCATATAGCACTTCATCTGTCACCACTGTGACACAATGTGTGCACAGGCGTGGATACATACAGGTTGTACGTCACAAAGAGTAGGTACTGGTCCTGCTAGACATCCAATACAAAGAGAAAATTATAGTATCAACCAACATGCACAAGCAGAACATGGCACCACATTTAGAGAGATCCTGCAGTCCTTAGGCTTGCACTGCATTTGCCGATCTCAACAAGAACCATTAATCACAATTCTAACGAGCCTAGCCTAAATGTCATTCAATCCACAGCGCAGTTTGTCTTTGAATCTTCAGCATTATGTGGCACGCTATCAATGGTGCTAAGAACATAAAAATTAGACAGAGGAACAGCGATGTGTTGTGTTGTCGACAAGTCCCCCTTCAATCTCAATGCAGACTATGTTCGCAGCAGGGTTTCGCGCTACAGTGGGCAACACAACAATTCCACACTGATTTATGAATGCCATGTGTCTCGAACACCAGGTGTTATGGTAGAAGATGCTGTCTTATGACTCCTAGTCATGTCTCGTGGTTTTTTAAGGCATGAAGAGGGCACAGCAACGTATCTGTGAGTTTCTGCAGCACTATTTTCTGCCATTTTTGTGCAGCATACCCAAAACTATCATGCAACATGATAATGTTCATTAACATACAGCTCACATAACCCAACAGGCTCCACAAACTGTGGACACCATTCCTTGGCCTGCCAGGTCTCTAGATCTGCACCTTATTGAACAAATGTAGAAAATACGGCAAAATTTGCACCACCGTCAACATTGGCATGGTATGTGCTTCAGGAGACTACACCACCTGTATGATAGAGTGCCTTGTCACATTGCTTCCTGTATAGCTGCGAGAGGATGCTCTACCCCATATTGAATGCTTGCTTTTCAGATGCTAAACAACATGCCTTCTACATGTGAAAGAATAATCACTACTGATTTGTACCATCATCTATCACCATGCTATTATTTAACTAAGTTTCAGTATGTAAAGAGTGTGTAGCAATATCAGTGTCCAACAATGTCTATTGCTAAGAGTTTTAGTCTCTGTACAATGCACGGTTACTAGTTGCTGGGTCTACTGCAACATTAATTCTGTACATGTAGTGGAAAAACACAATGTGTGAACAGAAGGAATCAAGTAACAAGGGCTCTCAAAAGTGCTCAAGTAACTGAACAGACACTTCAAGAAAAACCTATACAGGAAATAGGATTTCTCGAGTAGCACATGCTTCTCTCCATACTATCCTTTAAAAATAAATCACAAATGCTCAACAATAACAAAAAAAATTGGCTGCCAGAAATTATTACTGTATTACAATTTCCAGATACTTTATGTCACTGTACATGACATGCAACTACATTCCACACAATATGGAAACCAAACCACTAATTGCAATCCTAATATTATAGTCATGTGTACCCGTCTTTCAAAATAAATCAGATATTGTAAAAATGGTATATACATGTTCCAAATCCCTCCAAAACACAAATACCAAGTTAATTTTAAGCTGTGTTCTCAAACCAAAAATTTAAAACCAATAATTTCACTACACCATGAAGTTATGGCTCAATCGTGGTTAATTGAACACTTTTGAATCAACCTTTGAAAAAATATCAGCTCTTATCTGCACGGCTTTGCATCATTGTACCATAAGTAAATTTAATATTACCATGCACACACTGTATTCATTTACATATTCAAAAATCACATTTTTAATACACTGTCAATACATTCAACAGATGCACTGACTGGTGTGCTACCAGCACAGTTGGCAGCAATGGAGGAAGCAGCTGAGTAAACCTTTTCTTATTTTTAAGGCACGTTTCCACTGAGGATACATAAATAAAAGAAATTTAGCTTACACTACACTCAAGTTGCAGGGCAAAGTTCTCAATAATGCAGATTTACAAACATCAAGAAATTTTCTCAAACAACGAAACTTCTCAAAATCATACCTCGTAAAAAAGCCACAAGCTGAATACCACTTGAAGAAAATTGTAAACAATGAGAATGTCCCTGCACTCTATTGGTTTCCTATTCTCCATCAGCCGTGGACCCAGGTACTTTACGAGGTAAACATATGAAAGGCAGATCAACAAGGTGGGGAAGGGGCTGCTCATGAGTAACCAGTTGTTAGTGCGAGGATCTGAAACAAGCATAAACCCATACGTGCTGAGGAAATAAGGCAATTGCATGTTCTCTGCAAAAAATTAGAAAAGCAAAAATATTCTAACAGCACAACTTGCACATTATGGCTCAACAGCAATGAAATTTGAATTTATGTATCATCATACATCAGTGTCAATATGAAATAGACTAATAATTAGAATCTCCACGCTAATACAACCCATTCAACAGACATGTTATACTAGCTGTATTGCTACATCAAAGTCGCACATATACAATAAAAACTGCAGTCATATTACTTAACGTCAGATTATACTATAAATTTATATGCATAGTTTATGCTTAGAACAAACAATACAAATCAAAATACATAAACAGTACAATAATTTAATACGTCCAAAGTGCTAAATGCATGAAACTACTCTGATGACACTACAGTTATTTACCAACAGCCTAGAAAAAAAATAATTAAAGTAATAAATGCCACAAAAGTTTATAAACATTCATACAAGACGAAGTGGCATGGACTCGACTAATGTTTGAAGGTATGCAGGAGGCAATTCACACCATGAATCCCGCAGGGCAGTCCACAAATCCAATCTGCGCCAATTTGAGAAAGGGTTGCACGTCTGTCACGTTTAATGATTCTCGTCAGTCGTCTTTTGTCCCGTTCTTTCACGATATTTTTCCAGCCGCAGCGATGTCAAAGATATGATATTTTACCGGATTCCGGATATTCACGGTACACTCGTGAAGTGGTCTTACGAAAACATCCAAATGTTATCGCTACCTCGGAGATGCTATGTCCCATCTCTCGTGCACCGACTATAACACAAAGTTCAAACTCACTTAAATCTTGATAACCTGCCATTGTAGCAGCAGTAACCGATCTAGCTGCCGACCGCACCGTGTTACTCTGATTGGTTCCATACCTCTGTTATTTGCATACGCGCGCCTAACGAGTTTTTTTTTTGGCTCTTCAGTGTATATTGATTGGCTGAGCACTGTCAGCTCCAGCGAATCAAGTGCTGTGTAGTGTATTCAGTGTGTGAGGCGGGTGATGCACATGTCAGTCACACGAGCAGTAAATATCAGAGGCAGTAGCTATTAAGACAGGATGATTCACGAAGAGTTACCACCACTCACGCCCTTGCATCATTTGGAGCAAAATATGTCTTACAAATGTGGGTCCTATTCCCAAAATTTTCAGAGTAATTCGACAATCAGCATAACCTCCCTACAGTGTATAGGTGTTTTCAACACCGTTTCAGCATCAATGTGTGGTGTGGTGTCGTATACAATGAGCTGATTGAGCCATTCATTTTCCCGGGACGCTTGACTGGTGGGGTTTATCTGTAATTTTTGCGCAAGAAGAACTGCCGCTGTTACATGAGGATATTCCGTTAGCAGAGAGACATCGTATGATCATCCAGCATGATGGTGCACCTCCTCACTTCCACCATGTTGTGCGGTGGTTAAACACTTAAATGTGCATTTCCTGAGATATTGATAAGACGAGGCGGTTTTCACCCCTGGCCTCCTCGATTGCCAGATCTATCACCACAATATTATTGCGTAAGGGATGGATGACGGATATGGTTTACCAAAGGACTGTACAAATATGCGAGGAACTACTTGCATGTATCATGCATGCTGCTCCAGAAATAAAAGACAGCCGTGTACAGCTACGTAGAGTAACATGTGCGGTCCATAAGTGAGCGGCCAAGTGTATGGACATAGACGAAAACATGTTCGAACCCCTCTTGTAAGCTTGTCAGACGCAACTGAGATTCAACTCTAAACAATACTGTCTGATAATAAATCCATGTACGGTATTTACTTCTTAAAGGATTATTATTTTATTCATCATATTTCAAATGTTTTCGAATTACTCTGTAAATATTGAGAATAGGACCCACATTTATATGATAATTTGCTCCAAATGATGTAAGGAATAGGCCCTGAGTGGTGGTAACTCCTCGTGAATCTCACTATATATATTATATATGCATACTTGCATACAACACATACATCACATATAAACACACACCCATATATATACATCACATACATACATCACTGTACTCTGTGTCCAATACCAGCTCTCCACATCTGTGGTGTCTTGCCAGCACACTTTTCAACTCAGCAACTAGACAATTCCCAGTAAGCATGAAAGTACACCTGAGAAACATTTAGTTGTTTAGTTACATTGCATTTCAGTCTGCATACCTCCCGAGAAGAAAACTTCTTATGTTAATTTTCACATGCTGAATAACTTATTGCAATGTAAGATTAAATACAGGGCAGTGTTTCAAAATTAAACGAATAGGGTTAATCCCTATATAAGTACTAAAAGAGTTAAATTGTGTTTTTATCGCACTATTCAAACATATGTTAGTTAATCTGATATTTTTATTTCAAAATAAATGTCGCTCAAAATTTTATTTACAGGGTTGCATAACTGCCACAATTTTAATTTTATTAAAAAAAAAAAAAATGTATTTTCAACTTACTTTCTTATAAGGAATCTTCTTAAATTAACTTATTTCATCCTGAATCATCATGCGTATTATATACAGAGCTAGATGGTACAGTGACAAATCCCTGGATTCACATTTGGGAGGACCTGGGTTAAATTCCTGGTCTGGTCATCCTAATTTCAGTTTATTTTATTTACCAAAATATCTCCAGGTGAATGCTGGGATGGTTTATTACAACTGTTCATACATGGCGGATTCCTTCCACATCCCTGCATATTTCTCTATTTCTAATTAGTTCGCTGTCTACGAGATGTTAAGCCATACCTTATACATAGACATCCACACACCTTTCTCCATGGCATTTCTGGTAACAGTTGGGAGTACAGTTTCCACCGCCTTTAATCATTGTAATAAGCACGTGCAATAAAGAGCAGGACCTCGCCACAGGCGGCGAGCAGCAGTAATGACGGAGGCGGGGCAGACTAACACCACCACCACCCGCCCGCTCGCTCCACTGTTCTGTACCAGAGTTAAGCCCTGTCTACAATTGCGCTATCCCAACCTGTCTCTTAGGAGACAAAGGACACACTGATCGGCGCACGTGACTTCTGACCTCACGGTGCTGTCCCAAGCTCCTGTGTCCCAAGTTAAAGCATTCAGAAAATTGAACATCTGCCCCAAGTTGATAGAAAAAGAACAAGACTTCCATAAATTTCGCTTGCATTCGTGCAATGTTTACGTTGTTAATGTAAACAATGGACGTGCAAGGTGAGCTTTCTCAAGATAAACGTGATGAAATGCTAATTGCGCTGTCTGCGTTCAGTCTGAACCATAGTTAAAGGTTTAATATTAAGAAATAAACTATTAAAAATGTAAAGTTCAAACAAAATTCTTGGATGTCAGTTGACGAAATTATTTAAAACTTAACTGTTAGGGCTTATAATCATAAAGATAAATCAATATCACAAGTAGGAGAATAGCAAATTTAGCGATCGGGGTATGGGGCGTTGGGGCTGTGGAGTCACGGCCGACTTACTGGATGACATAACTTGGACACCTGACGCTCCTACATTCCTTGGCAATGTTGGATTTCCCCTCCCACTCTGTCATTCTGATGGTAACTTTGTGACGCACCTGTATGTATATCTTTATTTTATTTACATGCGCGAACGGTTGTTACATGTTCCGTACTTCAAAGGTTTGGAAATGCAGACCAACTACGCTTGTAACAGGACTTGGTCTACTTGCCCTTATCTCCTTGATTTCAGTCGGAAGTGACTAAAGTGATATGAATTTGATGGTCGTAACTTCGGTGGGTGGGAAATGTTGAGCAACAATGCTTATAAGTGGGTTTAAGACGTGCTTGACCCTGCGGCCCTATTCATCGTCGGGGGCGATTACTATGTTATGCATTTGGTGACTATATTTTAAATGGATCGGAAATTACTGCCGACTATGCTTATACGAAGGCTCAAGGTCTAATTGTGTGTACCACCCTATTCAACATCAAGGGCGATGCCTACATTATAAATTTGGTGACTTTATCTTTAACGGATCGGATATTAGTCAACTATGCTTATAATTGCGCTTAGGGCATACTTGCCCCGAGGTCTTTTTCATTGTCGGGGGTGATGCCTATGTTATGAAGAGAGAGTATGAGAAAATAAAGGAGATCGGGAGAACTCTTAGAAAATCCTTTACTCGGAATGCAGGAATGAGAAAACCCTGGTGTTCTGACGGAGACTCGGGATGAATAGCATGGAGAAAACCCCGGTGGGGACCTGGAATGTATAGCCTGGCATCCTGGCATGAAGCTGGGAGGGATAGCATTGAGAAAACCCTGGTACCATGAGAGGGTTAGTCTGGAATCAGGGGTTTGGACCTGAGAAGGATAACATGGAGAAAACCAGTCCTGCACGAAATGCAAGAGCATTAAGTGGGGGCATCGAGAACAGAAGAGAGGTAGTAATGGGGCCGGGAGAACAAAGACAACTCCACGGGATAGAACCTGGCGTCCTGGCGGGGAGACGGGATGGATAGCGCGGAGAAAACCTCCCTCACGGAATGCGAGAGCGTGAAATGGAGACATCCGGTAGGAAGGAATGTGAGAGCGCGAGAGAAATAAAGGAGATCTCGACGACTGAGAAAACCCCCCTCCCCCCACCACACGGAATTCAAGAGCGCGAAGTGGACATCCAAAACGGTCGCCATTGGCCAGGAATGACAGAGCGGGAGAGGAAATCCAAAATTGCTGACGTTAACAAGGAATGAGTGCAGGAGGTTGCCGCGTGACGTCATCCAAGATGGCAGGCGTGGCTCCGCGGCGCCGACGCCCCACGCCCTGATCGCTAGAATTCCCATTTTCCCCACTAGTAATATTCAAATCACCCATCTTGTAAATATTAAATAATAAATCAGCAGTATTTAAAAAGCACTAAATAACAATAATGTGCAAAATTTACTGCGATCTAGTGTCAGATTCTGAAAGCTCACTTTGGACAACGCGTTTGTAAACCACATTCGGACAGCGCCAATGTGACGTCACTTAACACCGAGATTCGTCCACGTCCACAGGTACGGCCGATTGTAGACAGGCCTTTAAACATTACGCTCTGTTTTCACAATAACATTCTACGCCAGTTTTATTCAGCTTAAAAAAATGAGTATCCTTGCTTCGCTCTTCTGGCAGCCATTTTTCTCATTACTTTTATTTTGCCATGAGGAGAGTTCCCCATCCCCTCCACGAGTACCAAGTTGCGCGCGGCGTCTCCAGCTAAACACATGCCAAGTTCTTTCCACACATTTCCCATGGCGACACCTCGCCAATTTCAGAAATTCTGTCATACACCCCATCTTAGATAATAAAAAAAACGCTATACTAGGCATGTGCGTATCTGGCAATTGCGCGCCTCGCAAAAATTTAGCTTATTTTCGTTAGGTGCTACGGCGTGAGTTCAACACAATTTTCCCTAGTTATAGTTCTATACATTCATAGGAATTATTACTTTGAAATACAAACTAATGAAATATTTATTTTAAGTTCGCGACAGCCAGTTTGGAAAACACAGGCGTATGTTATTACTGCGCATGGGCTATGTGAACAAGCACAACTTTCAACTCAATATTGAAACAAGTGTAATGGACGTATAGGTGCGTGAACGCCCACGTTGTAAATTTGGCCTTTTCCGAGCTGAAACAACAGGACACTCAAGCAGTGTTCAATCTCAATCCTCACTGGCTATGTCATTCACAAACAATATGAACAAGGGACCCAATACGGAGCCCTGAGGAACACCCACAACTATTTTTCGGTATTCTGATTAACAAGTGCTTTGATAGAAATTCTTACTACAATACACGATACTGATCATGTGCATTATATCAGGAAGATATGACATTAGCTTTTACCCTTATTCCATATCTAACCAGTTTTCTAAAAGAATTTTGTGATTTACACAATTAAAATACATCATGAGATCAATCAGAATACCAGCAGCATGAGTTTATCTATCTCGATGAGTATATATTTAAGGTATATAATTATATAACTAATGGTTTTGTAATTTATACTGTTTCAATTAAACGTACCTGTAATTTTCCACGTGAGATTGACATTATTAAATAATTAGGTAATATTTGATTACGGTTACAAAAGTGAAACTAAAGAAAGATAAGTTGGATTAAGAAACAACTGTTGAGATGTTCCCTATGACTTGACTAGGTTAGTTTTTAGATATTGACTCCGAAAATTAGGTTACGGAGGAAAATATATACTGAAGGTAGATCCAAGACGGCAAGGATACTTCCCCCTTACGGCTCCCGGCCACCTGGCGCTTGAACTGCGTTGCGGTGTGTTTGAAAAACACGTTTTCCCACGAAACTATTAAACGTGCGTCCAACGTGATGTTCTACGAAAAGAACACGCACTTTAGACGAGGGTCGTTGAGAACTTTCGAAATGTTGCGCACGGTAGAAACACCTTTTCAGAGTACTCCAAAACGACTAAAAACAGCTTTTTCAAAGCGCTGAAGCTCAAAATATACGCATAAAATACATACGAAACTACTCTAGGGCCCTGCATTGATCCTTCCTACATACTTTCCACCAACAAAATAACACGATGACTGCTGAAAGTCCCACAGGGACACGCAGTGCGGCTAGAGGCACGTCAGTTGAGAGCTTGCGCTTAGCGGCGATGGCGCACTTGATACGCGTCGCAGTGTCGCCCTTAACGCTCCCATGCTTCACGCCCTCAAACGCGGTAAAAAAACTCAAGGTAGGGGGGAGCCTTAAGCGGCGACCTTATCATTTTATTGGTAAAAAATCTCTGGCGTAGCTCAATTCCCACAGAAATTCATCCAGAACATTTAAAGCTGTAAGTCTGAAAATGTAGTTTTTGGCCACGTTGAAGAGTTTCAAAATAGTGTTTGCAATAAACGTGATGTGTTGAAAGTTGTATTCCGCCCTTGTCTGAAATGTCATTTCCTTTCGTGTGCAAACAGATTGTGAACATGTGAAATAGTTTGTTTCAAAAACGGGCTATACAAACACACTGCAAGCCAGTTCGCGCGCCAGTTAGACGACTGCATTAGACGGTCGGAACTAACATTTCTTGTCCTACATCCACGTGCTCCGTAAATAACTACGTACGCGGTGTAGATAGTCTAGAAGCACTAATGAAATGTGTTTCCAGTACCTCTACCCTATGTCTCGTACTGGTAAATAGCGTTATTGGCTTGAGGCGACGAAGCAAGGGATCGCTACACAGTCACAAATTTTCGCCAAACGTCTCATCGCCTCAGCAAGAGACTAAACTTGTGTGCAGCCATGAAAGGTTTACTTATGTGATTAAGCTGTGACAGTTTTATGGCATTATACACGCCTAAAAAAAAAAAAAAGTTTTGCACCTTTGGGATTTCTTAGTTACTTCTTAGTTATATACTAGATCGCTCACTGTCCAAGAGAAAGCATACGGTGAAAACACACACTGTCAGTACAGAATATCACGAGACTTGACTAATGTCTTCTTGTAATGCGCTTACTGTCCCAGCCAACATCCTTCATGTGCAACCGATTATAGGCGGCTCAGAACATGTTTTTAGGTGTATATAAAAATATAGAAATGTACTCTTGAACACTCTTTAAAAATTCGAGGTACTTGCACCTACCTACGTACAACGTTTAATACATATAGTTTTTAAGTAGTTTCTGAATAAAAGACTGATCTCTATATGCACGCTGATGGCCAACATGGCAAACTATCAGCTTGTTGCCTTGTTCCAGACGATATTAGACAGCTTCAAATAATAACGTTTCCCTCGTTACCCATACATACACGCGGTTTTTTCCTTCAAAATAATTGATAATGCAAAAAGTTATAACAAAATAATTCTTGTGGCACACGTACGTTTCATCCAAAATGTAATTTCTCAAATCATTTTACAACAGGCAAATACATAACTTTAGCAATCATATAAAATAAAAATGAGGTGAGGGGAGAAGTCCAAATTATACCATACAGCGTAAACATTACACACAGTACGCTTTGGCTTTACTAACCAGCCTTCGGGCTAAATATTTTCCTTGAACTGTCGTTCAGCGCTGTTACGAGCGGTTTTTGCCACGACCTTGATCCTCGGATGACGGTCACAAGGAAAGAGTCCCACGTGCTAGCCGAACACAAGCTGGGCTAATTTTTCTGGCAGCTGTCCAGAAGATACTTCCTCAGGCGTTTGTCTGGTGTACTATTAAACCAATTGCAGTCATTGACCGATCGCGGCTGGTCGGTTAGCGTACATATTTTCTTTTTAAGTATCATAAATTATTTTTCTGCATAGTAAGCTGTGACCAATATCTCCTGCACACCACTGCTTATTTAAACTTTGAAAAGTTGCAACTTTTCCCTAATGCGTTAACAGAATTAACATCAATTATGATTTTCGAATGAATGCAATTTCTATCCGCTTTATGTATTTGTTTTCCTAATATATAGTGAAAATTTCAAACTCAAGAGTGCGAGGAAACAAGAGAAATCACAATAATTGAAACTGTTAAGTAGTTGAAGAGAGATAAAATTTCATTACTTGAAAAAAGTTATAGGTTAGTAAAACTGGCCAGAAATAGCCCACGAACTGGCAGCCACTGCCGATGAAGGCAATCATTTAACATGTTAATACAGTAAATTTAGGCAAACCATTTCTAGTATGTACTTATAAACTATATGCGGTATAACCACGGCAATGTTGGTAACCACGTGAACAAAATAAATGCATTTCGATTTGTAAAACTTACTGGATGCATTTCTAGCAGTGGTCAAATATCTGTTAATTTATCGAGATTTAAGATCTGAACAACGATTACATAGAAGCAGTGAAGTGAATTTCACGATTTTTATCGCTAAGAGACGATGATGATAATGACTTAAAAAGTATCTCGCATATTACCTCAACAGGGCACGTTAGTTGAAGAACGAAAATTTGAAGGAGAATCCAAGTTGGTGACAGTAACTACCAAATAGCTACTTGTAAAAGCACTAAAGTAAGTTACAGTAATTTATTATGACATTTAAATTCCTCTCAAGAGTTCAGTTTCCGTGTTAAACCACAAAAAGGAAAAAGTTTCATAACAAGAATCTAGTACAGCTGAAGGTAAAAAAAATATAAAGTATATGGATACATGAGTTTGCAAATACACACATTTTGGCAGCTACACACAAAATCTTAATTTTTGTAACAGCATTTTTCAAACACCAGTAAAATTGAAAATCTCGTGACGAGGAAAACCTACCAGACTTGTGCAAATACACGTCCCGAAAGGCATATCATGGAGACTATACAAATAGCAAAATATTTCAACAGTGCGAATCTCGCTAGCGATTATATAATATTTAAAGGGGAAAATGTGGGCGGCATTATTCTCATCTCTAACTATAAGCGTCACTCAAATTAAGCAGAGAAACCTGTTTTTCTGTAATACATTTTCAATAAATGGCAATTTTCTGAGCATAACTGTTGCGGCCCGGCGGTCCGTTCTCCTGCGACGCCCGGTTAAACGACGACATATTTTAACAATTTTCTTTTGCGCCCCAAAGGATTTTTCGTGTTGATCAAAAGTGTCCGGGTTTTTTGACGTGATAAAAATAGTATTTGTCTACTAAAAATGTTCTTTGATAGACCATGCAAATTATGTTTACAATTATTTTCCGATTTCTTATGTAGAATTATTTCTCGCCCTCCAGTGTGTGTATTACAATATTTTGTTGTGTAAAATAACTATGATAGTACAAGTTTATTTCCTGGTACCCATGTCTTCATATGTTTTGTTAACTGATAATAAGAACGTTATTTTATGTTATTAATCGTTTGAAAACTGTTTTATGGATGTACTAATGATTCAATGAAATTATTTTTGAACATCAGTAAGATCAAACTACCGTATATGTAAAAAAAAAAAAAAAAATTATGTACGGTTCTCTAGTGTAAATAATCTGTGACTCAAAATATTTTAATATCTTAATTTTAAAAAAATTACATTTTCCAGAGTGAACGTCATTTTTATCGTGTCTGATAACCATACTCCGGCCGCCTGTCGCCAACTGGCGGTATGCTATAATTATGCCTCAGTAAGGACCACGCTCTTCCTTAGGTGACAGTGCTGCGGGAGAGAAGAGGAGAGAGAAGAGGAGAGAGAAGAGGAGAGAGAAGAGGAGAGAGAAGAGGAGAGAAAAGAGGAGAGAGAAGAGAGAAAAGAGGAGAGAAAAGAGGAGAGAGAAGAGGAGAGAGAAGAGGAGAGAGAAGAGGAGAGAGAAGAGGAGAGAGAAGAGGAGAGAGAAGAGGAGAGAGAAGAGGAGAGAGAGGAGGAGAGAGGAGGAGAGAGAGGAGGAGAGAGAGGAGGAGAGAGAAGAAGGTCGCGGAGGGGAAGGGGAGATACGACGTGTCTAATACATCTCGCATCTGGCGGCGGCCGACACCTGTCAAGAAACCACTACACTGAATTGGGTCATCATAGGCATCATGGGCATGCGTATATGTGCGTAAATATCTAGGAAGACGGCGGGCAGTAAGCCGGAGCTATCAGGGGAGGAAACTATTGAGCAGAATGATTTCATCGTGATCAAGAAGTTGGGTGTCCAAAAGAGAGATGACTAGTTACGACTGTCACGTACCTCTCGCCAACCAATCAGAATCGCAGCAGAACTGTGATGCGCGTGGTTTCTCTGGTACTTGCAGATAATTGTTTTTGATAAACTTTAAAGCGAAATTATTACTGTTTAAAACTATTACTTGACACGAAATTAAGATAAAACTGTTTTGTTACCGGCTGTCTCGGGATGGATGAAATTTCACGTCTTACAACGTATGATTTAAACTGTTGAATGTTCTCTTTCGGGACACAACTTAGTTTACATAATTATAAAATATGTACAATCGTTGTAAATACATACAGAAATCGATTATCTTGTGCTGTATATTATTTAAATGATAACACCTAGTAGTTATTAAACACACACATTAAAAAATAATGTGTGTCAAGCACAAAAAAAAGTAGCTATCAATTGTGTAGCTTGTAAAAATGAATTCAAGAACACCCGTAGGAGTACCATAATGTTGGTACACAAGATGGAGGTGGTATGAGGGACTGATGAATATGTAAAGTCCGTGGGGGATCCAGAACATTAACTGCAACACATACGGCAGACACCTTAATAAGAAGTGTAACCAGCCCAAACGGCCACACGTGCAGCAACTCTGGCACGTAACCCGTCGTACAAGTGCTGAGCGGCTCTCTGGGGTACGGTATCACAAGCTCGCTTTATTTATTGGCGTGGCTGTTGCCAGGGCTGGGCTGGGCTGGGCTGGATGTCAGGCGCCGTTCCATCATGTCCCACACATG
>NQII01001092.1:271554-292210 GCA_002778355.1 Clitarchus hookeri | reverse complement strand
GTTATTATTTCTCACTACACTCTCCGCCTAATTGTGAGGAATAACTCCGTAAATGTTTGGGGTTCATACTCACTAACGATTGTTCCAGCACAACAAATTACAAGCTGCAGTGGCCAAGCAAGACAAGGACCAAAGCTGTAACCTGTTTTCCAATTAAACGTTAACTTTCACACAAGCACAAGATTGACGATTCAAGGATCTGGTTGACTACCTCTGCTACAAACACTGACCTTGAAATAAAACTCCAGCACTCACAAAATAAGCAAGGTAACAAAGACTGGTGGTTAGGTACTGGAGGAAAACCACTAGTCAAAGATTGACAAAACCAATTCGCTCATGCACGTAACTTACGCAAACAGCCAGCGGTGCGATGCAGAAATATATTTGGCTTTCGTATATCAGCCTTTCCTTTCTTCGAAACCGTCTCTCTCAAAACACAGCACGCGTTCTTTGAATTTGCTATTGAAACGTTGCATTGGGAGGCCAGTTAAGAATTAGTTAGCACTACAGCTCATAGGAAAGACCTTCCACATTTTTTTTAACGTAAAAAGATTAATTCTTTTATTAATGATAGCGTTACGAGGAAAAAAATTAACACATCTGTGGTGTACATATGGTTCGTAGGGTATACGGTTAATGTTTATGGCACAGACTATATGATGCCTTGGATTTGAGGGTATATCGCACAATAACTTCATCACGACTTCTTAGTTTTGAACAGGTTTATTTAACGGGAATTGACTTACACATTCCCGGCACTGTTGCGGGAATTTATACATACTTACTGCCCAGGATTTACTCATACATTAAAGCCCTGCGAGTTCAAGGCCTGAAGGGCTGGTTACACTGTTCTGGCTACGTTTCCGACGCTGTAGGGGCATTAGGTGACACAACAGGTACCTGAGTGACGGGGTTACTTATCTGCAACTGTTGCGTGGTAGTTGTTCCGGCAGTTGAGGTCTGGTGATCTGGATGGCCCTGCTGAAGGCCCTCTGTGGTTGGCTTGTTGCACGCAGCTGGCTTCTTTTTGACATGGCGCTTCTCGGTGAAGTTCACCACTCGCTCCCGTTCTCGGCGTAGGGTAGTAACTGACTGCTTACTACCCTACCACGTCCCCGCGAGGGACCCCGTGTGCGGGCCCACACCCGTCCTTCGCGGTTACGGGCTGCACTGAACAATCCCGCTTTCTCGACATGGCACTTCTGTTGAAGTTCACCACTCGACTCTGCCTTCTCGGTGCATTGTTACTGACTGACTGGTTGTAACTGACATAACTGACTGGCTGAATCGCGTCCCGACATGGTGAAACTACTCGTCCGACATGACTCTGGTAACTGTCTCTGAATCTGGTCTGCGTCTCGCGTCCCGATTTGGCTGACCCCTTAATCCCGGGGTGGTGGTACCGAACTCCACGTCACTTGCTGCTTGTTACTTCGACTGACGGATGTGACCGGGTTCCGACTTCCCGGCCTAACCCTCTCGGCGCGGCTGACCTCTCTCTGTGTGGTACTGACTAACTCTGCGGTGATAATCAACTGATCCACTGCTGTACTGATTTACTGTTTTACTGTTGTGGCCGGGGGTCCGCTCTCGGCACGGCTGACCTTTCTTTGCGGTAATAATCAACAGCCCCACCCTCCCCGCAAAGAGGCTTATATCCTTTCTCGTTTCCCTCCCTAAGTGTCTACATGTGTCCCATGGTCAGCAAAGGGGGGTGGGGGGGATTCTTGGCACCACTTTCAGCTTGTCAGCTGTTTCTCGGTGCACGTTTTCAACTTCAGGCTGAAATACGCCTGACTATCTCGTGATTTCTTGGCGTTTACAAATTTTCACAGGGCTTGCTAGGGTGTAGGAGAGGAGAGGAGGGTAGGAGAGGAGAGGAGGGTGGGAGGCCTGCATTGCAGCGATCCTGTGTAATGGCCTGCACGCGCTTCTACCTTGGCTTGACCTCAGGATGCGTAAATGGGCAGCAAGTGTCTTCCGAAGCCCTTACACTGGTTTCAGCCGGGAGGGAGGGGGGTTTGGTGACAGCGCCGCTCTCTTAATACTCCTAATTATGCCACATGTCAAAGTAACACGAATTTAATTCACGAAATATTTTTAAAACCGATAAGAGCAACAATTTTTGTGCACATCATATTCACAAATTTAGGCGTTACAATACTTTTCTGCAAATAAAAATAACTTTAAGGAAGTGTTTTATATGCACTTCACAAAGGGATGATGCTGTTTAACTTGCAACTCAAGAAATTATGTAGTGGTAAATGTTCCAGAACAGCAGATATCATAATGCTTGATATAATTGTAATATATATTTCTGAATTATATTATTGATTATATGAAGCACATTGGCACATGTAAAAGAGTAGAATGAAATGATGCTTTCTGGTCGAGGGAGTGGGGACATGGGGACAAGTAGGCGGCAATCTTGGATTTCCTTTTTCTTTTTTTCCTCGAAAGTTTTCTTTCCCCCCTCAAAAACGCCTAAAACTTCCCGAATTTCCCTCAAGATAAGCAAAATTTCTCACAAAAATGTGTATTGCACAATGTGGCTGGCATGTGCACAAGACAGCGGGATGCAGCGCCAAATGTGAAACAGCTAGCCGCATTATGCGATCATTTACAAGTACTTCATATTCTGTCATACTGTGACATCACCATCCATCTTGTCTGAAGAATGTTGGAGTTCATTGCCCCGTAATGAAACTTCTCCCATTCCTTCCAACCCCTCTAACCCACGCCCCTTCTCTCTCGTCTGCTCTATCACTTGATTTTCTCACATTCCTTCTGGTCTCCTTTATTCTCTCATGCCTTCTTTCATCCCTTCTTTTCTACCACCTCTTTCCTCTCTCTTGCCTTTTACGTCTTCCATCTTTAATACCCGCGCCTGCTGCCAGTCGGCTGCTGTAGGCAGGCATCACTACTTTCCATGTCATTTACCAGAGTGGGCTAAGTTCTACCGTTCGCAGCTAGGAGCGCTGGTGACGATGCGGCCATCTTGTGTGTGTGTGGGTGTACTCGTCGCTGGCAAGGGTGAGCTGGTGGTGTACATTTGAACACCATCTATGGTCACTACGGGCGCAGTCGTGCAAGGTCAAATTCCAGCGAAGAACACGCTGGGACTCTCGCCCATACGCACACCCGTTTCGGTGCAGGTTAGCTAAAAAAAATTGCTGGTATCCTTGTGGTTTTCGATCAGACCACCCTTCGATCGTCAGTCCGACTTCTAGACCGCACGACCACCATAGCATGGGGAGTTTTAGGAGATGAAATAAAGTAAATACTCACATCGGCCTATGCACTCCTCAGACAATAAACTTTACATCGCGAAAAAAAAGAGGATGTTTAATGTCTAATATATATAGAAAGAACTACAGGCCCAACGCAAAAGCACACTATCTGAAACGTGTAAAATTTATATATACTTACAAATAAAAAATTAATAGCACTTTTTTACTATGCGTATTCTGGTCTGTGTGAGCGCTGGCAACTAATTAAAACCTACATTCTCATGTAACATGCATCCATACATACAGACAATTGCACTGCGACACACATGCATGGCGATCACGCCCGCGTGCAAACTTATTTATCTCGAACTTATCCGTGCATTCAGCACGGCACGGAGCGAAGGCGGCCCATGCAAACTAGCCTCAGAGTCGCACCACGCGCCCATCAAGTATGCCCTATGCTCACTTATAAGCATAGTTGACAACCATTTCCCCATCTTCTGAAGCCATAGTCAACAAATTTAAACCATATGCATCGCTCCTAACATAGAACAGGGCAGCAGGGTCAATTATGCATTAACCCCACTTATAGACATATATGCCTGTCATTTCCTATCCGCGAAAGCCACAGTCGTCAAATTCATATCACAGATATCACTTCTGAATGCAATCAATGCAATAAGGATGATTAGGGCCCTAAGTCCTGTTATAAGCATATTTAGTCAGTATTTCTGAACTATTTAAGTTCGGTTAACATGTAACAGTCATCCATATATGTAAAGAAAATATGGCACATATACATACAATTGCGTTGCAAGCATGTCGTAGTAGTCAGTAGTTACTGACTCACGTAGGCGTGTAGGGTCTGAAATAGCACACATACATGCTGGTCCGCGCAAACTCGATACTCTACAACCACCGTCTCTGTCGTTGGCACTGAGTGGTCAACACTGTAAAATCGAGTATGACGTGTACGACTACATGCAAACCTTCGCCGATTGATCAACAATAACATGGAAAACAATGATACAATGATGATTCGCTTCAACGAAGACGAAGCGAAGGTTTTCGCTTCGTCTTCGTCGAAGTTGAAGACGGAATTATGCTCCCGTCCTCAGCCGCAAAAGTCTACCGATTTTTCTGCAATTTTTTTTTTAATTTACTAAAAAATTAAGAGACTTTCTTTGTTTTAAGCGATAGATTTTTCGATAAGGTGGACAGAAGTCAAGGTCATATGATGTCATCCTAGGTCAGGTCGAGGTAGCTTAACATCATTCAATGTCAAGGTCATGGTTGCATATTGAAATGGTTTCTACTATTGCGAGTGAGTCAAATTTATTTTCTCCGAGTGATTCCATGATTGTTTTATACACAAAATATAGGTTTTTTTACCCTTCAGTCCTAGCATAGATATCGTTCGAAATAATGGCACAAGGTAAAGGTCGTCAGACATTATGTTACCAGCTATAGCGAGCAGGGACAAATGGGTTTTCTCAGTGTGTTTTTAGCACGTCTTTTCTTCATCCGATCGGAAGGAATATGATACAATCAAGGTGGAATGGTAAAGCACGAGACTCGTCCCCGCCAGGACGTCAAGTGAAAGGTGCCCAGAAGGAATATGAGAAAAATAGGGTGGAATGGCTGTTAAACTGATCAGGACAGTCTGGTCTTGTCCAGCATCATCTAAACCAGTGGTTCCCAAAGTGGTCCAGGTGGACCCCCAGGGGTCCACGGAAGACTTAACGGGGGTCTACATTGGGTGTAACAAAAAATGGGGGTCCACAATCGTAAGCGGGGGTCCATGAAAATTAATTTGGTTTCGATAGTGAAGAACTAAAATGTTGGCTTGACTTCTCCTATCAATTATAGGCAGTGACGACGTGATGGTTCAGTGGTTAGTAAGCCTGCCTGCCGAACCAGCCGTCCCGGGTTCGAATCCCGGTCCGGGTAAATATTTATTATTTATTTATTATAATATTTTAAGAAGCTCAGCGACTGTTACTTGTAAAAACTTGCATTATTCCATATTCAGTACAACGCGTTGAGACTTGCCGTTGCCGCGCCGGCCGCCGTCCCGTCCGCAACGCTTGTTCAGACGTGCAAGTTAATACGACTTGTGTTGTATATGCTTGCAATCTTGCATGAACTTGTTTGATTCTTCACCAATATAAATACGAATGTCAAGGATAAACGTTACTCATTTGTTTCCGGAATTTCATAAAGAAAAGTGAATCGATATTAGTGTTGGCCAGTGACGGAATTTGTTTCCAGACTTTCGAAAAGAAAAGTAAAGTGAATCGATATTAGTGATTGCCAGTGTCGGAAAAGTAAGTACCTACCTGCCTATTTGTTATATGCATATAGTTTTATTTTATATATTTTATTTTACAATTTATTTTAAACAAAAAATGGAAATTAAATGGAAAGAAATCTCTTCCAACCAACCTGCTATATGATATAGGTATATTTAATTTTTACTACGTACCTACTACACGCAAACATTACAAATATATTACTTATTACAATATAAATTTTATATTGTAATAAGTATATTATGTATAATACTGAACTTCCTTACATATTTCGATAAAAGAACAGAAAGCCGAAAAAGATTGAACTTATTGTCCCTACTTTATTTTTATTACCTATCTAATTTATTTAATTATTGCGGAGTTTTGATATCAAAATATTGTTTAATTAAAATTTTCTATAGAATTTACAGAAATATATTAAAATATAATAAATGAAATAATAATTTTATATCACATTAAAATAAGTTCAGCCGTTTTCATAAAACTCTATTATGGATCTTAGCGATTTATTGCTTTTAATAATTGGAAACAGTTTGCTTCCGGAACTTTGTTTATTTTATAATATAAATAATAATTGATTAATCATATTCTGTTAAAATAGCCATATCCTGTTAAGTTAGATCGCCTTAAGATTACTAAAACAAAGTTTTTTTTAAATTTATTTACAGGTAGGTAATTGATATGAAACATGGCCGAATCTAAGAAGAAGTGTCGTCAGTACAGTGTTCAATATTTAAAATTTGGTTTTCTTCCATCAAAGACAGACAAGCTATTGCCCACATGCCTTTTACGCAACAAAGTTTTGAGCAATGACTCTATAAAACCATCAAAGCTGGAAGATCATCTAAGAAGGTGTCATCCTGATAAAATAGGTAAAGATTTGAAATATTTCCAAACATTGAAGGAAAAATATGAAAAGAGACCCACCGTGCACAGTATGTTCGCTTCAACGTCTGAAAGCAACGATGATGGCTTGCGGGCATCTTACAATATCTCATTACTTATAGCAAAATCTGGAAAACCGCACACCATTGGAGAACAGTTAATTTTACCTGCTGTAGAAGGGGTTTTAAAAACTGTTCTGCACAAATCTTCATTTGACATACTCAAGAGAATTCCTTTGAGTAACAACACTGTACAAAGACGTATTGATGAAATGAGCTCTGATGTTGAAAGTTTCTTGTGTGATTATCTGCAAACAACTCATTTTTCTATTCAACTGGACGTGTCAACTTTACCTGGCAATGAAGCATTATTATTGACATATGTTCGATTTGTTATGGGTGAAGAAACTCATGAAGAGATACTATTCGCGAAAACTTTGAAGACGGACACTAAAGGTGAATCAATATTTAAAATCCTGAGTGATTTTTTTAAGGAAAAATCGATTCCATTCACAAACGTTATTTCGGTGGCAACAGATGGAGCTCCTGCCATGGTCGGGCGATATCGTGGGTTTATAAGCCATCTTAAAAGAATTATACCAGAGGTAACTGCAATTCACTGTGTTATCCACCGACAACATCTAGTAGCGAAAAATTTGAGTGATAGATTGCACCAATCGCTTCAATTTGTGATTAATGCAGTTAACGAAATAAGAAGCAATGCATTGAATACGCGCTTATTTGTACAATTGTGCGATGAAAATGATGAAGACTTCCAACGATTGCTGTTACATACCGAAGTACGCTGGTTGTCGAAAGGTGCATGTTTATCAAGATTTTATTTACTTTTTGACTCAGTTTTAGAGTTTCTGGAAAGTAAAGATCCTGATTTAAAAAAAAACCTGATCAATTTTAAAGCAGACATCGCGTATTTGACAGATTTGTTCAAAAAATTTAATGACGTCAACTTACAGTTACAAGGGGACAGCCTCAATTTAATAAAAACTAAGAGTGTAATTTCAGCTTTTCTTGGTAAATTGAAATTTATGAAGGAAAATATTGGTCGGCGCGAATTTTCACAGTTTTCAAACTTGTCGCAGGTAGAATGAATGCATTGATGAAGATATTCAGACATACGTCCAACATTTGATTGCCCTGCATGATGATTTTAAAATCAGATTTGAAGATATTCTGTCGATGGAAATACCACCATGGATCATAAATCCATTTGATGAAACGGAAGTGGAGAATGTGATATTAAAAGAGGAGCTACTCGAGCTTAGCACTAATGAGGAGCTGAAAGTGACATTTAAAAGAGGGTATCAAAAATTTTGGCTGCAGGCAGAAATACCCGAAAAATATCCTGGACTGTGGGGAATTGTGCAAAAGCTTCTGATAGCGTTTCCCTCGTCGTATCTTGTCGAAAAAAGTTTTAGTGCCGTTACAAACTTATTAACAAAAAAAAGGAGCAGATTGAATATCACAGAACGGGGAGATTTGCGGTTATTCCTTACTAAACTCAAGCCAAATATTGATAATTTGCTGTCAATCCATCAAGTACATCCCTCTCATTAAAATTATATTATTTTTTGTAATTACCATTGCAGAAGTTACATTACGTTATAAGTGTTTAATTTTAATTATATTATGACTGTTATAACAATAATAATTAATAGTGTAATAATTTATATATTTGAATAAATACCTACAACACAAGAAAATATACTATATTTCTTTTTACCACTCCGAATAGGAAGTTTTCTAAATAAAATTTGTGAGAATTGATTGGTTCTTGTGCTGTGATTCACTGTAGATTTCAAACAAGTAAAGTTGAATGGAGTCACTTTTTCGATTGGCCAACTTTGCTTTTTTAACATCCACTCACAGCACAATCAATTAAAATTAAATTAAATATTTGTTTAGTCAATTTTATTATCAAATAATTAACCCTATCAAGCAATCAATTGTAACCTTTTTTTTTCGAAAACTGTTAATTCGTCGTTGAAACTTAGCCAAAACGCAAGTTTCCATAGATAGATCTAATCTTCACTTTTTTTCTTCGAGATTTAGAAATTGGTAGTAAAGCAGGGGGTCCACCGGATCCAGCAAAATTTTGAAAGTGGTCTATGAAACAAGAGTTTGGGAACCGCTGATCTAAACCAACATACAACACCCGACGCTTCAGGCAATATGTGCTGATTGGTAAGTATGTATAACTTGCTTCCTTTAAATTTTGATTTGTTTTATATCTGTTTTGCATCGCTATGTAGCAGTCTCGTTCTTTTCGTTCTCCCTGCTTCAAGACTGTCAAGTATATCGCTCGATGCTCGCACATTAGGCGTTTGTTGGTAGTGGAATTCGCGTGCCCCTGCACTGTATCATAGCTCGGATGGAGGGTGTACATGGGAAAAATCTTTTGCTATTTTGCTGTACTAACCAAAGCTACCACACCAGTTTTCATACTCTTGGAGTTGTCTAGCATCGAGAGATGCGCTGCACAGTGCTCGCCACTTGTGCAATAAGTGTTGGTTGAGGTCTGCTGGCATCAGCGTTTCGAGACTGTAGGTTCCTTTTTTTATCTAACATAATGTAGAGTGTTCGTTGCTCGTGCAATATGCAACGGTCGGTAGGATTATAACTATTTACCTTTGAATTTTTTTATATCTAATCATTAATATGTAGCGGTGACGTAGTTTCTTGCATGACCAAAGCAAAGGAACACAGCCATTACAAGTCGTATAATGTGACGTCATATTAACTTAACTGGTAAATAGTGTAATGCAATTGTCATATTGTTGAATTAATTTTTGAGGTTGGTTCGTGTATATTCTATTGCTGACGAAGTTTCGACATTTGCAAAGCAAAAGCATGAACATGTTGCTGAAGATAAGAGCTACTTCAAGTAGAGACAGAAGAAACGCAGATCGAACCAAGTACTCTGGCCCAGAGGTATCTCGCAAACTACTAATCGCGGAAGAACATAGATGCTGAAGTGTATTGTGAACCAATTGCAAAGAGTGACGTGAAGTCTAAACAGATACACTGAAGAACAAAAANAAAAAAAAAAAAAAAAAAAAAACTGGTACAACAGCCTAATATCGTGTAGGGCCCCCGCGAGTACGCAGAAGTGCCGCAAGACGAGGCATGGTCTCGACTAATGTCTGAAGGTATGAAGACAGCAATTCACACCATGACTCCTGCAGCGCAGTTCACAAATCCATAAGAGTGCGAGGCGGTGGAGATCAGTTCTGAACAGCACATTGCAAGGCATCCCATATATGCTAAATAATGTTCATGTCTGGTGATTTAGGTGGCCAATGGATGTGTCTAAAGTCAGAAGAGTGTTCCTGGAGCCACTCGGTAGCAACTTTCGATGTATGGGGTGTCGCATTGTCCTGCTGGAATTGTCCACGTACGTCGGAATGCACAATGCACATGAATGGGTGCAGGTGATCGGACAGGATACTTGCGTATCTGTCACCTGTCAGAGCCGTATCTAGACCTATCACGGGTCCCATTTCATGCTAACTGCACACCCACCATACCATCACAGAGCCTCCACCAGCATGAACAGTCCCCTGTTGACATGGAGGGTCCATGGATTCATGAGGGTGTCTCCATACCTCCGCCAGATACAATTGGAAACGAGACTCGTTAGACCAGGCAATGAATTTCCAGTCATATACAGTTCAATGGCAGTGTTGGCGGGCCCAGGCGAGGCGTAAAGCTTTGTGTCGTGCAGTCAACAACAGCACATGAGTGAGCCTTCGGCTCCGAAAGCCCATATCAATTACGGTCCGTTGAATAGTTCGCACGTTGGCACTTGTTGATGCCCCAGCATTGAAATCTGTGCCAAAATGAGAAAGGTCCGTCTCGTTTAAGGATTCTCGTCAGTCATCGATTGTCCCGTTTATTCACGATCTTTTTCCGGCTGCAGCGATGTCGAAGATTTTATGTTTTACCGGATTCCCGATATTCATGGTACACTCGTGAAATGGTCGTACACGAAAATCCAAATTTTATCGCTACCTCGGAGATGTTTTGTCCCATCTGTCGTGCGCCGACTATAACACCATGTTCAAACTCACTTAAATCTTGATAACCTGCCATTGTAGTAGAAGTAACTGATCTAGTAACTTTGCCAGACGCTTGTTGTCTTACATAGGTGCTGCCGACCGCATTGCGTTACTCTGATTGGTTCCATACCTCTGTTGTTTGCATGCGCACACCTATACCAGTTTTTTTTTGGCTCTCCAGTGTATATTCTGATGACCTCAATTTCCTGGTGTATAGACTACGGGTGTGGTCCCATTGCAGAGAAGTGGACATCTTTCTGTCGGCGAAGAGATAAATTAGATTATTTGTGAACTCTAAGCTAAAGACTTTATTAAATGACATATTATATATGTGTACGATTTAACTATTAATATGAATAAATGTAAAAAATACAGGTTTTATTTTTTAAAAAAATTTTATCGACTAAGAAATGTACCTACTGCTATTTTTTTTATAAGTGTCTGACAGGTCACAAGTGAATGTCTTGCTACGATACTTGCAACTCACTTCCTGATGAACAAGAAATATTATCTTTATACTTCTTGCTATGTCTATTCAGACTAAAACTGCGGGCGAACATGCAATGTCTACTTTCATGTTGTCGCCATGTAAGGAGCAAATATTCAGAGTCCCTTGCCGTTGGCGATGCAGTCATAGATGGTAAATCTTCAACCAATGATTCTATCTTTATATTGTAACATCATACGTGACGTGGTAGATGTATTGAGATGTAATGGTATGGTTTTA
Source organism: Clitarchus hookeri (assembly GCA_002778355.1). Lineage (NCBI taxonomy): Eukaryota > Metazoa > Arthropoda > Insecta > Phasmatodea > Phasmatidae > Clitarchus > Clitarchus hookeri. The sequence goes on along the minus strand of NQII01001092.1, from coordinate 280,981 downwards.
TATGTTTATCATGGCATGGTGGCTCGTGTTGTTATAGCATGACGTGCTTGTTACCTACTTATAAATGTCCGACAGGCTGCAAGTATTGAGAACATATTTTTTTGGAGATATAGTTCATTGCGATTTTTGCATGATGAGCTCGATACTTAAATATGTATAAATATAATATAGAAGTTTTTTTAAATTGCATATCATGTTGCGTTTTTACCTGTGAAATGTTCGAACTCTCTACGAGGTTTGAACGTGCGATACCTGATTTTCAAGGATGATGCACTGTATCCAGTGCTGCCAGGGTACACAAGTTATTTCCTATAAACTGCACATATCAGTGTCGTCTCTCTTGCATGACTAATGGTTTGAATTTATTTTGTTTCATATGTGCTTACAGTTCTAACACTATATATGCTGTGTATTCAAATAAGTATATGTATATATTTAAAATTAAAACTGGATAAATTGATAACTTGTAATGAATAACTGAATTCCTCTCATAAATGTAAGTGTATGTGTGTGACCCTGGAGTCTGACTGAACTCTCTCTCTCCACTAGTATTCTGTGTCATCCATTCGACTTATCGAGACCTTTACAGTGATCGCGTCGCCGACCGACCATCTGAGCCGCCTCACATATTCTGTTAGTTGTTCGCACAATGCCGTAGGGTCGGACGCATTCTGCTGCTAGTGTTTTACTCTGAATGCGATGGTTTCGTTTCAGTCGGTTTGTAAGAAAGGTGTCATTCTGTTGTACTCACAAGGACGGCTTGGTATTGCATAGCAGAGTTTAACATACAGAGTACAGTCCACGAAACTTGCGTAATATGTAATTGCATTGGTTGGCAAGTGCTTATAACTATTTTTCCCTTACATTTTTTGTGTGTGTTTGCACCAATGTATAGCAGTGTTGACCTTACCGGACCTATGCTTCTCGGCTTCGCAAAAGCTTTTTTCGACTAATGTGATGTATAGCAAGCGATTCTCGTACAATATGCATAGGTTGTTAAAAGGTTATAACTATTTGCATTATTAAATATGTTTTATATCTCTCTACATCAGCATGCTACTTTGAAATCATCCCAGGCATGGGAGATAGCTAAAAATCTCTTCGTCCTGCTGCAGATAGGCAGGTAGGTGTTTGTAGACTGATTTTATTTCGTGTTGTACATATGCGAGAACGAATTCTTTAGGAAGGTATGCAGGCTCTGTATCTGAGCACTGCAAGTGATTTAATCTTTCTGTCTGTCGTGATAGTTAACACAATTATCTGACCACTATAACAACACCCTATCGTTTTCAAAATGTATTTTCGATGACGAGAGAATGAAGTTCTGAGTGATGCGTGGTGGTATGAACTGCTTTTAGAGACCTACAAGTGAATAGGGTGGGCGGAAGCGATATCCTCTACCAAAATTAGTTTATTCAAAGCAATATTTTAAATAGTCATGCTTGATGTATTCAAACAAAATAAATTGTTAAATAGCACTGTATAACTGAATTACTCTCGTAAAAGAACATGTATGTGTAATATGTGGTTGGGATGATTGGCAAGTGCTTATAAAAAATCAAATTAAAAGGTAAATAGTATATCAGTTTACACTAGTGTAAATATTATCGTTCCCACGCTTCACAGTGGAAATTGCGTTGCCTAACATAACATACAGCGCACAATGCTCACACATATGTATTTGTTGGTAAATATGAATAACTATTTACTTTTACAATTAATTTTTAAAATATGTTTGACTCAGTGCGTAGCAGTGCCATCTCTCTCTTGCACGACTAATGGTTTTAATGTGTGTTGTTTCGTATGTGCTTACGGTTCTGATAATATATAAATAATACATATTCAAAATAAGTACATATATATAAATATAGTATTTAAAAATCATATATTGTTCGTTTGTACTGTATAACTGAATTCCTCTCGCAAAGGAAAGTGCACGTGTGACTTGGCTGGTCTGGCACCCTGGAGCATGACTCACCTCTCTTGGATAGTGTTGTGTGTTATCTCTTCGCTTGTCGAAATCTGCACAGTGTTCACGCTGGCCTTCGGCTGTCTGGGAAGGCCCTACAGATTCTCATGATGTTAGATGATCGCGCTAAGTCGGCCGGATGTGTTCCGCAGCTAGTGATGCGAGTGTTGGTTGCTCACTAATTGCGAGGGTTTCGTTTCAGTCGATTCGTAAGGAAGTCGTTTGCTATTCTGTTGTATTGGTCAAGACGTTATGGTATTGTATAGTGACATTTAAAGCACTAGAAGCTTGTGTAATACGTAATTGTGCTGGTTGATAAGGGTTGATAACTAATTTTCTCTTTACATTTTTTTTATATCTATTATGTATGGCTCGTTAACATTGTAATGATATATATGACTATATTTTTTATTCTATGGCCAGTTGTTAAGGGTTACCCACGTTGGTGATGACTTGAGTTGCCAACCCATGTGTAGGACTGATGATGATCGTTTATATTATCATATAAGTATTTTACAGTTACCACAAGTATACGCATTATGCATGTATCACATTTGTATATATCTTGCTTTTCGCACATCGCAGTTTGTTGTAAGTTATCCATGTTGACCTTTATTTAAGTATACATTTTCAAATTTATATATCCAGTCTGGAGGTTATTGGTCGGCTAAGGGAGGATAGCTGTCGCTAAGGGGGATCGACTTGGTAGACACTTGTGCTAATATGCGACAAGGGTGGGGTGGTGGGTATTGATTTGTGTGTGCAGGCCGATGTGTATGCATGCGCTATTTCAGACCCTACACACCTGCGGTTCGGGAATTACAGTCAACTATGCTAATAAGTGCACACAAGACATAAATGACCCTGCGTTCATTTTCGTTGCCGGAGGTGATGAGAATATAATGAATTTTGTAACTCTATCTTAAATGGTTCGAAAATTATAGCTAACTAAGCTTATAAGTATGCAATGAGAGCCTCGCATAGCCAATCGGGACCCGGATGGCCAGGGCTCGTTCCCTTATCCCCGTGGGTGGAGCGCATGAAGTCGGGATAGGTAGGTTGGAATGCAAGGACATGAAGCAGGGAACAATATGGCCATTGATACTGGCTGGAAAAATGTCCACCATCGGGAAGGAATGACAGAGCAAGCAGGTTTGTCTCGTGACATCATCTAATATGGCCTTCACTCGTCCCTGCCAGGACACGAGGCGATAGGATGCCAGGTGATAGGACGCCATCGGTCGGTACTGGCTGTCGTCGATATTAGCTGGCGAAATGGCCGCTGTCGGCAATAGCCAATCGGTGACGAGACCCTTTCGACCGCAGGGGCGAGACCCTTTCGAGAGCCTCACATAACCAATCAGTGACGAAGAAGAGACATCTGGTAGGAATGCAAGAGCATGAACCATCCACAATTGGTAGGAATGCAAGAGCATGAACCACTAGTGTGTCAGGTGAAAGGAGACAAGAAGGAATATGAGAAAACCAATATGGAATGATAGAGCATGATGAGAAGTTGCATGATGGGGGCAATGAACACGAACATTCTTCAGCCAAGATGGATTGTGCTGGCTTGGAATGATAGAGCATGAATGTTAGGGGAAATCCTTAGTCCATCGATACCTCATTCCCAAAAAGGAGTCACTTAGCCACATTGTGGGGTCATCGATGGAAATTGTGCTAGAACATTTTTTTGAGGGAATTTCGGGAAATGCTGAGGGAAATTCTGGCGATTTTGTCCGTTTGAGGGAAAAAATGGAAATGTCTAGGAAAAAAGGGGGTAAATGACGTCATACAAGATGGCCGCCGCTTGTCCTGAGTCCCACGCCCCGCCGCCAGAACCGGCTATTTATAACTACTCGCAGTCTTGTGCACATGCCAGCCACATTGTGCAAAACACATTTTTTGCAGGAAATTTTATCTGCTTTTGGGGGATATTCGGGAAATGTTTAGGGTAAAAGGGAAATTTTAGGCGTTTGAGGGAAAAAGCGAAGTTTTTAGGGGGAAAAGGAAAAATGCCACATTGCCGCCAGTTCGTCCCCTCGGCCCCAGCCCCTGTCCCAGAGAGAATCATTTCATTCCACTTAAAATATCTATTTTAGACATTTTGGACATTACTGTTGTTATTTTTTACTGTAACCTGTCAGTGGCCAGAAAGAATATGTAAATTCAAACAATAACTAACTCACCAGAATCCTCGGCGTACAGTAAAAATACTTTAGGAAAAATTACCTAACCTGTGTGTACAAAATAGAAGAGGTGCTTAACCCTTCTACGTTTTCAACTAACTATTTGATTAACTGGCACCCGGCCACCACGCAGCAAGGCAACGTGAAGGAGGAAATATCGACTGACAATTTGCGATGCGCCTCAAAACATTTTCTTGCAAACATCCACTTGGTATAAAATTGTTTGTGCTGTGCATTCGTTTTAATTTACACACGAGTGAGCAAGACTTGCCTAGTTCGTACAGCGACACAGTTTTGGGTTTTAGAAGTGAAATAAGTTTGTAATGATAATCTATATTCTATTTATGACGTGTTTAGACAGAAGGTCGCAGTGGACCGCAGACGCTGTCGCGGTGATGGTAACCGTGGCGCCAACGAAAATAGCCGGGAATCTTTCTGTTCGTAATGTGTGTTCAGGGACTGATTCACAATTTCGAAAATGGGAAAGCACGTCTTAGGAAACAGGACAGCAGTTTTCTGGAAGAACGAGAAACCACGTGGGTTTATTGAAGTCAGCTGAGATTGCACGGGCGATTTTTGCACTGGTTATCACACTCAACTCGTATTCGGGTGGACATTGGGTTCGACCATTCTAAATTCGGTTTTCCAGGGCTTTCCATGCTGATGCCGAAACAATCACAGCATTACTGTATACGACCCTTCTCACAGTAAGTACAATGGTTACAAAAGTATTCATAAAGTAAATTTTGCCAGATAGTCATTTATGTTAATAAACAAAGTACATACCACAAATTTACTATAACATAATTAAACATATACATCCAAAAATAAAATAATTTGCACCCGGCTATACAAAATCTACAGAGTAAAAAATCAAACGCAACCATTAAAAAGTACTCCTAGTCATGGTATAAGAAAATTGTATTTATTTTATATTAATCAGGCCTGAAGTTCAAGTATTACATTTATTAGAGCAGTGCAGTGAAAAAACAGGAACAATGCACACACACGTCTGTAGGTTAACAGTTTGTGCTAATTGATATATGACAAAACATAACTTTAATTAAATATGCCAACTAATAATAATAAATTTAATGTTTTTTTCACGCTTTACAGTTAGAAAGCCTAAGGCCGAATACGAAATCCCCACAATACTGAAAAAGGCACTATTTGTTTAAATTATGTAATTGGCAGAGCTTAATGTAAAATGGGGAAACCAATTAATCATTAAAAAAACCACAGTCGATTGATCTTCGCGCAGCGTTAACGTATTTTTCACGTTATGTTTGTTATCTAAAGACCAACCAAGTTATTTTGTGAGTTTCTTGTTATGTACTCTTGCATTGTTTCATTTTGCGTATCAAGTACGCATCAGAGAAACAATTTTGACATACAGGAAGACAAACCTACGCGGCTTTCGGCTGTAACCGAGGCGTACGCTATCTTGTCTGAACTCGCAGAAATTTGTAACACATTCTGTAACGCTTTCAGGCACGAGGTACGAAAACTGTTTTATACCCGGACGCAGAACACTCAGAAGGGTGCTGCAGTGTTGCCTACGCGGTAGCACAACCACTAGTAAGAAAAAAAAAGCGGGTATGTAAACTAAATAATCAGGCATGTTTAAGGCCGAATTTACATGTACGGAATTATAATTGTCTCATGGCCATTTACTACGTGGAAACGACTCGATATACAGTTAAGCATGTATCAACATTCATGCCTGTCTGCACCTTTAAGAAGCTACGGGAAACATTTGGTGGGTGTAACTAGCACTGTCAACTGTCTGCAACATAAAATAATTTTGGGAATGCTGTGAAGGGGCAATTAGAAGAACATTATTACATTTCCTTTTCTTAGAACTAGTCTTCGTCCAGGCGGATTCCTTCATAGCTTGCTTTGCCTTGAAACTTACACATTTAGGGAGTTACAAAATGCTTTTCTGAAACGCCTAATTCTATAAAATTATTTGTATACTATGATGGCGAAAAAAATTTATGTAGTAGTGCTTTCATTTGTTTCTACACAGGCTTCTAAATACCTGCGGGCTAAGTACACGCACCTAACTTCGGCGAGCGGGTCGACCTAAGCAGTGATACAATCAACGGGAGGCGTCAGCTACCATGTACTATTCTAGAGTATACACACACAACATTTTCAATAATTTATGCTCTTTTTCTTTAAAAAATTTTAAACTTTACGCGGATCGGTCTTCAGCAATTAAGGCTCTTTTATAGTCGCGGAGCTTTTCTTCACTAATTGTCAAAATCTTATCTTTTCTTAAAAATCAATGAGCCAATTACGAAAATTAAGCAAGGGAACACTTTCCATCTTGCTTATTTCAAGTCAAGATCAAAGAATTATTTTCGTTGTTTTTAAATTTAGAGATATACTTAAATCGGTAACATGCTAACCTGCATATAGCTATTCCAGCCGTGTCATATTCCCGGCGGGGCCACCCGGATTTTTGCATGTAGGAAACATGGTTGGAAGTTGCTTTTGACCAGCGGGTTTTCTCGGGGCACTCCTTTTTCTCTGCCACAGCATTCCGTCGCTACTCCATCTTAACCTTATTTCAGCCCTCATCAGTGCTCGAAATTTCCGAGAATTAAGTAGTCTTTAATAAAAAAAAAAAAAGAACGTGTGTTTCGAAAACGGTTCTGTTTGCAACAAATATAATACTATTAATCAGTATTTTACTTATGTAAAATAAGAACCCTGGCTGCGCGCGCACACTATTCCCAGGCCTACAGATACAGATGCGTGAACCCTCTGCCAGGACGCTTGTGATCTGTTCAATTCACTCACCTCCATTCTTGTTCATGACTTCGTGGAAGTCGTTGATCAGGTCCACAATGAGAGCCATTCTGAACCCAAGGAACGTTTATATTTGGCGTAGACAATGAAAACGAGGGAACCTGAAACAAAAACGGTTCTGGTGAGCAACAATTCAAATATAACAACCTCAATGAATAAATATCTAGAGAGAGTGCAACACTGTGTAAAACGTTTCTGTAAAAACATTTTTCCAAAGCTATGCATAGCATGGTGCAACTGCTATGACATTATTTTAACACAGATTAAATGTTAAATAAAGGACAGCTATTGCTGGGCCAAATAATGTTTGTACAAAAAAAAAACACACACACAGAATAACTATAAAAAAAACTCGGTGGGTTCTGAATAACCAAAATAAATGTACAACTCATTCCCATTTTCAACAAATTTTGAATTTGTCCCATAATTACACCCATAAATAATACGTATGCGTTTTATAAACTCGGATAAACAAAGCTGCGTGCAAGACTATGAAAGTGCGCACACCGAATACTGAACATAAGCAGATATTTAACCTGAAAACTTTATACAGCTTTGATACTAGTCCCTAAGTTTAGTGTCTACGCATAACTAAAGAATTACATTCCTGCATTAGGCCTCACATTATTCACTTTTACGTATTGAAACTATTTACGAGTTTTGTGCATTTCAAAACCCACACGTTAAAAATATTTTCGAAGTATGTTAATGATTTAACTGGCATATTAAAGGGGTATAATATAAAAAAAATTTACTGAATCAAAATTTTTACAAACGCATGCTGCGACAATAATCTGCTTTATAAATAATGCATTAATTACATGCTGCAAAACGTAACTATACTACTACAGCACCATAAAGTGGTTTACCGACTTTTTATTCACAGTGATGAGGAGAGGGGAAAATCCACTGTAAAGCCTAGACTGTCTATGTGATGTACACTCGCCCTGTTTTCTTACTCACGCATCCCTGTGAGCTATGATACATGAACGGTAACTTGGAGATGTGTGTAGTTTCTCTCGCGACGTAATCGCCCCAAGTCTGGATATCATCAGTCATTCCTGAACAGCATCATGGCGTTGGGCACCAGAATACGGAATAAAGGACTCATCACACATTCTTTCACTCCAAACTGCTGATTTCAATTCCCGGTGGGGGTCGCTCCCGTTTTTTCGCATGTGGAAATCGCGCCGGACGATGACGCTGGTCGACGGGTTTTCTCGAAGATCTCCCGTTTCCCCAGCCCTTGCATTCCGGCGCTGCTCCGTACTCACCTAGTTTTATTCTCACCGACTCTCCAGACCCCGATATTAAGAGCCGCTCACTTTATAATACAGGCGGCTGATAACTCAATGTATGCGTTTTATACATACTAATTAACTGTCTCAATCAAGCATTATGAATCCATAAATACGACCACAACACTGTAGCGACACTTATTTAAACGTATCAGTGCTTCCTCGGATTTTGTTTCGTCCTATTTTCGTGCTTCTAGTCAACATGCAAAACCTACGCCATAATATGTGCGAAAAGAGTTCCACAAAATAAAATGCATTGAAACCTTGAAAAAGTGTTGTCATGCAATATATATGCAGTTCCACGCCGAAAAACCGGCTTACATTCACGGGTACTCTCGTCAAACAATATAAGTGGCGATGGTAATTCTGATAGTGCGAGATGTGCGGTAAAAATCTTCGTAATTGCTTCCGAAGTTGTTACAACTGAGCACCTTGATCGCAATAAATGTTTCGCGCAAGTGAATACAGCTGTGTTAGCTTTCTTCCGACCACGGACAACCAGTTTGCCTACGACAAACTAGCGTAGTTCATGGCAAATTCTTTTAACGACTTTTCAGATGCTGGTGTTTGAGCTTCGCTAGAAAACCGCCAACAGAGTGCACATTAAATTATAGATTGATAACATTAGGGTTGATAAAACAAATAGTACGTATGAAACCCACTTCACCACATTTAATGGAGTTTAAATATTTAAACCGAGCGCCATGATGATTACATGAAAACGAAATGGAAGACGTAAACACGGAATGAAAGCCTAAATTTCCATGTAGTCTCGTCGATTCTCTCTATATTATAAAACTCAACGTCTGTCTGTTAATGCGCTCGTCAGTCGCTCGAGAACAATGTATCCGATTTAAGTGTTTTTTTTTTAAATTCATAGCTATGTTCTCTGGCCAGGTTTAAGTAAATATTTTGTTACGTAAAGTAACATAAGGAATAAGCAGCGATGATGATAATGAATGAAGTCGAAAAAAGTTCGCCGCCAGCGCGCTCTCTTGCAATAAATACGCTGTCTAAACCAATTCCCGCCTATATTTTAAGAGATATGAAAAGTTTTGTGAAAAAGTAACTTTTTGCGAGTCGGTTGACCGTACGCGGACGTGAAGAGCCATGGAGGCGGTGGACGTAAAACGGGTGTATGTTGCACGGCGGAG
>NQII01001092.1:260878-271426 GCA_002778355.1 Clitarchus hookeri | reverse complement strand
ATATATACACACACACACACACACACACACACTAGCGAACCGGCCCGGCTTCGCCCGGGTACAATTAAGTTTTGCAGTGATACACTAATAAATAAATTGAGAAAAGCCAATCCATTTTTGTGAAAACAGAATTATAAAATTACACTATGTTGTCCTAGGTTTTTAACTGATTACAGCAACCCAAAAGGAAGAAAAATTTTTTTTACCCGATAGCCAAGAAGTTGGGTATTTATTGTTTTTGGAGTGTATCTGTGCAATTATCGCGTAGTTGCCACATTTCCGCTATCCAGCGTCGATGTATGAAAATCAAAACGTGAGTTTCATTAAGTTTTAGCTTTCGAAATAAATGTACCTAGGTACTATTTTTTGCGCTTGGCTGAGCGATCTTAATCGATCACCAAACTTAAGCAGGAGCACACATTTGGATGGGTGACAGTTTAGTGCCATAAAATCTGAGCGCTTCCGGGCTTCGGGAGGGCACGTTAAATATTCGGTCCCGGTTGTTATCGATTGATAGCAGTCGGTAAGCCATTTCAGAGGTCCTTGGGAGGCCTGATAAACTCTGACACCAGAGGGAAAAAATTGACGGTATTCCCCACCTGTGGGGTACTATGGTCAACAGTTAATGTGAGATGGCACAGCTATAAGGTGCCTTGAAGGTTGATGGTATATAAAACAATTGCTTCATTACTTTTTGGGTTTTATCATGTTTATTTGCCAGGGAATTTATTCATACATTCCCGGAACTTTTCCGGGAGTTTATACATACTTTCCCGGCACCTCGTACCGAGAATTTACTCATACTTTAACGCCCTGCGAGTTCTTGGCCTGAAGGGCTGATTACAGTGTTCTGGCTACGTTTCCGATGCTGTGGGGGCATTCGGTGACAGGACACGTCTCTGAATGACGACGTTGTTACTTATCTGTACTTGTTGCGGGATAGTGTTTCTGGCAGTTGATGTCTGGTGAGTTGGGTGGCCCGGATATGTTCCGGCAGTAGATGAGATCTGGTGAGTTGGATGGCCTCTGTTACAAGCCCTTTGACTGGCTGTGGTTGGCTTGTTGCATTCGGCTGGCTTCTTCTTAACATGGTGTTACTCGTTGAAGCTCACCACTCACTCGCGTTCGTAGCGTAGGGTTGTACTGACTCGTTACCTCCCTACCACGTCCCAGCGAGGTGCCCTTGGCGGGCCCCCCACCCCGGCTCTCGGCGCGGAGTTGCATTGAACTAATCCCACTCGCTCGACATGGCGCTTCTCATTGAAGCTCACCACTCGACTCTGCCATCTCGGTAACTGACTGACTGACTGACTAACTCGCATCCCGGCATGGTGAAACTACTCGTCCGGCGTAACTTTGTTAACGGTTTCACTTATTCGGCCCTGCACCCCGAACCCCGCGTTTCACATCCCGATATGGCTGGCCCCTTAATGTTGTGATTCTCGCCTGGCCGACTTCCACGATCCGGCTCCCGATCCTGACTACCTGCGAGTCCTGGTGTGGTGGTACCAAACGCCGCGCCTTCTACTGCTCGTCGGCTTTCCAGCAACAGGGTTTCACTGACTGACTGACGCGACTGACTCACTTGGCCAGGGTCCGATCTCCCCAGCCTCGGTTTCTCTCGATGCGCGCTCCTAACCGATTGGTTGACTTCACTGACGTAACTGATTCTCCCAGCGCAGAGTATCGTAGCCTCCGACTGTCCCGATATGACTGATCCCTCCTTTGTCTCGAAAACCTGCTTATATCCTCTCTTGGCTCCCTCCCTAAGTTCCTACATGTGTCTCCCTTGTTGGTGGAGGGAGGTGGGAGGAGGGCGCAGTACATAGCATACTTCATACACACACCATGGATCTTGACGGTTGGGGGATGGGGGTGGTGTGGGCCCGTTGCCCCTGCCATACACTGTCAGCTTATTCTCGGTGCGTGTTCCTTCATTACGTGTTTTTGATGTCGGGTGGAAACCGCCCTACTATCTCGTAATTTCTCGGGGTGTACAAATTTCACGGGCTTGTTAAAGAGGGGGGGGGGGAGAGGTCCCGCGCTGCAACGACATGTGTAACTGAGTATCCGTCATCTGGGTTGACCTGTCCTGGCTGTCCACGTGTCCCGCGACGCATGTCACCTTGTAGGCGCTCGCAGGGAGGATAATATGGTGGGGGAGGGGGATTGTGACAGCGACATTCTCTACTTACTATATGTGCCACGCGTCAAAATATTTCGGTCATGTTCCCAGCCGTTGCAGAATTAAGTTTTGTTGTTATTCCACAGGACCCGTACAATTTATTGGGATAAAGTATCCTTTGTCCTATTCCAGGACCTAAAATACCTACATAACATATTTCATGAAAATCCGTTCAGCGGTTATGGAGCCGAGTCGTAACAAACACACACACACACACAGACTTTCGCATTTATAATATTATTAGGATATATATAATGGGTTTTGTTAGTTTATGCATTGTTATTTCACTTGTCACACGTAGTTTAACTAATGCAACAGTCAAAAAACAATTTACTGGAAAACAATTAATGAAATGGTTGATAAGTAGAACATGTTACTAAATTAGTAAGTGAAGGAAAACTGGAATTTTTTTTACCAATTCATCAGTTCAATTGACTGAAGTGACTATTTAATAGGCCAGAAACTGTTAACTGATATAAATAGTGAAATTATCACTGATTCAGATTTAGAGTGTGTACCACTTGGCGTAGGCTGGTCAGCGTCTTCCGTATCGCTTCGTCGATTTTGGCCTCGCTCACACAAACAAGAGCTCTCACCTCACTAGGTGACCGCCTAAGGTCGAAGAGGGTCGACTCAATACGGGTCGCACAGTGGTCCGAAATGTAGTTGTCGTCGCCAAAAATCAGAGAAACGTAAAGGATAATAGTAATCACTAACTGTAAAATATAAAAAAAAATATTATAAAGTATATTTGTGTAGTCAAGTATTAGAGAGTGTCACTTTTCTGAGCTATAAGGAAATTATATCATTATAACACTTCACAACTTGTTCAACTCTACGATCCTCCACAAACTAGTCGTGGCGTTTGGTAGGAAACTAAATTACTAACAGGAATAACAAATAAAACAGGAAGTTGAGAAATATAGAACATATTTATATATTTACAATTTACGTATATTCACTATTGAGTAATTTTCTGAACCATGGAAGCTATTGTAAAGTAACACGACTATTCACTTGATTAGTGGCTGTCTATCTGAAAGTTGGACAGTTAAAGAATGACAATTATCATACATTTGCAATAATTATTATGATAAAAAATTATGCACAAGCCACTAAACCTGAATAAGTTAATACAATAACAAAGTAAACGTGTTTTCTAAAAACGGATTAGTTAAAAGTTTTTTCGAAGCCAACAAATGTGATTTGTTTGCAATACAATTCCTAACAACAATGCATAGAGTTGACAATTTTTGCATACCGTAAACTAATTTCATTAAGGTAAATGTTATTTCCAAATAAAATCGTAAAAAATATGAGAAACAACATGAAAACTTTCGTAAAGACGATTTAAAAAAAAATCAGCAGTTAGGGAATCATTTTTGAAAAATAAAAGATAAGACAGATTGTTGTCACCAGTGACGAAATAAATTATCTCTGCTCATCATGTAGCATACGCCTAAAGATGAAAAATGAAAGACATTTTTTGTATGTATTTGAACGAAAATTTTCATAAATAGTTTCCAATATATCCAGTATTTATTTCTTAATATTGTAGAGTTCTTTAAAATTTACTACCTTTTACACCTATCTTCCAAACTGTTGGTCATTCCTTCTTCTGTCTCTACACTTTACTTCTCGTTTTCCGTTTTATTCCTATTGTTTTTATTCCAAGAAGTACTTTTACTTCATTACAGCCATCACCATCGCCGTCTTTCTTTTGTTTGCAACTTCTTCTCCCTGCAGGAGTTGCTCAAGGTCATTAAAAATCTCGGATGGTAGTGATTTCAGACATCCTTGGCAATTTACACAGAATTACGATAAGGTTAAAATTTTGTGGAAATGTAGAGCAATGTAGGATAACCAAAATCGCCCACTTCGAAATTCGTGCGAGAATGTTCGATTTAGAGTAATTTTGGCGCGGACAGCTACATTTCGGAACACACTGGTCCATCAACCATTGTGAAGATTAGTTGGTAATTTACTAAAGGCCGTCATTGTGCAGTATCAAAATATCTCAAATAAATCAACATACTGTCAACAAACTAGTGAATCGCTCAAAAGCATAGAGTGGGGTTTTTTTTTTTCTGTATATCATGCTTACCTATGTTTCCTAGAATGCGTTCTTCATTTTTTCATACAGAGAATTCGATGGAGCGCGAGAGGTGACAGTTGTCCGGAATCTGCTCGACAGACACCAAGCAAGGGTTTTCCACAGTCCGCTGTTTGACACACACTCCAACTGTGACGTGACATTCATGTGGCAAGAAGGCCGGACGGACGGGCCATGGTTCGCGTACAGTCCTCGACATCGTCATTCCGAGTATCGAAGACCCAAGAGAATTCACGCGGTCCGGAACCCACGACATGCAAGAAGTTCCGGCGTTTTAGCCTCCCTGCATAAACATGCAAGGTGAAATACAAAACACCACCAACAAGAAATCCAGAACAAAGATAATCAGCGTGAACATGAGAAGTACATGCATTGAAATGACCTGCCCAAAGCTTTCATGCCTTGTTAGTCCTCGTACATAATGTGACGTCGATAGGAAACCGTGCGAGTGGTCGGGAGTCTAGGAGCACGTGTGCGGGACTCCCCACCCCCTTCATCACAAGACGTTACATAAGCCAGAGGGCAGTGTCGCAAAAGCGACACGAAGGCCCCTCCCAACAATGGCGCATCTCTCAACCCACATGACAACACGTCACGTGCATTGCAAGTGGGGCGCCGACCGGGCGCTTCAACTGCGTCCCAGCATGTTTCACATGCAAGTGTTTAAACTTTGAAAGTGTCCTCACTACGTCTACCTGTACCTATATAAAACACCGACGAGGATGGAATGGCACTTTCAAGATGTCACGGATGCTATTAATATTACTGTGTAGCCCACCAGCAACATTAAAAGAGTTTTTTTTTTTTTCAGACTGCTGTATCTTACCCGGACATGAGCAAAACTACAATAGGAGCCTGTATTAAACTTTGCTACAGACTTACCACCAATACAATGATAGAGTCTCCGCTCAAAGTCCCATAGGTAAATGCAACACGACGAGAACACTGCACGCCAGTTCAGAGCCATGGTCGTATTGACGATGCCATACTTGAAGCGCGTGCCATTGTAGCCCTTATCGCTCCAGCACTTCAGAACCTACAACGCGAAAACAGATGTATGTAGACGACCACGTTAAAACCAAACGAGAGCAGTCCGTTCCATCGATAAATGAGAACTTTCATCCTCAACACACGCCCACACACCAAGGTTGCTGCAAAATATCGGGTTCACGTTTACCTGGCTTTTCCAGGTTTCACAGCCAACATCATTTCCAATATTTTTCAACATTCAATAAAAACATATTAGTTCACGGATGCAGATACACACACACACACACGCATACACCCGCACACACATACACACACACGCACGCACACGCACACACACAGGCAGGCAGGCAGGCAGGCAGGAAGGAAGGAAAGTGATCTCATAAGCCTATATAGTATTTACTTCGGAAAGTATGGTAATGGCACAAGGAATTAAATGATAACTGATGATCAGGTGAAACCCGTATTTCACTGAATGACGACAGTTTTTAAGTGTAATGATGAAACTGTTTGCCCCCCAAGAAAAAATAATTTTTGCACCCCTGCGTGCGACAAAAAAAAATTTCAAGATTGGGTCATACAAGTGCTTAATAAGCCATACGCAGATATGTGACCTATAGTTTATTTACGTACATTTCGGACATGGACTCAAGAGATAAAAAAGAAAGAATAAACTGCACTGACTATCTTTGAAGTTTTAATGAAAATATGATTTCTTTTTGTTTTAGTTTTTATTGATTAACTGTGTCCACTGATAGTTTTTGCACTATTTTGTTCAATTATGTGGTGTTTTTGTCGTCGTGTTGGCTTTTCTTTTGGTTTGGTTTTGTAGTCTGTCCTGTTTTGTAATAAGTTGTTCGCCCGTCTTTTTGTCGTTATAATTATATACATACAGTGGCGCACATTAATATTCGGCCACCTATGATTATCGAAGTTTCATGGCCTTATGTTACATTAGTAATGAAGATAAACATAAATCATATTGCATAATCCTTTTTGTGTGCTTTAAATGAAATATAGCGGTAGCCAATAACGGAAATGAGCAATGCAACTTAACAAACAATATGATTTTGCCATCCCATGCTGCATAAGTACGCCACTTTAATATTCGGCCATCATCATTCAAACACAAACATAATCCTCTTTGCAAACAAAACAAACATTCTTTTAGTACCTGGTAGCATGGCCATTCTGTATAATTGCTTCTCGCAGGCGTTGCGGCATATTAGCAATTATATTCCTGGTACATTCGGAGCCAATCTTACTCCATTATTCCTTAAACCTTTTCTCTAATTCTTTTGTGGACCAAATTTTTGTAGTGCGCAGTCTTTTTTTGTGTTCATTCCACATATGTTCTATGTTATTCAGGTCGGGTGATTGAGGAGGTGAGTTAATGACTTTGGGACAGTTATACAAAAGTCAGCTATTGACAATGTACGACTTCTGTTTTGGGTAATTATCTTGGTAGAACTTAAAAGTGTTCCTAATGCCCAGATTATCAGCCCGCTTGTGTAGGTTTGCTTTCAGGATGTTGAGATAGTCTTCCTTTTTCGTTGTTCCATCGACACGGACAGTCTCTCCAACACCTGCTGAAGATATACAACCACAGATCATAATACTACCTCCACTGTGTTTCACAGTAGGTTGTATGCTCCCAGGTTTTAGCTCCTCATTTGGCTTGCGCCATACTGTTACGCTGTCATCTGAACCAAACACATTCACATCCGTCTCATCAGCAAAAATAACATCATTCCACAAGATTTTATCTTTGTCAGCGTGGTCTTTTGCGAACGTAAGTCGTTACTTCTATTTGCCTCATTAATGAAAGGCTTCTTTCTAGATACCCTGCTATTATATCCTGTTCTTCTGATAACTCATCGTATGGTTTCTGGATGGACGTTCTTTCCGCATTCATTGAGTACCTCCGTTGTAAGTTTGCAAGCACTAATTATCGGAACTTTCTTCATTTTCCTGATTACTAGACGTTTTTCTTTCTCACTTAGTTTCTTCGGCTGTCGTTTTTGAGGTACCGAATCTATTATTTCTTCCTTCTGAAACCTTCTTATTATGTATCCAACAGTGGACCTCAGCAGATTCAAGTGCTCCGCAATTTCTCGTTGAGATTTCTACTTTGCATGAAGGAAAATGACCAGCTGCCGCTGTTCAAACGTTGTATTCCTGCCCTACGTCCCATTTGCCTGACTGACGCAGCCAACAGAGCTACCCAATACAACCTCTCAGTGCAGAGAGCGTGCAGGGAATGACACGAGGTACGAACGCAATGTGCATCGTGCCTGTGCCACGCGTCCACTACAAGAGGCCGAATATTAAAGTGACGTACTTATGAAGCACGCGAGGACAAAATATTGTGTTTCATAAACTTGGACTGTTCATTTCAGTTATTGTCTACGATTGCATTTCATTTAAAGCACACGAGAATGATTGTGCGATATGTGTTATGTTTATCATCATTTCTAATGTAACCTAAGGCCATAAAACTGCGATAATCATCGGTGGCCGAATATTAATGTGAGCCACTGTATCTCTCTTCTATTGACAAGGAAACATCTTTTCCTAATAGCCTGTCTGTGGTGTTGTAAATTTTTTTTATCGTTTTTCTCTCGCCGAATTCTGTGTCTATGTTCGTTTTTTTTATTTAGTCTCAAGTTTAGCAATAGACACGGTCCAATCACACCATCATAGTAAATTTGCACGGACATTTGACCGAAACGGCAAAGAAAGCCAGTTCTGTGAAAACTCATTGAGTGCAGTCGATCGGAACGGCACACAAGACCTGAGGAAAGCGAGAGAAGTAAGTATGCTAGGGCACGATAAAAGTCAAATACAAATAAACTACATTGTACGTGCAAGTGCTCCTAAATGCAAGATGGGGGACGATATATAGGTTAAAACGAGAAAAATAAAAGAAATGTTAATGTAATTCAGTTCCGTCCTTTATATGTTTTTGTACACTAAAGCTGGAAACAAATGGCGCGGAAATAGGGGGAAAAAAATTATACAGACACGCCCAGGTCAATATGATTCAAATACTTATTAATTATTTGAACGACAAATAACCTGACAAAACGGAATTACTTCTACTTGCACTACCGAACATTGTAATAAAATTTGTGTTAATGTATGTCAATGTAAGTGGAAGTTGTTAATGCGGATAATAAATCAGAAAATAGTATAACGCACTAGGGTAAATGCACCAGTAGTCGACATTGTGGGTTTTAACACCAAATAATAAGGCTTAAGAACATTGTTTATCGATACTCTTATTTGTGGCGGCAAACTTAAGGCCTCCTGTATGAGAAACAATGGTTGCCATGCGGATATTGGCGGGTAAAATGTGGTAAGAGTGACCGTTGAATCTGCACTGTTGATCAGTCGTCAAAGTGGTGTGTTCACTACGGTCTGCTGACAAGGAAGGTAAGATTAACTTCGTGTTTATTTGTCCGAAAAACATTGTCCATTGTGAATGCTTTCATGTTATCTTCATATTAGGTTGTTTTGCTCCTAAATTGCACCTTAGGTTGCTCGAATTCATTAATTATTCAAGGTGTGAGAAGGTGTCGACTACTAGAGCTCATTTCGTAAAATTTTGCAGTGGCCGACACCCATGTCGACTACTGAATCCCCTTAATGTTTTCTGTCATGGCTTATAAAGTACCTATTGAGTGGCTAAAATCAAAACTGTTGAAGTGCTCAGATAAAGTTATTTCAGGTTAGACATTACGAATTATAAATACAAATCAAGTAATAGAGGGAATCTCTAGGCCACTGATATTTGGAGGAGATTCTTTAAATACTAGATATCAGTTTCCACATCCAGTCAGCGTAGATTTCTGATATACTTTCTTGAGAGTGTGTTTTTGTACTGGAGTTTCTAATAGTTATTTTCGTGTTTTATTGAAGAACTTGTCTCTAATTTACATGTATTAGGTACAACCATCTAAATAAAGAGCCTGTGTATTATGAATAGTTGTGAATTAATTTTAATTAATGTACTTAATAAACTCAGTTACCTACCTTGTGGTACAGATTTTGTTTACCAACCCTAAAACAATTTTGTGGGCCAACAATATGCACGTTATTTTTAACACGATATTTCTTTTAACAAGAATGAGCTCTAATGTTGTAGATAAAATGAATCATGTTAAAATAAAACCAGTTATTCAAGTGTTTCTAACGTTTTTATGAACCCTTTATGAGTTCCAAACACCCATGTCAACTACAAGCGCATACGATTTTCGACAGTGTCAACTACTAATGTAAAACATGGGTTTTGGAATATGTAGGTTTTCTAATAGTGTTAAACAATTTATACGTTTGAGACAATTACTGGAGTAACATAAGAAGCAGATGAACTAGGAAAACGAAACTGCAAGTTGAGAGTTTAACAGCAAACGGAAATATGAGTGCAAAACTGAGATTTCGAGCTTAGGATGTTGACTACTAGTGCATTTACCCTATCTAGCTTGGCGAATCTTGCCCGTCTCTGTGCGTGTACCCAAGTCGTTTCCACCTCTATCAGTTTTATACCTTAGGTCGTCGGCATAGTTCCCTTGGAAATTCAAGTGTAAGATACCCAATGTAACAGAACCGGTCACAACTGCTTCGCGTGAAAGAAAACTTTATCTTGGTAATTACAAGGTTCTGGCAGGAAAAATCTGTTTCTTGATATGGTGAAATGAAGAGCGCGCTAGCCTTGCCAAAATAGCACAAAGTTTTTATCTATCGTACTGTGTAAAGTATCTTGTAAAATCATTTGCACTAGTTAAGAAATATTTTCTTAAACCTATGGGCCGACGAAGTATTGTACCAGATTTTATTTTAAACCTGTTCTATGTTCCTGAGTTTTACTGCTTTCAAGCTATATAGTATATAATTTTTTTACTAGCACGTTTTTTTCTCGTTATTTCGTTAAAGCACATTTCTAAATGAAAACTGCACTTTTAACAGTAATTTTTAGGTAGGATAATTGCGGTACTAACTTTTTAAAGTATCATAATAAACGTGAACCATAGCCATATTTATTACTAGGCCATAAACTGAAAGTTGCCAGTGAAAAGTCACAGAGGGACGGGTTACCAACGAAAAGACTGCACGCCAGTGTAGCGCCTTTCCCGCGCGTGCGATAAGTTTTCTGATGCGCGCTTACCTGTGATCGCCTTGAAGGTTTGCCCGCTTCTAGGCATTTAACACGCAAATCACCTGATGTATACCAAACACACATTATACTAATTCGAATGTGCAC
>NQII01001092.1:209611-260834 GCA_002778355.1 Clitarchus hookeri | reverse complement strand
GTGCTGCTAACTAATAATGGAACTGGACTTGGTGTCTGCTCTCCGGCAGCTTGTAACGCCGCAACCGCACGAGTGGGACTGCGGACAAAGCGACCACAGTTCCTTCTCGCCTAGCTTTCACTTGGCGGCCGGTCGATGTCGCTCTCTCCGGTTATGTCACGCGATACGTGATGCGAGTATCGATACGCACAGTCGATGTCATACGCCGACGACACACACGATTGCGCATGATAATACATTGAGACAGCGTTGTACATTACATATTCTAAAAAGTATCACGATTTCTCAACCTTTATGGCACAAGTTGTATTTTTCGACCTCCTAAAACTTTCATATTACAAAAATGGAATTCTCTAGTCAAATACTGTCAGCAGTAAAATCAGTGTTTACGCTTATCTCAGTAAATAAAGGACTGAAAATAAGAGCCCCNTGGAATTCTCTAGTCAAATACTGTCAGCAGTAAAATCAGTGTTTACGCTTATCTCAGTAAATAAAGGACTGAAAATACGAGCCCCCCTCAGGAAATATCATCTATTATCAACAGCCACCATGTTTTACTTTTACTATTAAATATGTTCAGTAAAAAAATAATAAAAATTGGTTAAAAACTACATTGTTACCGCTTTCTTGCGCAGTTTCTCTAAGTAAAGGGAAAAAGTACGAAACGGCAGTTGTTTAACACCGTTGCATTCATCGTGTGTAATGTCTCACCTTACAAATCTAATTTGCGAGAAATTTAGCTACGCGGGAATGCGTAGCACAGCCTAATAAAGGCCCGTCGCAATACTTCCTTATGTGACCTTGCAGCTTTCACAATTTTTTACAAGGGGAGTTACTTTTCATTTCAAACTAAATGCCGATACACATACAACTCTTTACACAAATCCCGAAGCAATAAAGTATTTTAGTTAGGGTGCTTTTAAATTCGTAATTCTGTTGCATAACTGCAATCGCGCATACACAATATCGCCGTTCATCTGCAAGTTTTAGAACTGAAAAAGTTGGTGATAACTGCTACACTGCAGAAAACGTATCTGGCGAAACGCACCAGGTTATTCAACAAAATATGGGCAAATTGCCAGAAAAAATAAACTACATTGTTCGGCATAATTGTAGTTTCGTGTACTGCAAACGTCGGCCATATTTGTTAACGACAATGTGACATACAAGTATGTTTTTTCTTTTCGAAGCAGTGCAGAACTCACCCAGTCTCAGAAGAACAGTTTATGGGCTCGTCACAGCTGTACAGAAGAGTAGCAGTTCTCGTAGTAATAACAATCCTAGGATAGTACGTCTCCCGAGGGCGCAGTAACAACTGCCAACTATTTACAGGTAGCCTCGGGCGAAAATTTCAGTATACAAAAAATAACTCGTTCATAATTCTACACTGCTGTTCTACCCGACCAGGAGAAACACTAATATCCTATCACATTGTGGGAGGAAACACTAAGTTTTCTACAGTTTTAACATAGGCGTTGAGAGGTTTCGTGGTTTACTGAAAAGGAAGCGGAGGTCCGCACGATTGTCGGACCATCTAAAGATTCTCGTGAGGAATAAAACTACACGATCACTTTGTTGTGCTCTGTGATCAATCTTCTACATCACGATGCATGTGGTCGATTCCTAGCTGCGGTAGCAATTGCACGCTCCAGGTTGGCTGTGTTTACACTCGCATGCATACTGCACATGCTGTCGCTGTAATAGCATTCAAGCCGCTCCGACCGTTCAATATAAATAATATGATAACTGCAGCGGCTTGTTCCACTTGAACATGACGTACGCCGAATTTTGTATTATGCGCATGTCATCAATATTAACTCAAGAATCGTCACGATTACGTGTTCAGGCAACGATGTTCCGTTTGTTTAAATTCTTTTCCACAAAAAAAAACAGCTCTTAATGGGAAACAATTCCATGTGTGTTAACTCGACTGCATCGTGTATGGGTTGCAATCTAGTTAAAGGTATTACCATTTCAAAGCAAAAGCTTTCCATCCTTGCTCGAAAAGTCACGTGGTTTTTGACAGTTACGTAAGAAGAAAGGCAGTTCAATGGTCGAGCACGGTGAGTGGTTACAGCGCAGCTGGTATGCACACACTGCGCACAGTCATTATACAAATTCTCCATTTTTACGTGCTGGGTTTCTTTAGTTTTTTTATTCCGTGCGACAGAAGCGGAGTTGTGCGGATAGAGAAGGGACTACCGCAGGTCATGGTTCCTCTTGCCGAGCCAAAAGTGCTCTCCCCCCCTCCCCCAATAACCATTTACACACTGCTCCACTGATGAAAATGCGAGTCTTGAGTCTCTAGTGACGATGGCTTGCGATACTTACTTATGCCCGCACAACGGCGCCACGAGTATACGATATCAATTACAGAGCTGCTCCTGTCAGGTCAGCGTGCTAAAAAAAAAAAAAAACAAAAATAAAAATCATTGCAGAGAATTTCTGTAATGGCTTAGCTCCTTCGACAGTATTCTTTGTATTAAATACTTTAAATGCACACTTCGAAGACTTTCCAGCAACACGAAGTTGATATTACTGCCGTTAGAGGTCCACGTTGCACGCTGCATGACGGGAGGTCCGCTCGCAAGACAATGTGTCTAGAATTGAGACGGTGCCTCGCCCACAAAGACCTAATGTTTTCAAGCGAGAAAATAAATAATTCAAGCTATGTGTCATTAGTTTCAAAAATGTAACTCAAAGATTCAAATCCCACCGAATTCTAAAAACTGGTACTACAGCTGGTGAAAAGTTAGAAAAACAGAAGAATTATGTTTTATATATTGCACACTCATGTGTAACTTGCTATAAAATATATAGTTTTGCGACAATCCATACTTATCACCGTCCGTTACGAGCAGTTCCTCGTACGAGAAAAGCTGGCCACAGCCCAGAAATAATTATATGGTCGTATCGCGTGCGTCTATTCTTGCCGCAGGTGACTTTCCTAGATAGCGCGGCCTCGAGATGCTACCAGCAAGGAGGCCTGGCACAGCTTCGCGTGGGGCGTGCCAGTCGGTCTCGCCGTTACGACTATTCCATATCGTGCGTTCTCTTATCGACCAGGGCGTACTTATTCTACTCTAGCTATGATAGCTAATTTCTCCTATAAGTCATATCAACATTAAACNCGTTACGAGCAGTTCCTCGTACGAGAAAAGCTGGCCACAGCCCAGAAATAATTATATGGTCGTATCGCGTGCGTCTGTTCTCGCCGCAGGTGACTTTCCTAGATAGCGCGGCCTCGAGATGCTACCAGCAAGGAGGCCTGGCACAGCTTCGCGTGGGGCGTGCCAGTCGGTCTCGCCGTTACGACTATTCCATATCGTGAGTTCTGTTATCGACCAGGGCGTACTTATTCTACTCTAGCTATGATAGCTAATTTCTCCTATAAGTCATATCAACATTAAACNGTTATCGACCAGGGCGTACTTATTCTACTCTAGCTATGATAGCTAATTTCTCCTATAAGTCATATCAACATTAAACGATAAGTCGTAAGTTACCGGTATCTCATGTCTGTGAATGGGACGTAGCAAATATTTTGTATATAATTAACAGAAATACTGTTGGTTACATACGTAACCAACAATATACAGACAATATTTGTACATTACATGCAGTAAGCCGACAATATCGGCGATACTGCAAAGCCATAAAAACTGAGCAAGGGTCGATATTTTTAGCAGCGATATTTAACGACGGTTCGAAACATGGGGAAGACCTAGTTGCAGGTTGAAGTGGAGGCGGTCTCCGGCGTCCAGTAGCAGCATCTGCCTACAGATACAACTCTCGATCCAGTCTGACGTCTCACCTGCAGGCAGTTAGCACGTGCGGTATGCTACGTCTCGACGGCGCAAACTACGCGGCAACACGGATATCCGGAACTGCTTAAGACATACCACGTCTTACTGCTAGTCTTCACACCTGGCTGTCGTGGCCACAGCTGTATCGCCTCTTAAAGTAAACCAAATAATATTTATTGCTTTTCAAACATATCCGAGTCTTTCATGACAGCTCTAATAGTCAAGTGGTTACCGAGGTCACGACCACCTTTCTGCTGTAGCTCTTACCGTTTACAAAATAAAAACGCCAACTTGCAAAAATTGACTGCAGGAAATATGTCCAAATAGAAGGCGGCAAATTAAAAAGTTGATCAGTACACTCGAGACTTTCGAAGATAGAAGATACACGTGATTAACGAAGTAACTTGGGCGTAGAAAATCGTACGTAACTGAACTTCTTGTAACTATCTGCAGTATTAATAATAATACTCACGTCAATGTTATTAACTGTAATAAGAAATTTAAAGATTACCTTTACGTATTCCGTGCAATATAATGAAATTACATAAGAATGTATTAACATTCACGATTAATTAAAGTTCGTGCACACTGCTATTGATTTTAATTGGTAATAATCGCCAACTTCTGCGTGCTTCAGTAATAATTAATGCAACACTGATGGGAACGGAGGCTCAACAGAGTTATTTGCCCCAGGCCTCATCTCCAGGAGGGTCTGCCTGNTTAATGCAACACTGATGGGAACGGAGGCTCAACAGAGTTATTTGCCCCAGGCCTCATCTCCAGGAGGGTCTGCCTGGTGTCTAGTTTAAAACCTTCTCGGATATAAGGATTCCGCTGACACGTAAATATAAAATTAGTGGTTAATCTAAAATTAGATGAAAGAGTAGTACGACGGGGATAGGGTAAGAACCAAACAATAATAAATAACATTTCACTGAACATGGTTATCCTGAATTCCATGCATACACTTTGTGAGATGATTCGTTATGAAAAATGAGGCAGAAAACAAAACGACCTATAACGTAACATTATCATTAAGCGAATGAGACATCTATTAAGATTTGGAATTAAAAGGAGTATTTTGCTGAATGTGGGAAACTAAGCGAGATGTAACAATAGTTCAAGAACAGTGTTAGCCTGACTTGATATCTGCCATCCGTGAACATTTGACGGATGACGTGCCTATTAGGAAATCAGGGGGTGCTACGTAATTAACCACCAGTATTACGATCTCAGAACTATAAAATTAGTCAGTATGTGAACATTCGTTGCATAGCAAGAACAAAATGAACACACTCGAATAAACAAAGTACACATTTTTTATAATATAATCGTTGCTTATATTTTACCACTTAGTTATGACGAAAACCGTTTCATTTCGCCGGAGCACTCGTACTTTCAGTAGGTGTTACCGAACCAGACAGAACTAATACAAAACCGAAGAATAAATCACAATATGGAAAATAAAAAGGTCAGTTTGTTTGCGAACCTCAGTTCACCGACCAGATATAACCAGCAAGAATATAAAGAAGCAGTAGTTAATCTAGCGGCACGAAATGCGACAAGCTCCTAGCTTGCGACGTGCACGTTTTCATTACCCGGATGTGCGCAAAGCAACTGCTTGGAGTTAAATTAAAAGCAGTAATAAGCGTGTCTAAAATATTATAGCATACAACGCACTTGCGCGCGCAGCTGTGTGCAGCATCTGAAATTCAACACAACAATTTCAATCAACCACGCTGTTGCCAGCAAAGATACATTCAGGCAGAGCCTATACTTAATTCGTCGCACTAGCAAATGACAGGACCGGCATGTGGAATTAAACATTACTAGTTCACCTTGACCCACACTTATATGAAAACGAATTCAAGTGCTCAACATGCAATGAAAACATAATAGCATATACGGCGATCTGTAATTCATAAATGACAATTATTTTGAAGGTTAAACATAAAAACGAAGCTGCCAAGGTCTATATAATAGCAGTAGTTATACGTCGAATAATCCTTGCATTTCTACACGTAACGTGCTACGGACAATAAATAACTAAAACCGATTCGTAAATAACCGGAAACGTTTGAAATTACCTTCAAAAACATCCTGCCTATAACTCCGCATTGTTTGACGAATAAATTTCTACAGGGATATTTTCAGCGATTTGAAAAGGTTTTGGTATTAGTATATTATTACTAGTATGATAATTAAATCTGTAACAATGTAATTAATTTATTTAAAAAAATTAGTGCATGAAGTGAACTGATAATTACCTACTTAAGTTCCAAAATGTCAGCACTTTGATTGTACATAATAGGACAACAGTAATGTTATTGTGGCGTGGAAAAATATATGACTGAAGTAAAGAATAAACCAGTTAAGAGACCTAAAGTGTTCTATTAACCTTGAAACTACCATGCATCAACGCACACACGTTTGATTCCCAACAGTTACAAAAATATTTGTTGATTGGCACAATTTCATAAAACATTTACATAAGGTACTGGTGAGACTTATTATACGAGATGGATTAAAATTGCTCTGGCGAAGGTCTCTATTATATCGGCGGCCAAGTTAATAAAAGTTGATTACATAATTACCTTTCCAAAAGAGGAAACCTACGGACACTTAACAACCTATTCTTTTATTTCTGCTAAAAGGTANTTAATGCAACACTGATGGGAACGGAGGCTCAACAGAGTTATTTGCCCCAGGCCTCATCTCCAGGAGGGTCTGCCTGATGCTACCACCAAAACTCGTAAAAAATGTCCTAGATATTTGTTTTGCAGTAGTGTCTAGTTTAAAACCTTCTCGGATATAAGGATTCCGCTGACAAGTAAATATAAAATTAGATGAAAGAGTAGTACGACGGGGATAGGGTAAGAACCAAACAATAATTAAATAACCTTTCACTGAACATGGTTATCCTGAATTCCATGCACACACTTTGTGAGATGATTCGTTATGAAAAATGAGGCAGAAAACAAAACGACCTATAACGTAACATTATCATTAAGCGAATGAGACATCTATTAAGATTTGGAATTAAAAGGAGTATTTTGCTGAATGTGGGAAACTAAGCGAGATGTAATAATAGTTCAAGAACAGTGTTAGCCTGACTTGATATCTGCCATCCGTGAACATTTGACGGATGACGTGCCTATTAGGAAATCAGGGGGTGCTACGTAATTAACCACCAGTATTACGATCTCAGAAGTATAAAATGAGTCAGTATGTGAACATTCGTTGCATAGCAAGAACAAAATGAACACACTCGAATAAACAAAGTACACATTTTTTATAATATAATCGTTGCTTATATTTTACCACTTAGTTATGACGAAAACGGTTTCATTTCGCCGGAGCACTCGTACTTTCAGTAGGTGTTACCGAACCAGACAGAACTAATACAAAACCGAAGAATAAATCACAATATGGAAAATAAAAAGGTCAGTTTGTTTGCGAACCTCAGTTCACCGACCAGATATAACCAGCAGGAATATAAAGAAGCAGTAGTTAATCTAGCGGCACGAAATGCGACAAGCTCCTAGCTTGCGACGTGCACGTTTTCATTACCCGGATGTGCGCAAAGCAACTGCTTGGAGTTAAATTAAAAGCAGTAATAAGCGTGTCTAAAATATTATAGCATACAACGCACTTGCGCGCGCAGCTGTGTGCAGCATCTGAAATTCAACACAACAATTTCAATCAACCACGCTGTTGCCAGCAAAGATACATTCAGGCAGAGCCAATACTTAATTCGTCGCACTAGCAAATGACAGGACCGGCATGTGGAATTAAACAGTACTAGTTCACCTCGACCCACACTTATTTGAAAACGAATTCAAGTGCTCAACATGCAATGAAAACATAATAGCATATACGGCGATCTGTAATTCATAAATTACAATTATTTTGAAGGTTAAACATAAAAACGAAGCTGCCAAGGTCTATATAATAGCAGTAGTTATACGTCGAATTTTCCTTGCATTTCCATACGAAACGTGCTACGGACAAGTAATAACTAAAACCGATTCGTAAATAACCGGAAACGTTTGAAATTACCTTCAAAAACATCCCGCCTGTAACTCCGCGTTGTTTGACGAATAAACTTCTACAGGGACATTTTCAGCGATTTGAAAGGAGTTTGGTATTAGTATATTATTACTAGTATGATAATTAAATCTGTAACAATGTAATTAATTAATTTTAAGAAATTAGTGCATGAAGTGTACCGATAATTACCTACTTAAGTTCCAAAATGTCAGCACTTTGATTGTACATAATAGGACAACAGTAATGTTATTGTGGCGTGGAAAAATATATGACTGAAGTAAAGAATAAACCAGNATTGTACATAATAGGACAACAGTAATGTTATTGTGGCGTGGAAAAATATATGACTGAAGTAAAGAATAAACCAGTTGAGAGACCTAAAGTGTTCTATTAACCTTGAAACTACCATGCATCAACGCACACACGTTTGATTCCCAACGGTTACAAAAATATTTGTTGATTGGCACAATTTCATAAAACATTTACATAAGGTACTGGTGAGACTTATTATACGAGATGGATTAAAATTGCTCTGGCGAAGGTCTCTATTATATCGGCGGCCAAGTTAATAAAAGTTGGTTTACATAATTACCTTTCCAAAAGAGGAAACCTACGGACACTTAACAACCTATTCTTTTATTTCTGCTAAAAGGTANTTTACATAATTACCTTTCCAAAAGAGGAAACCTACGGACACTTAACAACCTATTCTTTTATTTCTGCTAAAAGGTATTTTACAAAGCAACATACGTATTTGAAAATGTACGGTAATTGAGAGCGGAATAAATTATTACATTAAAGTGAAACACCGCTTAAGAAATGTCACGACATCCGCACATGCGTACATACTGCAATGCTATTGACAAGATACACAATATGATCCCAGCATTCAAGTGGCACAATGCCGCTCTTCAAGATGAATCTGTATTTATTTCATGACCAGCAGAAAGTATTTATATGCAAGAACAACACATTGGCATCCGAGGGGAGACTTATGCAATGCAATGCAATGCAATGCAATGCAATGCAANTATATGCAAGAACAACACATTGGCATCCGAGGGGAGACTTATGCAATGCAATGCAATGCAATGCAATGCAATGCAATGCAATGCAATGCAATGCAATACAACGCAATATATAAAAAAAGTATTTAAAATAAAGAAAACTTAACGATCGCGAAAATTGTATATTTTTGTGCAGCTTCTGCTGTTAGTAGCTATATTGTACACCAAACTGTGACATTTGAAATGGCAAAGAGACCCAAAAGCCGGAGGTCGACTAGATACGATTCTGCTGTGGTTTCCCTTTGCCTTTCGCAGCACGGAGGTAAGCCAGGCTCACTAACAGCCCGAAGAAAAAAAAATCAGAGTGTGTTTGGAATTGAACGTGGATGAGATGCAAAATCATACCTACAGCACCACGGTGGTAAAAGAAGAGGCATTTCTACACTCTGAAATTGTATTCACATTACAAACAGGTGAATCTCAATTATACCTACTGAGCTTCCCGTGACTAGCCGAGCTACTACAAAAGACCAACACAACACATCTTGTGTATTCGGAAATTCACCACTGCATCCACAGATGTATCCCGGACGTTAGGAAACTGTTCCGGCTGAGTCCGGTTAAACATATTGATCGATCAGTTCAACCGGTCTGAAAATTCTGAGGACGTGATGGATATGCACTTAAACATCAATCTGTGAATTTCTCGAACGCTTCCGCTGGAAAAAAAGCAAACAATCTACCATCTTCCCATAACTTTCAGGCATTCCAAAATAGACGAAGGTGTGATCCAACGTCGAGTTATACTAACGGGCGATGGAAACTACGATTTGTGTGTTATTCCATTAATTTGCGTTTGGAAGTAGACGCAAATACCACGGAAAGCTTAGGCATTGTTAGTGGTTTAAATCTGAAATTCTGAAAATAAAATAAATGTATGGAAGGTGTAGAATACTGTTCGATTTTCAAAATTATTTTCGTGCTACCGTGCCCCCCCTCCCCCCACCTTACTCAACACAGTTCAACCCATCCATCCATCCTCCTCAAGCGGATAACCAATAGCGAAGATAACTAATTCATAATAGTTTATACTCAAGCCTACAAGTTTGTTTAGCTGTTTTTAAGTAACATAACATTCCACATGATGTTCGACAATTCAATTTTACACCAGTGCTTTCGCTAATGGCGGAACAATTTCTAACTTAAGAGGGGACGTACCTTTAGGCACCCTTTGACAAGGGACGAGGGGCGGCAAGCTATTGGGCGCCCTTCTTAAAGACATTTTTAATTCTCTTNCATCCATCCATCCTCCTCAAGCGGATAACCAATAGCGAAGATAACTAATTCATAATAGTTTATACTCAAGCCTACACGTTTGTTTAGCTGTTTTTAAGTAACATAACATTCCACATGATGTTCGACAATTCAATTTTACACCAGTGCTTTCGCTAATGGCGGAACAATTTCTAACTTAAGAGGGGACGTACCCTTAGGCACCCTTTGACAAGGGACGAGGGGCGGCAAGCTATTGGGCGCCCTTCTTAAAGACATTTTTAATTCTCTTNCTTAGGCACCCTTTGACAAGGGACGAGGGGCGGCAAGCTATTGGGCGCCCTTCTTAAAGACATTTTTAATTCTCTTATTAAAATTAGTTTTTATATACGATCAAAAATTTAATTACATGCTGCATAAAGTACATTTAAGTCTATAACCCATACGCAAAGATGTATATAAAAACAAAAATGTATTATAACAATTTAAGAGAGATTGTATCGAATGCACCAAATTAATTTTTACACTCTTTGGTAGTGAATAACACAGAAAATTATTAAAACAATCTGATGGGACTGCTTGTATGTGATGCTATAGGACAACATTGTGTATGTGCGAATGTTAATAACAGTTACATATGTTTACAAAGTCCAACAATAAGGCATCGTCTGCAACGCTGTCGAACCGAATTACAAACAGTAGCTATGGTTTCCATGGAGTGGATTCACAGGCTGCCACAATCGCGTCTATCGTGGAATTAAAATGCTCGTTGTTTTGTAGCATATACAGTGTTTTTTCCCCTCAGATAAAAATCTAACAGATTAAATCTGGAGATCTGGGTGGATATTGAACACTTCCTCGGCTGTCCATCCACCTCCCAACAAATGCTTCATCCAGGAGCGACTCTACGTCTCGATGGTAATGTGGTGGTGCACCATTCTGCTGGAAAAGCAATCTGGGTAGAGTTGGTGAACAGTTGCACAATTTTTTCCTGTAACATGGTACGGTAATTTTCACCTGTCACCGTACCGTCGAAGAAGAATGATCCCCACAAGTCCTATGGCAAAACATACCGCGTCACTCTGTTAACCCAAAAATATTAACTGCTTGCTCCACCACAATGTGGGGATTCTCATCGGCCCAGTACACACAGTTGCGGCGGTTGACAGTTTCATTCCCTTAAAGTTTACCTCATCGGACCAAACAATCACGCCAGTAAAATGTTCGTTGTCGTTGCACATGTTCACAACCCATTCTCAAAATTCGACACGCCTATCAGAGTCGTCGTCTTTCATAGCGTGAAGTGGGAATGTAGAGCCTTCACTTCACTTGCTTTCAAATGCGATGGACACTTGATTTACTGACACCTGATTCATACACAGTTTGCCGTACGGACTTGACTTCTCGCAAGAACATGTGAATGTGTGCAAAAAACCCGCCCCATTTATTTCGTCCGTTATTGTTCTCTTCCTGCCGCAGCATCCTTTCTTCACATCACACATTTCCATCCCTCTCAAACTTGTAACGTAATCGTGTCATTGTTACACAAGATGGCGACGCAGTATCGAATTATGCCATCCATCATCTGCACCTCGATCATATTATTACATTATTCGAGTAACACTTTAAAATCCACTTGCAATGCTTGAAAGATAACCTTGTCACCTCCGCCATTTCCACTCTGCCGCTCGTGGCTGCAAACTGAACTAACAGCAGAATGTCTACACGAAAAGTTGTCGTTATAGCGTCAAATGCAAGCAAACACATCAAATTGTTCTTTATAGTTTCCATGCGATTGACATTTAAAGAGTGTAAACATCAATTTAGAACATGTGCTATNACATCAAATTGTTCTTTATAGTTTCCATGCGATTGACATTTAAAGAGTGTAAACATCAATTTAGAACATGTGCTATTAAGGCATCTGTGAACAAAACCATCAGTTTGGATGGTAATTTACTCTCATTCTGGGGCCGTTTACTAAATTTAGGGAAATGCAAGGTACCACCCTCCATGTGTTACGCTACTGAGTGTACTAATTGATGCATTTCTGGAATCCCGCGCACTGGCCAACTGACCATCAACGCCACGGCGTCATATGGAGGGGTTACGACACAGGGGAAATCCTTCACGTGGCGCACATCTTCGACCTTCTCACCGTAATTGACGGGCCTGCTTCGCATTACGTAATCAACAGGCAACTGCGGAAATAACTTGCCGCTTGCGTCCCCCGGCCCAGATGCGCACCTCGACAGACAAGTGACGTTAGTATGCGGTCGAAAAGTCGAAATACCTAGAAACTAATGCAAATTATGCGTTACTCACACGATATAACGACACATGTGAACATTCACTCCCACAGTAACTTTCCATTTCAGCCAAGAAATTTCAAGTGCCGAAATGCCTGAAACGCGTTGCATCACAATGTTAAGGACTGCCGCAGCACTAACTTGACCAATATCATTATGGTGTTACCTAACGACTACATGCTACGTTAGATGTAAAATTCGAGAGGCCAGAGTTATATTCTGTACCATATAAGAAGGCCACTTTCTTGACAGTTGACAATCGCCGCGCCTTTTCGTTTATGTATCCATTCGCCATCAAATGGCGTTTCAAGAATAGGCTTTGATGTGGCCAGGAGGTGCTGCTGCGTGCGGCAATTGGTGAACTGCTTTGGTGGCGCTGCATTCGTAAACGGAGCTTGTGGACGTGTGTAGGGTCGTTCATAAACGGGGTTTACGAAATACAAGTTACTTTAAAAATTATACAGAGCTCGCGGGAAAATAAAATTATTTATATATGCGCGTGAATACGTTATTTTAAAAAACAAAACTATAACATGTTTCTGAGTGTAGTTCGGGATATGGATGACAGATGGCGTGGAAGGGCATATTGCAACATATGGTGCACTTTTAACCCACAAGATAGCAGCACCTGGTTTGAGAGTCTGGAAACTTTGGATTTTTTCGTCACATTTGGATACGTATCGTTTTATTGTGCATCTCATTTTGAACACCTATACATTACTATTTTATCACGAAGTTTCGTTTCTAAAACTAAAAACTGCTGTTTTATGACCACGTAAAATAAAATGTATTAATTAATGTACGAACTCTTTCTTATGCGCGTATTTTCTGCTTGTGTGATGTGCTTCGGCATTGCTCTCAGAATAGCCAACGTAATTTTAACTTTTGTTCGTTCGTGCATCAGCTGATACAGGATTTTGTAAATGGGACGTTAGTTGTTTTCAATATATTAAGTTGCCACTCACTGACTGTCAGAATGTGGCCTTCTTATATGAAATGAACTATAAGCTGGTACTGTTAGCGTCAGACGTTGTGAGGGCTGGTCCCCTGTCCTAGTTCACCTCCCACTCCCCACGCAGGCCAAGGGTTTGGCGTGTCGCGCCACCCCCTTCGAACGCAAGGTGTGCGGTTGAACGACGTGCTATGCATCCTGCAAACTTAGACTGACCACTTCAAACAGAAGAGTTTGAATGGTACATCTACACGTCTATTGCCAGCATTTTTGTTTTGTAGTATAGTTTGTTGCACGCCAGCGTACGGTACTAGATGTTCTGGGTTTAAGCCCCGGGAAAAGCGTGGATGTATTAATTATTTCAACTACACGTCTTTAAAAATGTATTGGCATGAATAGGAAATTATTACAAAGGTGAGTGGGGATAACCTCAATATCATAGTTAGTACTAAGCATTAATAAGACATATTTTTACTCACTTTGTCAAAATATTTTATTTAGTATCAAGTGAAACCAGCAAAAAGCAATTTAACACAAATTAAGTAGTTTCACTATAATTGCATAATTTTATATAAAACTGCGCATTAACATTAAAAATCAGTAAGAGAGACAATTGTGCGAAAATATGGTTTGCAGAGATTGGTGATACACGTATCGTTACAAAGTTAGTTAACTTATTTGTTCGCCAGTCAGTAGAATATTCCTGAAAAGCGGAGTTAAAAATAGTCTACGTATAATTAAAATTTTCAAAATTCCAACACCTAACGGAGTTACAGTTTCAAGCAATCTTACTGTATGTAATTTGTTTATTTTGTCTATTTTCTGCTCGCGCAGTTAAGTAAATGTTTGCCTTTTCTAACATTGAAGTACAGTAAATTTGCCTACATTTCAATAAGCAAATACAAAAACAGTTATAATTCTATCTTAAATATATGTACAAGCTATTTGATAACGTGAACTGACTGATATTAAAGTATTATGACATACAATATTAATTGATTGATTGGTTTGGACGAGTCTTAGCATAAGAGAGGTCTTCAGAGCCAATGTGGTGTGGGTGAAATGAGATGGACATGGAGCAGCGCCTGAACACAAGGTGTGGAAAACTGGAGACCTCGTGAAAACCCACCAACCACGACTGCCACATGAAAAAATCCCGGTTGACATCGTTAGGAACCAAACCCGTATCACAGTGGTGGCAGGCGAACTGCCTCAACCGCGGATTNGTTAGGAACCAAACCCGTATCACAGTGGTGGCAGGCGAACTGCCTCAACCGCGGATTTCTACATCCTGTGATAACTTTGTGAACTGAATATTTTTTTCAAGAAGCAACTTCCAGAAGTAAAATCATTGAAAATAATTTAATAACATGAATAGTTAACAAACGTAATTTACAAGTGTTATATTAGAAAACTTTAAAATTACTCACCATAGATTGGATAGACAAAGGATGATGAACAAAAATAAAGAAATCGTTAGGCCTCCAAAGTAGTTAGAAAATGTAGGTTCAGTGCCAGCTGTGGCTGGGGGGAGCAGGGAGCCAGAAGCTTGGTAAGAAAACTGTAATTATTATGCTCTTACAATACAAATCAACAGCGGACATTTTGTAAACCAGTACGAAAGCCACCTGCTCTTTCATTCCTCTTCTACGGCGACCATTTTTTTTCAAAAATTTTCAAAATTTAATTTTTTTCAAATTTTTTTTTTTAATTTTTTACAATTTTTTTTAAAATTTTCAATTTTTTTTCGAAAGTATTTAATTTTTTTTTTAAACTTCCAAATTCTTTTTTATAGGATTGAATTTTTTTTTTTCGTAAATTCCATGGCGGGAATTTTGCTGCGCAACATAGCCTCAGGCGAGCTTCCTACGACGTCTCCGCATCTCCATTACATAGCCTCAGGCGAGCTCTCCACAACAAAGCCACAACTGCATAACATCGCCCCAGGCTATGTATGTTTGGCGTCAATGGTTATGGCTCGGGGAGCTAATGACAGCCCTGGATACAGGGTGCTGCGGTGGTATAGCGGATNAAGGTGTGGAAAACGGGAGACCTCGTGAAAACCCACCAACCACGACTGCCACATGAAAAAATCCCGGTTGACATCGCTAGGAACCGAACCCGTATCACAGTGGTGGCAGGCGAACTGCCTCAACCGCGGCTTTCTACATCCTGTGATAACTTTGTGAACTGAATATTTTTTTCAAGAAGCAACTTCCAGAAGTAAAATAATTGAAAATAATTTAATAACATGAATAGTTAACAAACGTAATTTAAAAGTGTTATATTAGAACACTTTAAAATTACTCACCATAGATTGGATAGACAAAGGACGATGAACCAAAATAAAGAAATCTTTAGGCCTCCAAAGTAGTTAGAAAATGTAGGTTCAGTGCCAGCTGTGGCTGGGGGAGCAGGGAGCCAGAAGCTTGGTAAGAAAACTGTAATTATTATGCTCTTACATTCGAAATCAACAGTGGACATTTTGTAAGCCAGTGCGAAAGCCACCTGCTCTTTCATTCCTCTTCTACGGCGGTCATTTTTTTTTTCAAAATTTTTCAAAATTTATTTATTTTTCTAATTTTTTTCAAAAATTTTTAACTTCCAAATTCTTTTTTATAGGATTGAATTTTTTTTTTCGTAAATTCCATGGCGGAAATTTTGCTGCGCAACATAGCCTCAGGCGAGCTTCCTACGACGACTCCGCATCTCCATTACATAGCCTCAGGCGAGTTCCCCACAACAAAGCCACAACTGCATAACATCGCCCCAGGCTATGTATGTTTGGCATCAATGGCTATGGCTCGGGGAGCTAATGACAGCCCTGGATACAGGGTGCTGCGGTGGTATAGCGGATAGACAACTAGATGTCTGGGGCCGTGGTGGTGCGGCGGATAGACGCCTCACTTCTGGGGGGGCCGCGATTGTGCTGTGGATAAACGCCTCGCTTGTTGGGGCTGCAGTGGAGCGGCGGATAGACAACTAGCTTGTTGGGGCCGCAGTGGAGCGGCGATAGACATAGTCTCAGGTGTGTCTACATCGATGCCACCTTACTTCATGACATAGCCCGAGCATCGCGTGATTTTCGGAAAATACAACTTGAAATTCTTTTTAGTGTCAACGCCCCAGGCGATGCGTAATATGTCAGAATGTATTTGGAAATTTTAAATTTTGTGCTACAATGCTCCCAGGTTCTGCCGACGTCACCCGAGAAATTCTTTTACAATGACAACACCCATTGCCCAAGGCATCGCATGATTTTTCCTAAGTGTATTTAAAATTATTATATTCTGCTACAGCACTCCCCAGGCTGTGCGCGACTCTGCCGACGTCACCGAGAAATTTCATTTTACTGCGACATAAACACACACACGCTTCAGCGTCCCAGGCAGCTGTATATATTTTTTTTTTTCGGAAAGTTAATTAAAAATATTATGTGCTACAGCCAGGCGATGTGTGGGACTCTGTCGACTCCCCCGAGAAAACAATTAGTTTTTTATATATGCAGTACGCTCACATCGTCGACAATCAGTCAGTATGCAAAAAAAAAGACGCACAGCAGCAGCACATACCCTCACATACTCGTACTCCCAAGATAATGTGCCTGACCACATCACCCCCGGTCTCGATCGTTAAAAAAAACTAACTTAAGTGTTGATGATTAACCAATTTGCATATCAGTTCAATGGAGATCATGCCACAGACCACCACACTGCCTGTCCGCATCAGTGACCTCAACGACGATGAAATTATCGTCTTTAGATTACACCATGGAAAGCTACTACCTAGCACTATATGGGGTATCATAACAGGACCAAGCAACTGCGGTAAGACCTGTGTGCTTCTCAGCCTCCTGGAGGAACCAAACGGTCTTCGTTTCGAGAACATTTACATATACTCGTAATCACTACAACAACCAAAGTACTTATGCCTAACAAAAATACTACAAGCCATGGATGGACTTCGTTATTTTCCATTTAGTGACAATGCTGTGGTCATGCAGCCAAGCGATGCCTTACCAAACTGTGTTTATTTTCGACGACGTAGCATATGAGAAACAGGCGACAACGCAGCAGTATTTCAGCATGGGACGCCATGTAGCAGTGGATTCTAGTCACCTATGCCAAACATATTCACGAATGCCTAAACAGCTTATACGTGACAATGCTAATTTCCTAGTCCTATTTTGTATGGAGGACCTAAATTTATTTCACGTCTACTCTGGCCATGTTAATACTGATATTACATTTGACAGATTTAAAGACATGTGTTCATGTTGCTGGTGCGAACCTCAAGGTTTCCTAGTGGTAGCAAAGGATTTTCCACTTGATAAGGGACAGTACCATAGAGGGTTCGGATCAGTTCATGATCGATCATCGGTGAAGTATGAGCTACTCAGTACCCAAGTTCGGCCATAGCGGCCTGAAGCATGCGCCGGAAAGCTGTATTACATATATTATCGACGGGTACTGTAGTTTCAGAGGGAAACGAGCCAAGAATCTAGGTGGGGCGAAATATGACGTCGATGGGGCGAATGTATCCTTTGTCCGCAGCATTACTTCGGAAGCGTTGCTACCAGTGGCGGCACTTCAAACTAGTACTGAGACACATCTTCGCACATAATTGGCAGGTATGACACGAATCGCTGCTTTAGAGACAGCACTGAGTAGCAAGAGCGAGCGTATAGCCAGCAGAGTTCATACAACCATGACAAGTGATTTACACCCATTGACTGAAGATGTTAAGAAACTATCTGCATTGGGTGGGAAGCTCGACACTGTGGAAAGCAGTCTCTTCGATACCAATATACTAACTACCTAACATGGATTTGCGGCTCAGTACATTAATCGAAAATGTGCCCCAACTGACTGTTTTTACTACGGGGATGCACTCGAAGCTGTGGAAGGACGACTGTTCGGAAACACGAATGTAGTGTCTAACAAGATAAAGGCCCAGCTTCACACATTATCCGAAGACTTACTGATACTGCATGCTTTAGATGGTAGGATTTCAGCCATGGAGAAGAAAATCATTGATGTGGGAGAGCAAGTTAGCGCGAGAGTTCTAGTAGACCTCGACACGAAACTAGATGGGTACCTTAATGTAAAGACCGAGAGCATTGACGAGTTAACCTCAATAGATAAGAAGTTGGATTCGAAACTCGTCACCATGGAAAGCCATCTGTTCGCCAACATGAATGTACTGTCTACCAAGATGGATGCTCAGCTTCGCAATTTATCCGATGATTTACAGAAACTCCGCACGTTAGGCTGTAAGATTTCAGCTATGGAGAAGAAAATTAATGATGTAAGTGAGCAAGTTAGCGTTCGTGTTCTTGCCGGTCTCACTGCTAAACTAAACAGTCACCTTAATGACAAGACTGCGAGTGACATCACAGTAGCTGCAATAAGCAAGAAGCTAGAATCGAACCTCGATGCGGTCAGTACAATGTCCGTTACAGTATATAAGCATTTTCAGACTTTAACAAATAATATGCGGAGCATAGTGGGAAGCAAGCTGCCTGCCTTGGAAGCACAGATTGTTGATTTGGGTGAACGTGTTGACTATAGGTCTCTTACGACCCTCGCAGCAACATTGAAGGATAATCTACTTGTAGCGAACGATAGTACAGGCAAGCTGACGGGCGTAGAAGCCAATCTCAGTGCAGTTGACACAAAACTCAAACAGTTCGGCAATCCTTTCCGCGAAAATAGTCTATGACCATAATGCATCAGGCGCAGGTTCGGGTATGCTAAACACATTATTTACACAGCTGGAGAACTTAGGTAGCTTAGAAACAATACTCAGCTCGATATTCGAAGGCATGACTAATAAACTTATTACAAATATGCTCCAAGAACTAGATAGCCGTAACCGAACTATGAGTACAGCACTTTCAGATATATAGGAACTTATTCGCCACAAGGATTGTTCGTTATTTAAATGATTTGCGCACGGACGATGAAAAATGGATGCATTGCAAGCACGTGGGTACTGCAGTCCTCCAGCAACTCAATGCGTTCGAAGATAAAATTGTCAATCTGATTGAGCGTACAGCCATTGTCTAATATGTATAGTATGATGTCTATGTCTTCTACCGTCGAGGATTTACAGCGCGTCATTGCAAGTGTGCGTGATAAGTATATACTGGCCAAGCGAGCTTGTATGGAGCATGATGCCGTACTGGAAGAGGCCTTCCGCCCGCTCACATCCTGGCTGGATTCTTTATAAAGGCAAACTGTTCCGCCCATCGGTAACATGAAGACTGACCCGGACATCGAACTCAAGCCACTTCCAGAGGATGATGATGATTTCTTTGGCTGAATGGAAACGTAAAGAAAAGGACGGGTCTCACTTATGCTCGGCCACTGTTCGTAATTGTCTCTCTTCGTACACTGCCAGGTTTAATGATGGGACATACAGCATTTATAGGAGGAATAAGAAATGGTACTTGGGGAATAAGCAAATTTTTTTCTACCCGATGATCATATATAGATTGACAATGGAGCAATATGGGCGTATCCGGGTGATATTTATCAAACTGCTATTGTGTCTTTATCTCAGGCTCCAGTTTTGTACTCTAATAGAATAATGAAGATGGAGTTGGGCGATGAAATTTGGATGTTTTGTAAATTAGTTGGTACTACTGGTGATGTTCATGTTCTTGATCATGTTCAGTTTGTGTATACTACTTAAGTAAAGATTTTATAATTATTATGTATATTTTTATCTTTAAATAATTTAATTTCCCTTCAGTATCCCTTTAACACGTACGAAAACAGGGTTGACCTTGTACCAGTTACATGACAGTTCTGGAAGCGTCCTTAAATGACCATAGCTGTCATAATATTAAGCCGGATCACCACACTTTTTATAGACAGTCCAATGTGTCCCCAGACAAAGGCTGGTATCTAGGTTTAATATACCGCACTCAACTCGCCTCAGAAGGTGCAGTAGGCGCTCGCGCATGAACACACCTCGGAAAATGGATATTTGTAATTTACCAGCAAATTTTTGAATGTCATTGTTGGTTAGTGGACGACTTGGTAGTGTCCTTAAGACCACTTCTTTCGCCCTATCCCCTCCCCCATTTTCGCTTTCTCCCACTGCCCTCCACCTGCATGACAGGGTCGGAGATACAGCCTGCAGCTGTTTTTTATCTCTGGTGAGCACCTCAATATGCCTATCTTGATGCATGGCTTCGGCCAACTGTTTATTTTCTTCCTTAGCTGTGTTCACTGCTCTCGCAATACCACTTGCACCACCGATAAGACTGCCCAGGATGCAGAGCACTGGAAGGATGAAGGACAAGATGCCTCCTCGCTTTCCCACGACTACTTTGCGTGATTTCCTCCATGTCTTCATGGGAATCTTTCTTCCTTCCAAACCCCAAATCCATTCCTCTCTTGACTTTAGTCTTGGACACGACCCAGGCAGCTAGATATTCGCCGAATTTGGACTTCGGCGATCTATCATCCTAGCTTTTTCCGCGAAAACGCAGTCGGCGTTGTGCCTATATTCCAACTTGTTACTGGTCATGTAGGCAATGTCATGTTCCTTGCATGTTTCATCCAACGAATTGACAGGGACGTCGCCTCGCTTCAATTTCCATGCTAGTGATGTACCAGGCCCTCAGTATTTATTGCCTGGAATGTGCGCACCAAAAGGGCAGTTGTTCATCAGTGTATTAGCCAGTCTACATCCCCTCTTGGTCTTACTCCCATGGCGAAATACAGCATACTAACACAACTTTATCGATACGTCTTCTTTATATGTCTGTTTCATGGCTCGTTGCCGGCCACATCAACCGACCTCTAACTTGGCCATCCAAATCACCCGACTTCAGGATGGCTACCTCACCTGTTGTCTAGCATTGTCCTGTTGCCTTGAGTACCTGTGGTTTACCCATTCATGTTATCAGTCCAATGGAGATCGTGCCACAGACCACCATACATCGCATTTGCATCACTGCTGATGACGAAACTAACACTCATGAATCACACCATGGGAAGCTACTGCCAACCACCATGCGAGGTATCGTAGCTGGACCAACCAACTGTGGAAAGATGTGTGCTTCTCAGCCTTTTGGAGTAACCAACAGTCTTTGGTTCGAGAATGTTTACCTATACTAGAAATCATTACAACAGCAAAAGTACATATGCCTAGCGCAAATAATCCAAACTGTAGATGGTCTCCATTATTTTTTATTTAGTGACAACGAAGTAGTCGTGCCGCCAAGTGATGCTTTGACAAACTCTGTATTTGTTTTCGACGACGTGGCAAGTGAGAAACAGTGCATTACCGACCGACTAGGGGAGGGAGGGGGGCGGAGACTTAGTGGCGAGAGAGTGTGACCATGCTGCTGCTGACGAGGTCGTTTAAGGTTAAATCATCATACTGCTAGTTGTTACAGAACGAAAGGTTTTTCACACGCGCGAGTTAGACCTATGCACATATGTGCGTTATTTCTTCTCCTAACACTTCTCATGTGATGGTGGATATGTGGTCAGGGCGTCGGGCTGGAGAGCCGAAGGTAGCCGGAATGATCCCGTATGCCTACTGTATTTCTTGAGTTCACAAACGACTACAAATAATTCCCAGCGCTCCTGGCAGTCATATTGATGATTGAACTACACTCTCCAATGCTAGTGCACCTCTGCAGGCACACAGTGAGCTAACACACACAACATGGCTATGCCGAGGCGAGAGCATGAAGTGGGCAACATTGAGAATGGACGAGAGGCAGAAAGGAGACTAGGAAAACTCTGAGGCACCCCCCTTCCCTGGATAGAGTTTGACGTCCTTTGCGAGGACCTGGGAGGGATAGTCTGGTGTCCTAGTAGGGACCTGGGAGGGATAGTCTGGTGTCCTAGTAGGGACCTGGGAGGGATAGCATGGAGAAAACCCTAGCATAATTGTGGTGACCTGGTAGGGACAGCACGGAGAAAACCCTGATGTCCTGGCAGGAACTTGGGTGGGATAGCATAGAGAAAAACCTGGCATCCTGGTGGGGAGCAGGGAGGGATTGCATGGAGAAACCCATCCCCCCAGGGAATGCAAGAGCTTGAAGTAGGGACATCCAGTAGAAAGGAATGAGAGGGCGTGAGGAAATAAAGGAGATCGGGAGGAGACTGATAAAACCCCCACATTGAATGCAAGAGACGGAGAGGAAATAAAAGATGGCCTACATTGACAAGAAATGACAGAGGAGGTTTTCATGCAAGATAATCCAAGATGGCTGCCGGCTTGTCCCTTTGTCTCCCATCTCTGGCGATGAATCACCATTTCCCTACTACTTCTTTCCTTGATTATGGAAATTAATTTTTTTATGGCAATTTGTTTCCTTTTTTAATATTTAATTTGTAATTTTAAAGATTGATCTAATCTTAATTTAAAAGATTGTTTGAAACTTGTAAATGTAAATTAAATAAGTAGTAACGAAAAAATGTAATTATCTTATTTTCAATGTGCATGCGCATGCATATACACTGAAGACCCAAAACAATGGTACACCTGCCTAATATCGTGTAGGACTCCCGCGAGCACGCAGAGTGTGTGTGTGCGTGTGTGTATATTACACACACGCACATATACATTCGTATATATAGTGCTAACGATTATAAAATGGGACTACTTTTGACACAGAATACACCAGAAATGTTCTTATAAATTCGATATTTAGTTATCGTAAAGTCGAACGGAGGTCAGACTACCCTTTCAATGTTTAAGGAATTGAAATAAGTACACATTAAATTGTACCAAACGTTTATTTACTTTGTCAAATGGAGGAGTAAAGCCCCACTGCTTGCGCGAAACTATGTGGAGTAAAATAGCAGTACATTGGTATTTTCTCTGTGGAAAATGGGAGGATATGATAAATATGTATGTTTAACGAGATGGTTCGACAGGGGTAAAATGGGCGCCAACCCTGTGTGCAAGACTGGTTACAGTGACAGTGATGAGATTTGTGGTTGCATAATTAGTCTAGGCCGAAGAGTAGTGATCATATGTGGAGGAAAATGATACTGTTTCTCTAATAAGCAATGTGCAGCACACATTACAATTCGTTGCTATGGTTATGGGAATTAATACTGGCAAACAGAGTCCATGGGGGACAAAGTTCCTATATTACTTCCATAGAACATATAATTAAAGATGAGCCAAAATAATTAATATTTATCTCGCAACAGAAATAGCATCAATCATTTAAGTGGCCTTAAATCACAAATATCAATTTAAACTCAAATATTTTTACGTGATAAAATCTCATTACATATAATAATTACTTCGCTCTCAAGCGTAAATAACATTAAAAAAACACAGAATTAATGTTACATAAACGCGTCTCACGTGTGACAGTTCATTAGCACAAAGTAATTACTCAATCATGCAATTATCATACTATAAGCGATTATTGAAATGTTACAAATTTTATAACAGACAAGAAATGTTGACAATTTTAAGATAAATGTTACCTCAATC
The DNA here is from genome assembly GCA_002778355.1 of Clitarchus hookeri. Taxonomy (NCBI): domain Eukaryota; kingdom Metazoa; phylum Arthropoda; class Insecta; order Phasmatodea; family Phasmatidae; genus Clitarchus; species Clitarchus hookeri. The sequence goes on along the minus strand of NQII01001092.1, from coordinate 236,956 downwards.
AAGGTTTATCTTAGATGCTCATAAAAACAGTTTCCTTTAAACTGTTCAAATGTAGTTCATCTGGCAAGGTACAGAGCCCATAGGACTTAAAAGTAATAAGCAAAATTGTCTCTGTGAATGTACGCTGCTGGCCTCCCTCTCACTACTGGTGCGATAATGTCGCTGTCGTACAGGCCTGTTATTTCAAAAGCGTCTTCAAATCTTATGTCATCTCTATCCCTCACAAAGTTGTGTAAGGTACAACATACTGTGACTATACTTGTGACCACTTTTACATCACAAGCCATCGCCTTGTGAAAAATGCGCTATTTGCTACTGAGTATACCGAAAGCACACTCAACGTACCTTCAAGCCCTGCAATGGCGATAGTTTTAGACTCTTGAACGAACAGTAAGGTTATTACCATTGTAAAGGCGCATCAAGTGTTTTGTTAATATAATATGTCAGCAAATAAATTATTTCTTATCAGTGACTGACAGAAGTGATTTTAGTTAAGTAATCATTCAAAGCTCGCCACGTGTTTACGAATTACGAAATTAACAGTAAGTTTGTGTGTTTTGTAAATTATGCTTTCTTAAATTTAGTTAGAATATTTTTAATGTATTCGGCCTTTTAAAAATCCTTGTTTTACCCTAATTTATTTTATTAAAACACTAAACGCTTTTTAAGAGTGAAGTGAAATTCGCTGAAAATGTTTACATTGTGCATTTCGCACACCGGTATTAACAGTGACGTATTAAGTGACGTTTTAATTGCGTTTTGTTCTTGTGGGTGGTTTTGAAATGTACGTGGCCTAAATGAACTGCCTTTTATTATAGTTCATTATATAAAAAAATGCAACAAATTTTGTGTGTTGAGTATTTCTCGCAGTGGTACTAACAGCGACAAATTTATCGCATGCAGTTCTTTCGATAAAAATTATCGTTATTTCCGTAGGAACAAAATTGTTGGCCCTACCACGACACAGAATATGTCAATACCGACATATGTGGTTGTGCCACCTGGATTGGTTTGTCTTTTATTAAATTGTCTTAGTCCGACACCTGGACTCGTGCCTTTTGTAGCTCATCGACGACATATTCTAGGTTGTAGCGGTCAACGCCCTTAATAATGGCTTTAATGTTGCGTTTGCTGGGTGTGCGTGTGTATAGAAGGCAATTTGTTCCGCCATCAGCCAATTCATAGCCTTGTTGTAGCCCTCCCTTGTTTCAAAAGAGCCGGAGCTCCTTGCGGCGGGAAAGTGTATTTTTGAACACGATGTTCTGTTGTTGGAAAGACTGGGCGACGTGTTTCAATTGGAGTGCATCTTTGATAAAGATCGGCACGCTTTTGTATCGTGGCTGATCTGTGCGTTGCAAGTTTGCAAACTTGTTCGCAGTGGGTATTGAAGTTGGTGTTTGCGANTGTCGTGGCTGATCTGTGCGTTGCAAGTTTGCAAACTTGTTCGCAGTGGGTATTGAAGTTGGTGTTTGCGAGGGCGTAGGCTTGCCAGCCTTTCTCCCCGTAGCTACAGTGTAGCCTTCGTCTGGGCATGTTTTTGTGACTCTGCAGTCTTCCGAGTCTGTCTCTGAATAATTGTCACGGTGTTGTTTTAAAGACGCAGACTTTTGCGTCCATGCTTTGAGTTGGTGTGTCAGCCATTGATTATCAGAACCACAGCAAAATATAAATGCCTAAAAAACGTTCGGGTACGCAATAAAATGAAAGCGTGGTCCACCAGCTGACCGTATTCTCTGGGCCTAGTTATAGTTCATTTCATATAAGAAGGCCACTTTCTGACAGTCAGTGAGTGGCAACTTAATATATTGAAAACAAATAACCTGCCATTTACAAAATCCTGTATCAGCTGATGCACGAACGAACAAAAGTTAATATTACGTTGGCTATTCTGAGAGCAGTGCCGAAGCACATCACACAAGCAGAAGATACGCGGATAAGAAAGAGTTCGTAGATTAATCAATATATTTTATTTTACGTGGTCATAAAACAGCAGTTTTTAGTTTTAGAAACGAAACTTCGTGATAAAATAGTAATGTATAGGTGTTCAAAATGAGATGCACAATAAAACGATACGTATCCAAATGTGACGAAAAAATCCAAAGTTTCCAGACTCTCAAACCAGGTGCTGCCATCTTGTGAGTTAAAAGCGCACCATCATTTGCAATATGCCCTTCCATGCCATCTGTTATCCATATCCCGAACTACACCCAGAAACATATTATAGTTTTGTTGTTTAAAATAACGTATTCACGCGCATATACAAATAATTTTATTTTCCCGCGAGCTCTGTATAATTTTTAAAGTAACATATATTTCGTGTACCGCGTTTACGAACGACCCTACACACGTCCACCAAGCTCCGTTTACGAATGCAGCGCCACCCAAGCAGTTCACCAATTGCCACACGGAGCAGCACCTCCTGGACGCGCTGACTCGCCACATCAAAGCCTATTCTTGACACGCCTGTTGATGGCGAATGGATACATAAACGAAAATACACGGCGATTGTCAACTGTCAAGAATGTGGCCTTCTTATATGGTACACAGTATAGCCAGAGTCAGGGTCAGGGTCAGGGTCAGGGTAGGAGGGGGAGGGGGGCTACTCCCCAGGTGGTTCCCTTGCTAGTTTAACAACCCGACGGCGGTAGTGCGAAGACGTTCTCCCACGACGAGTCGATCTCTTCCACTGNTGACGCTACTCCCTCAGCGCGGGGGAAGTACAAGCCCTTGTGAGGGCTCTTGTCCTCCCATTTGTATAACATATCTAAAGCCCAGTTTAGGGAGGACGGCTAGCCCATCCCGCCTGGCTGTAGATCAAAATTGTTAATCTGCGGCAAGCCAGCAGTCTCTCTTGTTTTAGAACCCCTGTGTAGCGCCAGAGGACCTGGCGCTACACAGGGGTCCTTCCCTGCCTACAGGGGGAATGGAGAGGAATAGTTCCTAAAAAACTCTGAATATTGAAAAGCAGGGCGTTGCAAAGTCCGGAGCTCTTCGTTGCGGTTTTAGTTTTGTTCAAACGGAGTTTAAGGTGAAAAATTGCAGTTGTCTGGAAGTAGGTCAAGGAGGCACGGCCTGCAATAAGTTACGATAAAAGAAAAACTAGAATGTGTATATGTATAATTGTTATTAATTCTAAAGTTGGCAGCAATTAATACTTGGTATATGGCTTTTATAATTAGTTAGAATTTATAATCTAAAATATAAAATTCTCCCGTCACAGTGTTAGTCACTGAANTCTAATATATAAAATTCTCCCGTCACAGTGTTAGTCACTGAACTCCTCCGAAACGGCTGGACCGGTTTTTATGAAATTTTTTTATGTATACTCGGTAGGTCTGAGAATAGATTTATATCTATTTTTTACACCCCTAAGTAATAAGGGTGGCCACCCCCAAACAATTTTTTTTTATTGTTTGAACAAAATTTTAATTTATAATTTTTTTATGATGTGGCATCAAAAAATACATATCCTCCTAAATTTTCACCTTTCTACCACCAACCCTTATTTTTTATAGCGAAATTCTCCCGTCACAGTGTTAGTCACTGAACTCCTCCGAAACGGCTGGACCGATTATGAAATTTTTTATGTATACTCGGTAGGTCTGAGAATAGATTTATATATATTTTTTACACCCCTAAGTAATACGGGTGGCCACCCCCAAACATTTATTTGTTATTTTTTGAACAAAATTTTTATTTTTTATTTTTTTATGATGTGGCATCAAAAAATACATATCCTCCTACATTTTCACCCTTCTACCACCAACCCTTATTTTTTATAGCGATATTAGTAATTTAATAAATTTTACCCTAGGCCGATAACTGATCAATTATCATCGATCATTTATCGATCTAGGTTACAATTTATTCCCACCAGGTGTCTCCCAGTGACACAGCAAAACAACGTTTGCCGGGTCAGCTAGTTTTATTATAAAACTTAATTGTTTTATTTAATACATTTTCGTTTATATACTGCACTTTTAGTGTTGAGTGGGGATCGCAGTTTTTGGTGTATCTAGAGGCACCGCCAATTGTTCCAAGATATTTATTCTGAATTATTAGAAAATTATTTATTAGTGGTTTAGCTGCGTTTCTTACACTACATTCCCGTATATGAGGGTTGAGCCGACGATTGAATTGTATATTAATAGCTTAAGTCTTTTGTTTAGCTTATTGCATCTAAGCAGGGGATATCATTTATTTAGTTTTGGGCAGTCGGTCACATTACATACCCGCTTCACCAGCCCACGTCACGGGCCATACACGTCATGGGCTACGCGCGGCAGATGGCACTTCTAGCAGGTGGTCACAATAATGTGATTCGACTGTGTATATTTCTTATATTTCCTCATCGAAACCATGTAGTTTTAAATTGTATGCCCGTACTTTTAGTTTTTGGTATAATTGGTACTGTTAGGATTGTTAAACGAATAGTACATATGGGTGCACTCTCTTCACCACATTATATGCAGTTTAAACCTGTGATTATTACATGAAAACGAAATGAAATACGTAAAAACGAAATGAAAGACTGAATGGTCATGTTACTTCATAAAATTGTGTTTTTAAAGACGAAACACATTTTAAAAGTATTTTCTATTGGCTCTATTAGTTAATGCGTTGTTATTTAACTTGATACACGCTGTTTAACGGCCATTTTACAAACTGTATTAAATGGTCCATCAGTCAAAAACAAATCGCTGATAAACAGTGAAAAAAAAATGGCTGATGAATCAGTAGAAAATGTCACTGATTCAATAAGTGAAGGAAAACTGGCATTTTATTAAACTGATTCATTAGTTAAATTCATTGAAGTGACTGTTGAATCAGTCAGGTACTCTGAACTGATTGAAACAGTGCAATTCTGACTGATTCAGATTTAGAGTGTAGTGTTTCCCCACCCCACAAACAAAATAAACAGAACCCTAACTAGTATATTATGTGGTCCTAACACAAATAAAAAAGGTGGGAATGGCAACCAGCTATAGTAGCCTATGCATTGTACTGTAGGTATCAGTCTTTCAATGACTGCCATTGGATTCGTCTTTTGTTTACAAATATTGTTTTCTTCACAGACAGGAACCGCTGTGGCGAAGGGATACATCGTGTCAAAATTTACTGAAGTTATATGAAACGGAGAATACTGTTACGTGGGCGGATTCCTGCACTAGGCTACTTGGTTATGCGTGGTCCGGCGTTGTAGGGGTTGACCCATCTCGACCCTCCCCTCCACCCAGGCAGACCCTAGCTAGCTTCTCCGTCACCCGGTGGCCGGGGGAATGATTCACAGTTGACACGACTGCCGTCACAGCCCCTCCTCCCCCTGCCGGAGAAGCCTACAACTTTAGAGGATGCGCAAGAATATTCTGGGAACTAGGACCCTCGACGCAACGCGGCATTTGGAGAAATTTCTGGGCGATCGCCGACGACACTATAAATACCACCACAGCTAGAGTGTCGGCAGTCTTTGGTAGAAGCCACTTGGCTGAGTACGGTTACCTGACAAAGTCTGATGCGGCGAGGGACATCGATGACGACGGCGGACGAGGTGTTTGTTGTGTTAACGGACGACAGGACGTGAAACCCGATGAGTGGAGGCTACTGTGCATCAGGGCGCTTGGAGTACTCTAGAACATTGCGAACTGTTGGAATCTGGACTGAACTGAGGTAGGACTGTATGAACATGTGATACCAATTTTACTGAAAATATTGGAACTGTCAAATATGGAAATATAATTTATAATGTAATTTAATAGGTTTTTACAATGTTTATTGAGACAGATTTTAGTCATTTAATTACATTTATTTCTTTGAGGTAATGAATAATTTTACATTTTGAATTTATTAATTTAAATAGCAAGATATATCAATTTAATGTGAGATACTGAGACAAGAAATGAATTGGGTAATTATAGTGAACTCTTATTTAAGACCCCATCCCTTAACGAAACTGGTTTAGCCCACTGACTTGGTGAAATTGCAACAGTACAGATAAAACACGTACCGTGGGATGTATAGCAAGCCCCTTGCCTATGCCACAACTTATTGCTAGCCTACACGCAGTTAACTATCAAAGACTGTCGTACCACGACCGTAGCACCGAAGATAGATACCGTGTATTAAGTTAATGCTGAGTCTAGCATAGTGTCTTTCAGCTTAAGGGGCCAGCCTGCCTGCCTGGTGGTCGAACTGAGTTGCAGTGTGTTTGAAATCCCGGTTTCTTTTACAAAACTATCAAACGTGCGTGCAATGTACTAGTTTACGAAAATAACGCACACTTCAGACTATGCCTGTCGGTTACTTTCAAGACACATTAAAAAAAAAACCTTTTTACAGCATTCCAGCATAGCTAAACCTACATTTTAAAAGCACTGTACCTCAAAATATACACCTTATATACACACAAAAGTACTTGAGAGGCATGCAATGAACCTTGCTATAGACTTTCCACCAACAAAATGATAGGGTCACCACAGTAGCGCGTGCCAGTGTAGCCCTTATAGCTCCTGCGCTTCTCGGTCTCAAAACGGAAAAAAAGCTCCAGGCAGGCGGGCCCCTTAACATGCGTTCTGTTATGGATATACTGTACGCCATTTATCTGCGAGCGTGAGCAACCCTATCATCTGCCACTTCGCGTAGGGAAATAAAAGAGAAATCCTTANGTACGCCATTTATCTGCGAGCGTGAGCAACCCTATCATCTGCCACTTCGCGTAGGGAAATAAAAGAGAAATCCTTAGAATACAACAGGTACTCGTTGGAAAATATTGATTCCATTATGAAGTTCATAACTGCGAAAGAGAATTTGTTTTCACGGTTAAAATTATCCTGTGTACGCGTGTGGTTATTACAGTTATAACTGTATNAACTGCGAAAGAGAATTTGTTTTCACGGTTAAAATTATCCTGTGTACGCGTGTGGTTATTACAGTTATAACTGTATCAGGAGTTAGGTGTTTTTAAACATGCCTTTCATTTCATAAAAAATAAAGAGGAAAGAGTTTGCGATTTCTTACAAATAGAAAGTAATCTACCAAATTTTGAACTTAGCAGAAATAAAGACCTATTGTAAAGGTTCATCCGAAAAATGTAACCTCCCATAATTTTGTAAACACTGTATTAAAATGGTATAAAAACTAAATTGCAGAATTTGCTTTCATTTGAAAATTAGATTCGCTAGAAACTCTGAATATCTTCGATACAGAAATGATAAAACCTGCAAAATAATGCGCATGGCTGAAAAAAAAATTTAATACTATTGCGCATACAATAAAATGTGAAATGGCATTTCTATGCGGTTAGTTTGCAGCGGCGTCGAAAGAACGATGCTCTATTATGGCTACGTTTAAAATGTTGCGATATGAAGTGCTAGCAGAAAACGAGAGACCGTCACAACAGACAGTTACGAAAAATGACTTACTAAGAAGCGGACTTCAAAATTTTACGTGTCTGGAAGTGTATCTGTAATGGATAATGACATACTAAGGAATTACATTACATTCCGAAGCATTTCAGTTTAACAAATAAGGAAATATAAAAAAAAAAAACTACGCATGTGGGATTTTCGGTTTCACAATTGACTTATTGACTTTGTGTACGCACATGTCTACGTATACATAATGCTTCACTGGTAAACGGCAGACCGGATACTAGAGAGATTGAAGTTATTTGCGAAGTCACATATTCTGTATTTAAGGGAGTATAATTAAATACATATAAAATGGGTGGTTGCGTAATCAGAAATTATCTTTCAGGAGCTTCAGAGTTCAAATACCGGATAGACATTGACTGTGTCATGTTTAGATTGAAGTTTGTGTTAATTTAATTTGCACGCCACACCAGGTTAGCATTCCTACGTAAAAACGCGGGCGTTAATAAACCCCGTCAAATTAATTTTAATATTCTCTTCCCAACCTGAATTAAAATAAGGGGAGGTGTCATCTAATAATCTTACCGTAACGAAATAATATTTCGCTTGGAAATTAATCATAAGGTTTGTGCAAGCCTGCGCAAACAGTTGAGCGAGGAACAGAGGAGTGAGAAGGTGGAATGAGTACAGTCCCCTAACACACCGAGGCTATTTGCATGCTATACAATACATATCTTTTTTTAAAAGCGTTAGCGCCAATCAGAAGCGATAAAGCTTCTTATTTTGCTGTTTTAAATTCTGTAAATATAAGAAGCGATTATAAACCAATCTTTTCGCGGTGTGGGGCTCTGTATTGCTTTTTCGAACACTGATCTGTGCCTACATATGTCTCAAAAGCAGAGTTTAATAACAAGCGAGGCTCTGAACTTTGCAGCCGTGATGTGCACGAGCACGGCTGCGACTACGTTAATCTACAAGCTGTCTAAGCTTGTCTATACTGCGGTGTTGACGGAGGTAGCATGCAACTTCCTACTGCAATCTCTTTCTTTTCCACCGGAAGTGCTGCGTGAAAATGACTACGTTAATCTACAAGCTGTCTAAGCTTGTCTATACTGCGGTGTTGACGGAGGTAGCATGCAACTTCCTACTGCAATCTCTTTCTTTTCCACCGGAAGTGCTGCGTGAAAATGACTACGTTAATCTACAAGCTGTCTAAGCTTGTCTATACTGCGGTGTTGACGGAGGTAGCATGCAACTTCCTACTGCAATCTCTTTCTTTTCCACCGGAAGTGCTGCGTGAAAATGACTACGTTAATCTACAAGCTGTCTAAGCTTGTCTATACTGCGGTGTTGACGGAGGTAGCATGCAACTTCCTACTGCAATCTCTTTCTTTTCCACCGGAAGTGCTGCGTGAAAATGACTACGTTAATCTACAAGCTGTCTAAGCTTGTCTATACTGCGGTGTTGACGGAGGTAGCATGCAACTTCCTACTGCAATCTCTTTCTTTTCCACCGGAAGTGCTGCGTGAAAATGACTACGTTAATCTACAAGCTGTCTAAGCTTGTCTATACTGCGGTGTTGACGGAGGTAGCATGCAACTTCCTACTGCAATCTCTTTCTTTTCCACCGGAAGTGCTGCGTGAAAATGACTACGTTAATCTACAAGCTGTCTAAGCTTGTCTATACTGCGGTGTTGACGGAGGTAGCATGCAACTTCCTACTGCAATCTCTTTCTTTTCCACCGGAAGTGCTGCGTGAAAATGACTACGTTAATCTACAAGCTGTCTAAGCTTGTCTATACTGCGGTGTTGACGGAGGTAGCATGCAACTTCCTACTGCAATCTCTTTCTTTTCCACCGGAAGTGCTGCGTGAAAATGACTACGTTAATCTACAAGCTGTCTAAGCTTGTCTATACTGCGGTGTTGACGGAGGTAGCATGCAACTTCCTACTGCAATCTCTTTCTTTTCCACCGGAAGTGCTGCGTGAAAATGACTACGTTAATCTACAAGCTGTCTAAGCTTGTCTATACTGCGGTGTTGACGGAGGTAGCATGCAACTTCCTACTGCAATCTCTTTCTTTTCCACCGGAAGTGCTGCGTGAAAATGACTACGTTAATCTACAAGCTGTCTAAGCTTGTCTATACTGCGGTGTTGACGGAGGTAGCATGCAACTTCCTACTGCAATCTCTTTCTTTTCCACCGGAAGTGCTGCGTGAAAATGACTACGTTAATCTACAAGCTGTCTAAGCTTGTCTATACTGCGGTGTTGACGGAGGTAGCATGCAACTTCCTACTGCAATCTCTTTCTTTTCCACCGGAAGTGCTGCGTGAAAATGACTACGTTAATCTACAAGCTGTCTAAGCTTGTCTATACTGCGGTGTTGACGGAGGTAGCATGCAACTTCCTACTGCAATCTCTTTCTTTTCCACCGGAAGTGCTGCGTGAAAATGACTACGTTAATCTACAAGCTGTCTAAGCTTGTCTATACTGCGGTGTTGACGGAGGTAGCATGCAACTTCCTACTGCAATCTCTTTCTTTTCCACCGGAAGTGCTGCGTGAAAATGACTACGTTAATCTACAAGCTGTCTAAGCTTGTCTATACTGCGGTGTTGACGGAGGTAGCATGCAACTTCCTACTGCAATCTCTTTCTTTTCCACCGGAAGTGCTGCGTGAAAATGACTACGTTAATCTACAAGCTGTCTAAGCTTGTCTATACTGCGGTGTTGACGGAGGTAGCATGCAACTTCCTACTGCAATCTCTTTCTTTTCCACCGGAAGTGCTGCGTGAAAATGACTACGTTAATCTACAAGCTGTCTAAGCTTGTCTATACTGCGGTGTTGACGGAGGTAGCATGCAACTTCCTACTGCAATCTCTTTCTTTTCCACCGGAAGTGCTGCGTGAAAATGACTACGTTAATCTACAAGCTGTCTAAGCTTGTCTATACTGCGGTGTTGACGGAGGTAGCATGCAACTTCCTACTGCAATCTCTTTCTTTTCCACCGGAAGTGCTGCGTGAAAATGACTACGTTAATCTACAAGCTGTCTAAGCTTGTCTATACTGCGGTGTTGACGGAGGTAGCATGCAACTTCCTACTGCAATCTCTTTCTTTTCCACCGGAAGTGCTGCGTGAAAATGACTACGTTAATCTACAAGCTGTCTAAGCTTGTCTATACTGCGGTGTTGACGGAGGTAGCATGCAACTTCCTACTGCAATCTCTTTCTTTTCCACCGGAAGTGCTGCGTGAAAATGACTACGTTAATCTACAAGCTGTCTAAGCTTGTCTATACTGCGGTGTTGACGGAGGTAGCATGCAACTTCCTACTGCAATCTCTTTCTTTTCCACCGGAAGTGCTGCGTGAAAATGACTACGTTAATCTACAAGCTGTCTAAGCTTGTCTATACTGCGGTGTTGACGGAGGTAGCATGCAACTTCCTACTGCAATCTCTTTCTTTTCCACCGGAAGTGCTGCGTGAAAATGACTACGTTAATCTACAAGCTGTCTAAGCTTGTCTATACTGCGGTGTTGACGGAGGTAGCATGCAACTTCCTACTGCAATCTCTTTCTTTTCCACCGGAAGTGCTGCGTGAAAATGACTACGTTAATCTACAAGCTGTCTAAGCTTGTCTATACTGCGGTGTTGACGGAGGTAGCATGCAACTTCCTACTGCAATCTCTTTCTTTTCCACCGGAAGTGCTGCGTGAAAATGACTACGTTAATCTACAAGCTGTCTAAGCTTGTCTATACTGCGGTGTTGACGGAGGTAGCATGCAACTTCCTACTGCAATCTCTTTCTTTTCCACCGGAAGTGCTGCGTGAAAATGACTACGTTAATCTACAAGCTGTCTAAGCTTGTCTATACTGCGGTGTTGACGGAGGTAGCATGCAACTTCCTACTGCAATCTCTTTCTTTTCCACCGGAAGTGCTGCGTGAAAATGACTACGTTAATCTACAAGCTGTCTAAGCTTGTCTATACTGCGGTGTTGACGGAGGTAGCATGCAACTTCCTACTGCAATCTCTTTCTTTTCCACCGGAAGTGCTGCGTGAAAATGACTACGTTAATCTACAAGCTGTCTAAGCTTGTCTATACTGCGGTGTTGACGGAGGTAGCATGCAACTTCCTACTGCAATCTCTTTCTTTTCCACCGGAAGTGCTGCGTGAAAATGACTACGTTAATCTACAAGCTGTCTAAGCTTGTCTATACTGCGGTGTTGACGGAGGTAGCATGCAACTTCCTACTGCAATCTCTTTCTTTTCCACCGGAAGTGCTGCGTGAAAATGACTACGTTAATCTACAAGCTGTCTAAGCTTGTCTATACTGCGGTGTTGACGGAGGTAGCATGCAACTTCCTACTGCAATCTCTTTCTTTTCCACCGGAAGTGCTGCGTGAAAATGACTACGTTAATCTACAAGCTGTCTAAGCTTGTCTATACTGCGGTGTTGACGGAGGTAGCATGCAACTTCCTACTGCAATCTCTTTCTTTTCCACCGGAAGTGCTGCGTGAAAATGACTACGTTAATCTACAAGCTGTCTAAGCTTGTCTATACTGCGGTGTTGACGGAGGTAGCATGCAACTTCCTACTGCAATCTCTTTCTTTTCCACCGGAAGTGCTGCGTGAAAATGACTACGTTAATCTACAAGCTGTCTAAGCTTGTCTATACTGCGGTGTTGACGGAGGTAGCATGCAACTTCCTACTGCAATCTCTTTCTTTTCCACCGGAAGTGCTGCGTGAAAATGACTACGTTAATCTACAAGCTGTCTAAGCTTGTCTATACTGCGGTGTTGACGGAGGTAGCATGCAACTTCCTACTGCAATCTCTTTCTTTTCCACCGGAAGTGCTGCGNGCATATACAAATAATTTTATTTTCCCGCGAGCTCTGTATAATTTTTAAAGTAACATATATTTCGTGTACCGCGTTTACGAACGACCCTACACCCGTCCACAAGCTCCGTTTACGAATGCAGCGCCACCCAAGCAGTTCACCAATTGCCACACGGAGCAGCACCTCCTGGACGCGCTGACTCGCCACATCAAAGCCTATTCTTGACACGCCTGTTGATGGCGAATGGATACTTAAACGAAAAGACACGGCGATTGTCAACTGTCAAAAATGTGGCCTTCTTATATGGTACACAGTATAATAACGGAGGGAAAGTAGTTCCACGTTCTAACTTTGAATTAGAAGTGATTAATAAACATTTGCAAGCACTGAAATTATTTCTTTATGTTTCCGTTTTCTCAGTGTATTTAGGATTAATTAGAACATACGTAAAATATTTACTTTTCTAGTTTCACAGTTTCACTCGACCGACGCGTGAATAAGGTGATCAGGCCCACAGCAGAGTTAATTTTAGATATGGCGGAAGAATACACAATGTACATAAAAGTAGATTTAACGCAGGGCTTTCAAAAGTGCACAGTTTACCTGGAGCAACCTATATAATAAATATGAAATGGTAATGCATGTTTGGTAGGTACATGGTGGGTAGATAGCTTAACGTCTCATCGACCGATAGGTCATTGGAGATGGAACAAGTTACTCAGAGAATCAAGAACTGGGAAAGAATCGACCATGGTTTGTAGTAAGGAACCGTCCCAGCATTCGGACGGAGTGATTTCGGGCAACCACAGAAAATCGTAATCAGGAAGGCGGGACCGGGCATTGAAGCCAGGTCCTTCCGAATGAGAGTCTGACGGTTTATCACTGAGCCACCTCGCTCGGTCCTACAGGAAAGAACTACAAGGAACAATATAAAATACACACAAGCTGATTTTTCTGAACACTTAAGTCCAACTCTGTAGAATTCTTGTTATCTACTTAATTTAATATATTTAGGTTTACGCAGTGCACATCACTCAACTTTACACCACACCACCACAATCTTACGCACATCTTTAATTACACGAAACAATATTTGTAATTGTACTCTTTATACTGCATCACTACAATTATGTATTAATGTCATCCCAGCACAAAGAAGTATAAATTCTCAACAGAGCCCGTAAAATGTCGCAATAATCATCATGAAATCATGAAATTATTGCATAATTAAAAATTTGAAGAAAGTACGCAGGCCTTCTGAAGTACAGACAGGAATGGAACATTTCGTTATAGACTGTTCTCGGTAAACTGAGCACTTTTGAAATCCCTGCTTAAGATCTACGTGCAACGTGCATGCAAATTGTGTGCTGCTACCTGCATATAGCCTATTTTACCGGCTAGCCGAACTTTCATGCGCCCAGTAAAGTTGGTAACGACTGAGTGAAAATGGTTCCACGACCTAACGTGAAATTAAAAGTTTTAGGTAAATATTTATCACAAGGGCGTGAGGCGGAGGACTGGGTGGCTGGTGGCAGCCATCTTGGATGACGTAATTCCCACTTTTTTCTTCTATGGTGGCCATTTTGGCAGCCAGTACCGGTAAAAACGGCCAAATTTGTCAGAATATTTCCCGAATTTCCCTCAAAATTAAACGAATATCCCCAAAAAAATTAGTTTTGTACAATCCGGCTGGAATTGCTCATGACTCCACAACGCGCCTACGTGACCCCTATTTGGACAAGCGAGTGATTTAGGGATTTCATGCTCTATCATTCCATGCCAGTATAGGCCATCTTGTTCCCTACTTCATGCACTTGCATCCCAAGCGAAAGGGTTTCTTCAGAGTCATCCAGAATTCGAATACCTTGTTAATGCTCTTAAATTCCGATTTTATTTTCTCATTCTCTATCCGATTGACTACGCGAGGCTCTCGAAAGGGTCTCGTCACTGATTATGTACGCGTACTTATAAGAACAGTTAGCTATAATTTCCGAACAGTTTAAAATACAGTCAACATATTCATAATATAAACATCACCCCCGACAACGAAAATAATCGCAAGGTCTTTTATGCCCTAAACGCTCTTTCTCAAGGTAGCCAACAGTAGCCGTACCCTTACTGTACCAGTGTTTACCAAGCAGATGTTTGATGTCAAGAACATGATGGCTACCTGTGTTCCACGCCACGGCCATTACCTCACAGTTGCTACAGTCTTCCGTGTCCACATGTCCATGAAGAAGGTGGATTAGCAGATGCTGAACATCTATAAGAAGAGCATCAGCTACTTCGTTGAGTGGATCACGAACAATGCAGTTTAAGATAATCCGCAAATTCGTAACATGCGCATCACCCCCATCAACTTAAATGCATAGTTGGTTGTAATTTCTGAACTGTTTAAGATACAGGGACCAAATTCTTCACATAGACATCGTCCTAGACAACGAAAATGATCGGAGGATAATTTATGACCTGTGTGTACTTATAAGCATAGTTGGCTATATTGTACATATATAGCATGTAAAATTGTTGGAATCGTCTTAGTTGTTATTCGAATTTCTAAGAGTGTACATCGTCTAGAGCGAAGATGGCAAATTGTCAAGAAAGCCATTTGTGCTGTTTCTGCAAGAAGTCATCTTCTAAAAGCAATCATGCCCATCGACATGAAACTGGTTGTTCTATGAACAAGAAGCAATCTACCTTAACATTTGAACAACGCAAGTCTCTAAACATCTGACCTGGACGTGAACATTGCAAACAGTTCTCCACAGGCATAAAGATATTCTTGTCGCTACTGCGGCATAACCTTTAGTAAAAGTTGCAGTGCTCGTCAACATGAGAAAACTGGAAAATGTTTGAAGATGACGCGATCGAATTACTGCACTATTTGTTGCTATAAGCGTGGTCGTGAGTTATGTTATTCAGCAACAATCAAGCTTCTACACCTGTATGTGTTGGAAACTTAAAAAATAAGAATGGATTCATACTGAAATAATCTGCTTTCCGAGGTCTTATGAAGACATATGTTGCATTTTATTCGTCAGACATGGTGGACGATATTTGTACATATCTTAAGCATATGAAACAGAATATTATAGATCAACTTACATGCGAGATGGAAAAAGAAGGCGCAGCAAAACATGATGTATGGTTGGAATGTAAATATACCAAACCAGAACCGCATGAAGATGAATATAGTAAGAGCATCCAAGACCTACAATGTACCTCTTTATAACACGTACGAAATCGAAGACAGCGTTGAAGCTAGTTTACAGAACATTTGTCGCAACGAAGAAGAATATACGGGAAAGGGTTCCGGTTGGACATTATATACGATATATCTGCTACAGTTGAGAACAAATTTACTTAGACCACTTGGCAAATAGACGCATGCTGATTTTCCTCTACCCCGCTGTAGAGAGAATTACAACATAATTTCGTATTCGACCTGCAGAATAGAGGTATAAATTACCGCCACCGCAGAAATTCGCACAGTTGTTAAACTATCATGTACGGCAATGCTACTGTGTGAAGGTAGCAGTGAGGAGGAGTCGGCACGACATAGTACATATGTTTCAGCTCACAAATGCTTGAAGATGATGAAAACCTCTGAGGGCGTGTAATAGAGAATGTCCTGTATGACTAACAGTAAAACTTCACCGAGTGTTCACAAATTTCATGGAAAACAATGCAGTTACTGTGGCAAGGCCTTCAGTAAAAGTTGCAATGCCCGGCGACATGAACAGACCGAATGTTCAAAGAGAACGACCTCCAGAATACTAACATGTGATATGTGTGAGACAACATTTGGTAGATGTGATAATCTAAAGAGACATACTGGTACATGTAAAGGTAAAGTATCTTTGCTTGGCACGAGACAGCATGCATTGATGCAAGACAATGCTATGACTGGCATAGTCAATCAGTGACGAGACCCTTTCGAGAGCCTCACATAGTCAATCAGCGACGAGACCCTTTCGAGAGCCTCGCATAGTCAATCAACGACGAGACCCTTTCGAGAGCCTCGCATAGTCAATCAGCGACGAGACCCTTTCGAGAGCCTCGCATAGTCAATCAACGACGAGACCCTTTCGAGAGCCTCGCGTAGCCAATCAGTGACGAGACCCTTTCGAGAGCCTTGCGTAGCCAATCAGTGACGAGACCCTTTCGAGAGCCTTGCGTAGCCAATCAGTGACGAGACCCTTTCGAGAGCCTCGCATAACCAATCGGAAAGAGAATGAAAAAATAAAATCGTAATGTAAGAACGCCCTCGCTTGAAATGCAAGAGAATGGAACAAGGTATTCGAATTCGGGAAGACTGAGAAAACCCCATCGCTTGGGATGCAAGTGCATGAAGTAGGGAACAAGATGGCCTATGCTGGAATGAAATGATAGAGCATGAAATCCCATAATCCCATACTTGTCCAAAAATGAGTCGCGTAGATGCATTGTGGAGTCATGAGCAATGTCAGCCAGATTGTGCAAGACATATTTTTTTGAGGGAAATTCGGGAAAAATTTTCGCAAATTTGGCCGTTTTTACCGATACGGGCTGCCAACATGGCCGCCGTAGAAGGAAAAATGGAGAAATGACGTCATCCACGATGGCCACCGCCAGTCCCCCGCTCCGCGCCACTGCGTTATAATTGCCAATTTGTAACTACTTACGGAATCGTTCTAAGTAACTACTAGTATTAAGAAAATAAAATCTGGCATTTTTTAAATTCAAGCCAAAATGTTAAATCAACGAATTAATGTTAAAATACGCTACTAAAAGGGGGAGAGGGGAATGCATTACATGTAAGCAACTGAATTCTAACATGCCATGTTTGAGACCAAGAAACAAACCGGCGAATTGTTTCAATTCTGTGTGCTAGTCGTTACACAATAGATATTGGCAGCATTTTATTGAGGGAAGGAGGGGGTGGAACTGAACACCTCTCCCCTTTCTTGTTTGTGGCAT
Organism: Clitarchus hookeri; assembly: GCA_002778355.1. Classification (NCBI taxonomy): domain Eukaryota; kingdom Metazoa; phylum Arthropoda; class Insecta; order Phasmatodea; family Phasmatidae; genus Clitarchus; species Clitarchus hookeri. The sequence continues at coordinate 219,788 of NQII01001092.1, read as the reverse complement.
GCGTAAATCAAAGGGTCAAATTCTAAAGAACAGAATAGAACGTTTAGTATGTTTTTTTGGTACAATAATTATCATCCGACCTAGACGGAACCAAACAAAGTTGTTTTACATGCCACAGCACTGCGACTATAGTACGTTTCCGGACTAAACATTTATTCCTTGCAACGCCTAAGATAACAGTTTTATACAGGTTGAATATGAAACACACTGACAAATTTCGCCTGCATTTTTCTTATGAGAAAAAAGAAAGTTTAAAACATATGTGACATATGGTCGACGATGCTTCGTTAGGGTGGTAAGCGCCCTTGAAGGCGGCGATATAACACATTTGTATTGCAAATATTACTGAAGGTATTTAACATGAAACTGACTTCCAGGATAATGACGCTGTAACATGTGCGTTGAAGTTGATGGTACTCACTTTGATCTACTCCTTTAAGGACTAATGCATCGTGTGTAACGTGTGATGTGCGCTGTTTGCTTGCCAGGTGCAGTAATGCTGTGGTTTCCACATTTATGAATTAGTTAATCGTAAACGGTGGCGTTTATAGTGTTAACGCAAGATGACCTTTTTCGTCCATTTTAACGTGCTCATTCATAATAAGTCATTGGATATCCAATAGCGGGACAGGGTAAAAATATTTAATATTCGTGATTGAATTCGTCAATCCCTGATAATAGTCTATTAATCGACAGAGAGCAGCCGAGGCCAAGATTGAAGGCTTTAAACGTCAGACAATTTACCTGAGAAAGCGTGGAGCGTACAGACGTTCTACTACATTATGCGAGAAACAAGTCTATGAAATCAAAGCAAGGGTGTAGAAACTTTGCTATGTCCCTACTTTGTTGATCCGTTACCTAGGCTTATTTTTACATCACCCATAGTTTTCTGCACAAACATCTATAAACGGTTTTACGTTTTTGAGTGTCCGCCATTATGCTGAAGCTCGTGGATAGGAGTCATTATAATACAAACATTTTCTTTACGTCCATTACAAACACGGCCCTTTTAGTTTTACAAACGAGTAGTTTTACAAGAGAAATCTTTGTATTGTTACAAGCATTTCTAAAATTACAAACAATATCTCAGTAAAAATTACAAATTTTTTCTACAGTGCAGCAGTTCGCGTTACAAGAAAACTCAATGTAGAAATAAATCACTAGCTCCAAAGTACAACACTGTCTGCTAGTAATAAAAGCCATTCGCGTCAGGCTTTCATTATTGGTGGATCACAGTCCCGATGAATAATTCATGCACGCAGTCGCAATTACCGTATTATTCACGGCTGATACTCTAAATTCAGCACTTGCTGTATTCAAGCTCTGCTACAAAGTCCTCAAGAAAAACTACAGAAATATAAAAATTAACATTATACTTCATGGATAAGCTGATTCTTCAATTTAAAAAATGCATTATGAAAAGCACGTTCACTACGGCAAAATGTCTTCTACAAAGTTTACAGCAGCAGACGCACGTACATAAATACATTGCCTTGCCTTGCCTTGCCTTGCTGTTGTACAGCTTGGAGCAAACTAATCTTCTCTAAGAGAAATGACCGTGAGGACGACTTTGGCATGGTGTAACTCGACTGGTGTCACTACAATTACTTATATTATAAGGGAGAGGGAGTTTCCTGTCGTGTTTGGAAGTTCCCACAATCACCACACCGATGTAAGCAAAATTTTCTCACACGAAAAAAACANAAGTTTCCTGTCGTGTTTGGAAGTTCCCACAATCACCACACCGATGTAAGCAAAATTTTCTCACACGAAAAAAACAAATGGCAATCGCATAGATGTTGGTGCAGGAGGAATTCGGCCACGCGCGCAAGGAGGGTTTTTAGCCGCATGGCCGCCGCGATATTTCAACAGCTTGAAGTGGAACACACTGCTTGAAATGGAACTGAGCACACGGGCAGATACTTTTCCGCAGCGGTTTTAAAAACACAACATGTTCTATTCTGCAGGCGGAGCGCTGACAGCCATGAGGCATGAAGCAGCTGGCATTCAATAGTTGCGCGCGCACGAGCGGATAAATAAGAAGTTTAGCGTGTACACAAGGGCTGTTCTTTCCAAAACAATGGCTTCTGAGTATGAAATTTGAGATACAGAGAAGCTAATGATAGAAGTCGAAAGAAGGCCGCTTATATACAACAATCATTTACATGAATACAGTGATATAAATATGAAGGAGGAACTAAATAGCAATAATAGTTTACATATATAATTTATATTAGGTGAACTGAGTCTCCGCCGAACAGCGATAAGGTCCTAGTAGGACAACACTAGAGATTAAGGAAGTGAGAAGGAATCAGCCAGAGCGATTTTGGAAAACCGAAATCAGGATGGCCGGACCGGGATTCGAACCAGAGTCTTACCTAATGTGAGGTCAGTGGTTTACTTATTTACCATTAAACAAAATACATTGCAATACGATGGCTCATAGTTTTCATAATATAAAAAAATAAAATTGTTTTACCATTCAGCACTAAAACAAATTCGTTTATATCCTAAAATGGGTAATCAAGTAACCAATTATTTTCCCTATTATTGAATTTCAAAACTATCGATTCTTTTACATAAGCTTTAAGTTTATCAAAAACTCTGATTAGTGTATATTAAAAACTAGAAACAAAANAACTATCGATTCTTTTACATAAGCTTTAAGTTTATCAAAAACTCTGATTAGTGTATATTAAAAACTAGAAACAAAATACACATAATATCAAATAATACCAGTTTAATTAAAATTACATACACTATTGTTTGTGAAAATTGCATCACCCGGAAAAAATGGCCGGAATGAATCCAAACTTGGATATTTTATAGTATAGTGTACCTTCAATAAGTGATTACGGTTGCAGAGAGATTGCGTACACGTAGACCCAGCAGCGCCCTCTCTTGCGTGACCGGAAAGGTCCATGTTACGCCAAACCCAGTGAGTGAAGAGCCGTCAAACGAAGTGAAAGCAAGTGCCAGTATGCCTCGTCATCAAAGGGCGCCATATCAGCATGTGAGCTAATTAGAACCTGGCAGAATGATCGGTCTCCGGGAAACGGGTTTGTCATACCGTGACATTTCTGCTCGTACAGGGCATGCTGCTACGACAGTGATGCGTGTGTGGAACCTTTGGATAGAAGAGTGTCGTACGCAGCGACGAGCGGGTACTGGACCACGCAATGTGACCACAGCACGGGATGACCGCCATCTTTTCCGCATGGCCGTAAAGGACCGTACAGCCTCGTCCACAGTGTTGCCTCGACACTGGAGCACTGCAACGGATGTGGGCCTCTCTGCATCGACGGTTTGACGCTGTAGGCTGCGGGCTGGACTGATGGCACGCATGCCATTGCGTCGGCTTCCATTGCCCAGAAACCACAAACACCACAGACTGCAATGACCACGTGAACACCATCGCTGGCGTATTGGGTGGCAAAATTTAGTGTTTTGGGACGAGTCCCACTTCAACCTGCCCTACAGTGTTATAAATTACTGCGGTGGCCCCAATTTAGCAGCCTGCATTGTGGAGCTGCATAGCGGACATACGCAAAGTGTGATGGTTTGGGGCGCCATTGGATACAACATGCGATCTCTACTCCTATGTATTGAGGACGTTATGAACAGCAATCGATGTGTCAGAGGTTTTAGAGCCCGAGGTACTGCCCCTCCTTCAGGCGACTCCACATGCCATATTTCAGCAGGACAATGTCCGGCCACATGTGGCGAGGAATGTGTAAGCCTTCNAGCAATCGATGTGTCAGAGGTTTTAGAGCCCGAGGTACTGCCCCTCCTTCAGGCGACTCCACATGCCATATTTCAGCAGGACAATGTCCGGCCACATGTGGCGAGGAATGTGTAAGCCTTCTTCAATGAACGACGGGTACCATAACTTCTTGGCCTGCACGTTTGCCTGGCATGTCACCTATCGAACATGTCTGAGCTATGGTTGGTCGGCAACTTGTTCGTCACGGTTCTCCAGCAAACATAACGACATATAGGTGCTCTGTTTGCAGCACGTGGAGGATTCACAANGACTTGTTCGTCACGGTTCTCCAGCAAACATAACGACATATAGGTGCTCTGTTTGCAGCACGTGGAGGATTCACAACATACTGAATTATTAGGGACAGAAATATTTTACAGTTCTGTAACCCTAATCAATTGTTTATTGTAATGTACCTGATATGTGGTATCAAGTTCATTTCAATCACAAGTATCCTTTTTGGTGTTGCATTTTTCACAAATATTAGTATATAATTACTAAATAACATAAACAGTCTTGAAATTTAAGATCATCCACGTTTGCTAAATCCCATTCTTCAATGCTATAAAATGATTCTCTTTACAGTCATTTTTCCATAATGCTACTAAAATGCCCAACAAACACCCCGCGAATCTAACAGTGATTGATTTAAATACTTAATATCAATGTATTCATAGTTCTGTTGCGTTTTAATAAGCCTGACATACTGATTACATAATAAAACTTTTCTTTCTTGTGCTTCGGTCATAACTATTACGTATATTAGAATCGGTCAAATGTTCCTTTACACTGTTAAGACACTGCAAGCTACAAATACTACACTATACAAAAGGTGTGTATGGAAAAAAGCGATATACTAAATAGGTTTATATTTGTAATAAATTTATCTTTTTTTTAAGGCAGAAATATTACTTAAATATTAATTAAATGACCAGTTAAATTTACAGTCAAGTTTAATACCAAATAGTTTTACATTAATTTTTCCCAAATTAAGTTAAATAATTTCTTCAGTTTTATTCTCAAAATAATTACTTCAGCTTCTATCCTTGATAATCTCTTCACTTTTATCCACACAGTCTCTCTAGTCTTATTCGGTGTGTGTTGTGAGGCCTTATCATATGGAATAGTGCGTTGAACGAGGTTTGATTCATTTTGAAGTACCCAACATATTTATATACTTGTATTCATATAGACTGCGAAATTGCCGTTTCAGTAATATTTGGCATGTTAATNTTTGTAGCAGCTCGTGCGCTCCCTGACTACTTCCACGGTCACATCGCCGCCGTGGCCAGACATCGCACGGCTACAAACCGCCCGTGCGCGCCTCGGCTTCAAGTCTACAAGACTGCGCTTGTGGTGCCTGTCGTGGAAGTCTCGCTTTCAATGAAGTGACTGTGCGCATACTGTCAGAGCTACGCGAGTCAGCTCAGAATTATGCAGCACATACAGCTTCGCCTGGGCTATACCTCCGCACACACTTAGTTTTCAAAGATCCACTGGCCGCAATAATCGAACTCTCATCAAATATCACCACTTCGGTTGACACTATCCCCTCCCGCCCTGTCACACCACACTAGAAGATATCCTGAAATATGACATCAAGTAAAACAAATTTTCTAGCGTTTACTAAATGGCATACGTCAAAATTTGTGTAACGTGTTTTTCTTTTCTTTGTGTGTGTGAGAACGAAATAAAGAGAAAGAAAAATAAGAATAGCGAGAGCGAAAGAAACAGAGAAAAAATTTACCTTTTTCGTAAGGGGGGGGGGAGATTAATTATCAAAGTAGATCTCGGAAAGCGACTTCCAGCCATTTGCCTTACTCTAATTTACGCAATTTTTAAATAAACCGTTAAAAAAAACCGGTTGATTACATTTAATTCTATCAAATTCGTTGCAAACTGTTAAGAAAATCAAAATTCTTTTCACGTTAATTGTTTAACCACGAACTTTCGCAGGGATATTAAAAAGAACCTGACTAGCATAAAAAATACGAGATTACGTAATTATAATCGTGTTATGAGGGAAGACGAAAGTTCGGAAGGAAATAGGCTAATAAGTAATTTGAGTGACTTGTTCGAACTGCAGGACGATAGTATTACGCAACTTGGCGTACTTCCCACGCAAGGTGAAAGTCGGGCACTTGTGACAAGAGGCCGCCACTGTGTACTGAAACAAGGTCTGCCTAAACTATTCATATTTCTAACGTGACGAGACTACGTTACAACTCTGCGCTTCACGACTGCTCACAGGCACACATTTCTATAACGTACACTACCACAAGCACATTTATTTTAAAACATTAGTTCAGCGACTAAATACGTGTTCCAAACCAATCCTTTTGTAATTTGCCACCATTTTATATGTGGACAACATTTTCAAGCAGAAATGGGATTAATTTTTTGCCTTGCGCAAAATTTATAAAGTTATTCGTTTGTTTTTAGAAAACGTAGCCTTACGCAGGTTTATTAGAAATTGCAGTTTTTTTTACTCCTCTCATTCACGGCCTATAGTGAGCATGTACGGCAAAGGGATTACATACCTTAGTAGTATCCCGCTGGCTGGACGGATCACTAAGTAGTATCACAGCTTCGAACAGCTTGGCGCAAGCCAACGTCTGAAACCAAAGAGAAACTATAGTTAATTAATCACACAATTACAACAGTACAAACTACGAAACTAAATAAGAACAAGATGTGAAAGCTTAACTTTACGGTACTAAATACCTACAAGCATCACCTTTGGAACAATTTTAGACATATAGCAATTTGGACGTAATTAGGTGTGAACCATTATATCTATCTATAAAATCAACATACAAACACATAGATAACATGCGCAACAACGCTGCAGACCCAGCATTCCGCATCTCTCAAGAAATCTTGTACCATACACGTGCTACCAGCTAGTCTGAGAACCGACAAAACCCTCGGGTTAGTGAAAGACGTGAGGCAAAGTAACTGCTAATTTATTTGTCGGAGCTATTACGTCATATAAGACACAAGCAACATTATTTTCCAAATGCTTACACAACAAAACTAAATATCTCGCGATCTAATGCGTCAACAAAATCTTAGTTTTATTTCTACGCGAAAAATATACCTCGGACTTCTACTAAACCGAGATAAGGCGGAGGAAGTTATCCGGGACAAGGTAAAAAAATAATTTTTTGGGACGATTTGGGGGGGGGGGATTATGTTCAGTCACTTTCTTACTTTTTTCACTTGAAATGGTATAAAAACAGATGTAACTAATGTTTGCCAAGAAATATATTTTTGAAATTTTTTTGCCCATACAATGAACGTTCTAAAAATTCTGAAGAGGATTTTTAAGTAACTCCTCTCACCTATGTACCTCCACCGACTCTGTGTGTTTGTAGGCGTTATTCTTTGCAAATTTCACAAGCATTTGTCACAGGAAAACTTCAGTTAACATATATAGCGCACTACAATGAAAATATCTGGCTTTATTTTGTCGATTTATAAACGAAGAAGAACATCCGGTTTTGATCTTAGGATTACTTCTATATTTTAATGATCGTAAACTGCACTATACACATACGAATTACATTACGGTGAAATATTATCTACATTTACGTTGACGGCCTGAGCGAAGTCTGATTCGAAAGATGGCCCCTTTTAACTACAGTTCACGAGTCCAAGAAAACATATGCCGTGCCTTGGCTTCCTCTTCATTTGCGAAGAGGTATTTTAGTATCTAATGAAACCGAAAAGAGAGACAGACATCCCATCATAGTAAGATAAACAAAAAATGTTAAGCCAACTGTCAGAACACCCAAAAAACACTGATGCACAAAAAGTTCGGGGAACTGGCTGTTTCATAGCCGCAGATATTATCAGACCGTGTGTGCAGATTATCTTTAAAAAGTGCAAACAAAACCAGAAGTAAGAAATCTAGGCCACAATCCATCAAACCTGCACGCGGTAGAAGAGCAACAGTGGACGGACACAATGCACTGCACAAGCGCCTTATTTACAGCTATCTAGGCAAGACTACTTCTGCGAAATCTGCCCGTTTTTATACCAACAATAGCTTAAGTCCGAAACAATAATATCAATATTATATGCTATTCTGCACTGCCACATCATTTTAATTTCCAGAGAAATTAAATTGTTTAACAGTTCACCGAGAAACTGAAACATCCGACAATAAGAATAACACCTTTGAAAACCATTAATTAATAATTTCGGTTTAACAGAATGCTCAGCGCAACTTCTAATAAATGTACATAACGAATTTTAATAAAGAACAAATAATGAAAAATGTGAAGGGGGAGAATGGGTCAATATCAGTAACAAATAGCGTAAATTTATTATTCCTATTATTATTATTATAAAGACTTTCATCGTCAAAATTTTCGTGTGGGCGTACAGTATTCTTTCTACTGCAATATTTAGATGCTTCACGAAAATGTTGCTGATGACCACTCCGTATTGTTACAAGACGCCAGAGGGGCGTATCCGAGTTCGTAAAGGATGGAGGATTTAATAAAAAATAAATAAACTAAATTAGATTTTACATTTATTCGCACAACTATTATTTATAACATTAACCAAGCTATCTCACTATTACTCTTGTTATTCTCAGTGAGCGCAATATTTAATGTTTATCTCAATTCTAATTTAAGTCCTTGTCAATGTCTATTGATTACAGTCAATTAACTCACTATTTACACATATTCAATATGTCTGTTGCCATCATTCCAAATGTCTGTCACTCGTGCATCCAGTTGAACAGTCCCGTCGGTAAGTCTCACTCTCCACTGTTCCGATGCTCGCTGTTCGCAGACTTCACTTTTGCTGGTCACTCGCTGCCCCTCCACGCTCTGCTGGCTTTCAGATTTGCTGTCTTCGCACACCTCGAGCTTGAATCTTTCAAACTCCGGACTGTCGGCTCGGGGACCCGTCGCGGCTTAAGTAGTATCGTTAGCCTGATCTACAAAGTTCACAGCACCCAGAGTCTCGCTGTGAGGGACTACGACAATAACCATAATATTCTTTCAAAGATAACCCCAGAAATTCAATCCGCTTAAGGTCAGAGGCGCAGGAGTCGCGACAGGCTTATCGCGGCGGCACGCGGGCGACTTGAATTTGTAAATCGCCGCCCGATTCTCACTTTGTCCTTGGCACACTGTTTCGCACGCAAGGTAAGGTGAGGTGAGTGAGTGATGTGGACCAGTAACATGTAACGGTATACATTATCTCCTTGACAGCTACTACAAATTAGGTTTACAAAAAAAATTTAGCCACTAGAACATTACAATTGCCATCTTTAAGATCCAATATCTTCATAAATGCTACATAATGTTGAATTCTGTTCTAAACATTAGCATATTTGTTACTTCCTTGGTGGATGCAAGTGATTCGTGAGTCAAAAGTTGTATTTAGAGTTGCACATCCCGACAGAGATATGCATACTTAATCATTGGCATTCATTAAGAAAGCAAAGTGCCGAATACGAATGTTTCCGTGGGAATGTCTGGACTCACGAGGTGCAGATAGGCGGATGTAAAAAAGGGAGTAACTTGGTTTATTTTTTAAATCTCTCATTTAACACCCTCAAGTATTTCTCACGAAGTCCACGGCACTGCCTCTTATAGGCTATTACAGAATCTAGCACTGAAGGCACTAAATACCTGCTCCTGTGAAACCAAATATCCTCATCTTTTGGGTCGCAACTGGAGATTCAAGTAGACCAATGTTTTATTACATACAATACTAGTTTATTGGCGATGGAGAAAGGATAAGTCAAGGGCTGTCTCTAAAAAAAATGGTTCGAACTTCAAATTTTGAAATTATAATATCTGTATCTGCTAATACTGACCGACTATAAATATCATGACAAATTTATAAAAGAATAGCTGCTACCATTATTAAAACATATTTTACGTATTATTCATCTATGCTACCCGGTTCATACTATCAAGAAGGAGAGAAATATATTATCAAGACCACTTAAACAATACATATCCACAAATATTGCGAGGTAGAAAGACTACAGAAAACGCAAAGGAGAAAAGAAAAAAGATAAGAGATGAGGACGATAGAGTAAGAAAACATGAATACTATAGATGGCAGGTAGGCGGGCTTAACGTCTCGTCGACAGCGAGGTCATTAGAGACTCCGCAAGTTGCTCAGGGAAGAGGGATCGGGGAACGAATCGACCATGGTCTTTGTTAAGGACCCATCCCAGCATTCGCCTGGAGTGATTTCGGGAAACCATGGAAAACCGAAATCAGGATGGCCGGACCGGGAATGAAACCCGGGCCCTTCCGAATGTGAGTCTAGTGAGTTACCACTGAGCCACCTCGCTCGGTTAGACGATAGAGGAAGAAGAGATGAAGACGCTAAAATAAGAGGTAATGGAGAATGAGATAAATGGAGGAGACAGAGAAT
>NQII01001092.1:157419-209520 GCA_002778355.1 Clitarchus hookeri | reverse complement strand
GGGGGGGGGGGGCAGACCGGAACCGTCGTGCCGGAAAGGGAGTGAATACTCAAGGTGTATGACACAAGTTTCGAGATGGTTATGGATACATTTATTTTCACAAGAAAGCAGAACATTTTTTGTGTAATTTTATTTGTATCAATTCAAGGCATTTCTAGTTCGAGCAAATTTTGCGCAATTATACAGGATGTTCCAGACATATACGTCCAAACAGAGGCAGATGATAGAGGGGCCCAAGACCGACAAAAAAAACCAACAGCCTACATATGTGGTCTGGACCGTTTAAAAGTTACCAATTTTTTTCCGAATATTTGTCCTAGCGGCGACATTCTTTCTGCACGTTAAATAATCTGTGCTGCACAGCCGGTACCAGGTTACCGGTACTTCAGTCGATGACATAAGGAAAACCTTGAAATTGTTCACGTTTATGGCCAACAGTGGAACTGCCAGTGCCACGCGTTATCAGCCCGGCATCACACGTCGAACAACTGACCGGGAAACCAGTATTTCTAGTTTCGACGGTTCCTACCCACGCCTTTACGCCTGCTGTGCAATTTATCAATGTTCATTGCAAGGTCGCCCACACAGTAAGTCCCGCAAGGAATGCCGCGTACCTCAATTTCTTCGGTCTATATTTACTTTCAATTATAACTGCCAAGGACCAGAGGGCAGAAATTTACGTAACAGTATTCAAGGATGGTGTGGCGAGAGAATGAATACCTGCTATGTCCTCCCCCCGCTGTAGACATTCACAGGTGCCGGGTTCGAGCCCATCTCAACTGTTTTTTCCGTTGATCACCCATCGTGCCGGATTTAGTCATAAAAAAAACCTACTGCATCTATAGCAGGAAATTACGAAGTTACATTATTACTTATTTTACCACTTAGTCCTGTGTCCGGGACGTCTTATTTACGGGGTTAGATTTCCTGCAGGATCTTAAGATTTTTTGATTCGAAAATTTCCTTTGTGGGTTCAGAACTAGGTGCTGTTCCATAGCCATTCTGCCGAGGAAGGCAACGATGAAACATTGCTTCAGGATTGCAGATAAAGCAACATTTCTCTCCATTAGGGTTACTTTTTCGACGGCGCTGGCAAAGTAGAAAATACCGCCAAGCAGCTGGCGACTAGTGTAGGCTGAATAAATAAATAAATAAATAAATCAATTTTGGAAGTGGGCGGTACGAAGTGTGTTCCTTCCGTTGTTTCACTCAGTAAGATATTGTTGCAACTTGGAACGTGGACGCGATCGTTCATCTTAATCCCTGCATGTTATACGATACAGATTAGTGAAAACAGTGGTTTTACTGTGCCATCCGCTCGATGCAAAAAATTCAAATTTCCTAGATTATTGAAACAAAATTTTGGCGTCTTTGTGAAAAGTATCACGCAAGATTTGGCGGCATGGCTACAAACTTATCTAACAACCCTGCCAGGCTTATTGGTCGAGGTTAAGAGTACGCCATTCCCGTAAGGTATCTAAAATGTATCATCAGAGCCCAAGACACATCGTACACGGGTCTGAAGACCACAGTGGAAGACTGAAGGTTCCTTTCGCTGCAGGAAGGTTACTTCTACTCAGGTTAGGAACAAAACGAGTTCTCTTATGGGAGAGTATGGCATAGGGATAATTTCCGCCACAAGGTGCGCAGTGTTCCAAAGAGGTCACTTTTAATTAGGGGAAAGTTTAAGCTACGTGAATAATAATAGAAATATTCTACTTAGTTACGTAGTTATTTTATTTATGACTATTGCTATTAGATTTTTAACGTAGACAATGGAAAAAAATCCTGTACAATTGCGACACTAGCGCTTACCTAGTGGCGAAAAATTTTAGTTGCGGAACTAGTTTACAGCCATTCCAATATATGGAGGCACTGGGTGAGACGAGGAGCCAGACCTAAAACGATGTTTACAGTTATACGGGAATCCTCTACAATACGCCATTCACGGTTACTTCACACTTTTCTGAAACCCCGCTAAAGATATACTTTTGGTTACTGATTACACGTAAATATAAATACTGTCATGTGATGACTACGTTTTAACTGTCAAATGCTTTCTTTATTTTTTTTCCAGCTGTGCGAAGAATTCTGTCATATTTAAAAAACCATTACGTATGAATGTTCGCAATTTAGGTTTATAACCATATTTAGATCAGTTTTATGACTTTTTAACAATGTCTATATTGACAATAGTTATTATGGTTATTATTTTACATTAACATATTTGTATTATACACGATATAGCACATTACACCTAATACACGTAAATATTTTGCCTAGACAGTGTTTAACCCTGTTACAACTGTGGGGAAAAGAACTAAAATATTTAACCTCTTGTTGATATGCGTTAGGTTATTTCGTCAAATGGACGGCCTCAGTTGGGATGAATAATAAAATGAAGGAGCAACCAGTACAAAGAAAAATACAGTAAATTCAAGGACGCAAATCTGGTCGCTTATTTTTTGTACATAGCAGCAACGAACGTAAAAGACAATGGCGAACATGCACGCTAATTGGTCTACCGTAAATGATACTCCGTTTATACTACTTTGTATAGGTACTTAGATTTTACTGGGTTTAATTACAATTTTTTATTTTTATTTTTTGGCAATGCTCTGTAATTTGTTGGGATTGTGGCAAACATTCAAATCTCAGAAATTTTAAGCATGATACAAAACTGTGTTTCATACACCTAGGGAGAAGTTACAAGTTGTAATAAACCGACGTGACTTTTAAATAATTAATTCAGTCATTAAAACAGTTCGCGGTTAAAACTTATAAATACCGCAAGTACAATACTTGCAAAAGCAACACACACACACAAACAAACATACAGACGCGCCTAGCATAACGAAGACGCAACAATAAATACCCTTTCGCACGCAACGGCCACGCACACGTTTCAGTATATTTATTCCTGCCGAGAAAACACAGATTTATCACAACATCGTAACTTGCCTAGGTAGGTTTACGAAAAAAGCGTGTAAAAACTTGATGTGGTTATTTGAAGTATTTTTCGAAAGAAGAAATATTAACCTCTTGTTCAGTAAAACCCAACACGCCATGTCATGTCACCACTCGCCACTCGCCACTTCTGCCAACTTCGGATTGGTAACCGTCCCACCATCACATTTAAATATATAAGTATTCAAGCAGAAAAATATAGTTTAAGTTTTAAACTAAAAATCCAAAAATCATTAATTTTGCTGTAATAATTATGAAATACGATAAAATTGAAACGTACATAATTTTCCTTTTACTACTAGTGCTGCAAAATTTCCCGTTATAGATGTGTATATATACATAGAGATATATATAGATAGATAGAGAGAGAGATCGAAATAGAGCGACAAGCTCCGCTCCGTGTATTCAAGTTCCCTCTTCGGACACAAAAAAACACCAAGTCACTAGGGCCTACACACCGTAATTTGCGCTGATATTTTGAACTGTAACAATGAAATGTGTTTCCATCAGTGCTACCTAAAAATTTAAATATTTCAATACGCAACGTTTAATTAATAAATGGCGTACCAAAAAACTAAGTTAAAACAATATTNCTAAAAATTTAAATATTTCAATACGCAACGTTTAATTAATAAATGGCGTACCAAAAAACTAAGTTAAAACAATATTTTAACTGAACTAATTCTTACTAGCAGTTGCCAACACATCGCTGTTCTTACCATTTCTAATTCTTATTGAATACGNTTTTAACTGAACTAATTCTTACTAGCAGTTGCCAACACATCGCTGTTCTTACCATTTCTAATTCTTATTGAATACGAAATAAATATTACAAGTTATAGAAGATTCACGGTTTCTTAGGATTTTTTGAAACAAACCTGTGAAAAATCACCCTAGGAGTAACATGTCAACCTTTTTATAAACAACTTGTATACCACAAATATAAAACACTATAATTAACTTAAAGTGTGATATTTTTTAATAAATTAAACTAAGTTACAGTATATTCAAGGTTACTTCCAAATTTTCTGAAGCCCTGCTAAAGTTCTACTTCCAAGATATTCTTCCTCCTCAAGCAAACAAAGGAAGTTTAAATAATTATGTACACTGCATTCGTGCGCACTCAGCTGTAATAATATTTCTCTCATAAGGACTATTTCTTACGAGGCATTACCGACACGCCTATTTTCTCTCGGTTTTCATTCATATTAATTATGAATGAAATATTATTATTTATGGAAATATTATAAATAAATATTCAAAATAACAAAAAATTAGGTACTTTTATTTTAACGCAAGTATAAAACGCATGTGATACATTTAATATTCAGGAAACAACCAAATACATAATTCAGGGGGTGATTTTTCAAAGGTTTGATTAAAAAAGTGTGAAGACACCGTGAATAATAGACCACAACCATTATATTCACGGTTTAGCAGCCTTTTGTCTGCAAGTGAATATATACCATCATCCTCCTCGGGTTTGAATACTGGCAACAACACAGCCCTGAACCAATGGGAAGGAGAAATATTAAATACCTTATAACACAAAAAACTCTATAAAATTTGTATATTCAAACGACAAGTTGAAGACTGACTTGGGTCTAGCTAATATATTCACATTTCGAATCATACAGTGATATGCCAATTTATGCGAGAGGATTCCCGCTTGATGATGGTGTTCACATGCGACAGCGTTACGGTAAATGAATTTCCCACCGGTATCGGGTACGCCAACCAACATGGTACAATGAGTCTTCTGTAACAGAAGCCGTATTTTTTAATTGGATATCAAGTTTCCTGAAGTCTTTCTATGGCAGTTTTGCAACGCTATTCCCATCAGCTCCACTGTGATAGGAACATACAAAATGAAGGAACTGTGNGGTCTAGCTAATATATTCACATTTCGAATCATACAGTGATATGCCAATTTATGCGAGAGGATTCCCGCTTGATGATAGTGTTCACATGCGACAGCGTTACGGTAAATGAATTTCCCACCGGTATCGGGTACGCCAACCAACATGGTACAATGAGTCTTCTGTAACAGAAGCCGTATTTTTAAATTGGATATCAAGTTTCCTGAAGACTTTCTATGGCAGTTTTGCAACGCTATTCCCATCAGCTCCACTGTGATAGGAACATACAAAATGAAGGAACTGTGNACTTTCTATGGCAGTTTTGCAACGCTATTCCCATCAGCTCCACTGTGATAGGAACATACAAAATGAAGGAACTGTGCATGTGCATCTACGTAAATCCGTGAAAATGTCGAGACCGACAACATGTACATTTGCGATAATTCATTCCCACTTGACACTACTGCTGGTGTTGACCAACAAAATTGCGATTTCGTTTTTATTTTCTAGTTTTTTGTTTTAGGAAGGGGTTGGTGGGAGGGGAAAGAGACATTCCGGTGTTTCTTAAAACAGGATGCTTAGTCTTATTTTAAAGCATATTTGAATGCAATTGATAAATGTACTGCTGTTGTAGAAGAATCTAAGCTCTTGATTTAAACTAAGGAAGCTGAAAAATATATTACACAATAAGCAAATTAAATACTAGAAGTTACTGCGATGGAAATTAAATTCGTATATTATAAAATGACTATAATCTGCATGGAAAATAAAATTACGTAAACTTAAAAACGATTTTGCGAAGGAAGCCCATATAAGTGTAATTTGCGTATTCACAAAAATTTACATTTGGACACATCTCAGGTGTATATTTGAAAGTAATTTTACAAGGGGGAAAAAATGGAATCAAGTGAAAATATTGATTTGCCTTAGTAGTTAAAGAAATATTTCTACTAATAATTCTACTTGCACCAAAATTCGCTCACAAACGTAACGGCTATTTAGGCCAATTTTGGCGTTGTTGAGGAGGGCTTGCTATGCCAATTATAAATACTCAAGGTTTTTAATTTACGTGATAAAACTTTATGCAAATTTTATGACACAAAACTCTTCGTTTGTAAATGCAATTTGAATTTATAAACTTATATTAGCTGTGGTAAAATTTTGGCAACTAATGCCCAATTTTGTAAGTCAATTAAAGGAAAAAAACTATACTGCTACTATTTTTAAACGTAATACCATTATAAGGCAAACATTTATATATTTACGAGCAAGCATTTATTCAATTTTATTTGATCCTTTTGACGTGTTGCTCCTAAAAAACCGCAATGTTTAACAGCTTTGCATCACATCCATAACCATGCCAGTTTTATTATTAATTTTATTGACTGATACGGTGACTTTTATAACGTATATTGCTGCCATACATTAAAAAAATACCGAAGCCGAACGGGCGCGATAAATACAGCATTCGTGCTAAACATGTAAACATGTGTGGTAATTCGAAAGAAGGGATGAGTGCTTTAACCCAAAAAAAATGGATAAACAAATGGTTACGGTTCGGCAAAAAATTTAATAGAAACGTTAATTTAATTAGAAATTAAAAAAAAAATTAAATGAGACGACGGTAGTAGTTGTAATATTTGTAGGTCCTGGTGTTCTCTGAAGCGAGCGAAGACAACTGCGGGGGAGAGGGCCGGCGGTAATGCAGCTTACATGGGCGCGTTGCTTGCAGCTAGCAGTTCGCGAGGTGGCGGGCCAGCCGGAGTGAGAGCGAGAGCGAGAGCTGAATCAGGCTCTGCAGTACTTGGTGTCGCCGACTGTTGCGAACAGCGCGACCTCGTGTTGCCTAAATAGTCGCACTTGACCGCTCTACGTCGTTCCCCGCTGTGCTTTCCAGTTCCTACACGTAATCAAGTTACGTAGCTCCACCCGGTGCGGCGGCTGTCACCACGTTATAGCTCCTGAGGTCAAGGTCATGGCGAGCAGCCCCTCACCCTGACCTGAGCCAGGATTGGCTGTGCCACGCAGCTGTAGCGGAAGTTGCCCATAACACGTGTGTTCTCTCTGCGGACTCCCGTTTCCCCCACAAGTGCATTCAGTCAGTGCTCCTACAGCTCCAGAAGAACTAGATTGCCACACAAGGGCCACCTGTCGCGCTGGCCACACATTACCTGCATTGGCCAGGCGTATTTCGATACCACGCCCATTGTAGCCGTTCTTAGAAATAACTGCCTAATCGGCTGGTGCTTCGGTGACTTAAAACAAACGTGATGTCATTTGTCCACGTGACTTCTTCTATGAGGAACACAGGCTGGTCTCAAGCCTGTCAACTAGGAGAGTGCTACAGGTGTACCTTTCTTTTGCGTACGGAACCGTGGAGGAAATGATATAAAAAATTGTGGGCGCGTAAATACATTCAGTTTATGCTGCCGTTTGAATGTACGTCACACGTACAAAACAAATGTTAAGGGTAAAGATGTAAACAATTTGGTAATTTCACGCATAGCATACATTAATAATAACATAAATGGTAAACATATTTAGTATCTTCTCTGTGCGTACACTACCGTACTCACTTGTCCAATGCCGCAGTCGTTGTTGACAGTCTACGTCGTGTGTGCATGTATGGCTAGGAATGACATGCTGCTCGCTTTTTGCAAAGTCTGTAAATATCTTAACTTCCTGTACATCTCATATTTCTAATTATATTCTGGCATTCCATTATTCCTAGCTTCCTTTTCAGTTCGATTCTCATAACTTCAATTTTAGGACACAGTTGCACCACATGCTGAACATTATCTGTTTCACAAATAATACAGTTAGGTGATTCCACCAAAAATGAATATTTGTAATTTTGCTTTGAAGTTCCCATATCCTGAAAACAGCTGTGACAGGTTATGATCTGTTGCGATCCAGGGGTAATCGAGTATATCTTCACATTCAGATATACATTACATGCACTAAATCTGAATCAGTGATAACTTCACTGTTTAAATAAGTTAACAGCACCTGACTTATTCACTCCAGTCAATTTAACAGATGAATTAGTAAAAAAAATGGCAGATTTCCTTCACTTATCGGTTTAGTGACATTTTCCACTGATATGTCTACCATTTCATCCGCCGTTTATCAGTGATTTGTTTTTTGACTGATGTACCATTTAAACAACATGTATCAAATGACAATGTGTATGAAACGAAATAACGAATAAACTAATAAAACCAATAATAAATATTTTTTTAAGTGACTAAACTTTTATAATACTATTCTATAAGGCAACCTTAACATTCAGCCTTTCATTAATTTTTTACGTCTTTCATTTTGTTTTGACGTGATCATCATAGCGCTCACTTTGAAGGTTTACACCACATTAAAGGTGGTGAAGCTGGTGTGTTCATGCGTACTTTTTCTTTTGCCAATCTTAATGCCACTAATTAAACTAAATATTCATTCAATTTAAACCTATATATTTTCCATAGAGAAGAAGTATAATATATGTATATACTAGCGAACCGGCCCGGCTTCACTCGGGTACAATTGGATTATACAGTGATACACTAATTAATAAATTGGAAAAAGACAATTCATTTATGTGAAAACAGAATTATAAAATGAAAGGGTAAATGCACCAGTAGTCGATAGTGTACCCGACATTGTGGGTTTTAACACCAAATAATAAGGCTTAAGAACATTGTTTATCGATACTCTTATTTGTGGCGGCAAACTTAAGGCCTCCTGTATGAGAAACAATGGTTGCCATGCGGATATTGGCGGGTAAAATGTGATAAGAGTGACCGTTGAATCTGCACTGTTGATCAGTCGTCAAAGTGGTGTGTTCACAACGGTCTGCTGACAAGGAAGGAAAGATTAACTTCGTGTTTATTTGTCCGAAAAACATTGTCCATTGTGAATGCTTTCATGTTATCTTCATATTAGGTTGTTTTGCTCCTAAATTGCACCTTAGGTTGCTCGAATTCATTAATTATTCAAGGTGTGAGAAGGTGTCGACTACTAGAGCTCATTTCGTAAAATTTTTCAGTGGCCGACACCCATGTCGNCCTAATGTTTTTCTGTCAAGGCTTACAAACTACCTATTGAGTGGCTAAGATCAAATTAGTTGAACTGCTCAGATATAGTTATTTCCGGTTAGACATTACGAATTATAAATACAAATCAAGTAATAGAGGGAATCTCTAGGCCACTGATATTTGGATACTAGATGTCAGTTTCCGCATCCAGTCAGCGTAGATTTCTGATATACTTTCCCGAGAGTCTGTTTTTGTACTGGAGTTTCTGATAGTTATTTTCGTGTTTTATTGAAGAACTTGTCTCTAATTTACATGTATTAGGTACAACCATCTAAATAAAGAGCCTGTGTATTATGAATAGTTGTGAATTACTTTTAATTAATGTACTTAATAAACTCAGTTACCTACCTTGTGGTACAGATTTTGTTTACCAACCCTAGAACAATTTTGTGGGCCAACAATATGCACGTTATTTTTAACACGATATTTCTTTTAACAAGAATGAGCTCTAATGTTGTAGATAAAATCAATCATGTTAAAATAAAACGAGTTATTCAAGTGTTTCTAACGTTTTTATGAACCCTTTATGAGTTCCAAACACCCATGTCAACTACAAGCGCATACGATTTTCGACAGTGTCAACTACTAATGTAAAACATGGGTTTTGGAATATGTAGGTTTTCTAATAGTGTTAAACAATTTATACGTTTGAGACAATTACTGGAGTAACATAAGAAGCAGATGAACTAGGAAAACGAAACTGCAAGTTGAGAGTTTAACAGCAAACGGAAATATGAGTGCAAAACTGAGATTTCGAGCTTAGGATGTNTACTGGTGCATTTACCCTACTGTGCCGGCCTAGGTTTTTAACTGATTACAACAACCCAAAAGGAAGGAAAAATTTTTTACCCGATAGCCAAGAAGTGGCGTATTGTTTTTGGAGTGTATCTGTGCAACTATTAGCGTAGTTGCCACATNTAATAGTGTTAAACAATTTATACGTTTGAGACAATTACTGGAGTAACATAAGAAGCAGATGAACTAGGAAAACGAAGCTGCAAGTTGAGAGTTTAACAACAAACGGAAATATGAGTGCAAAACTGCGATTTCGAGCTTAGGATGTCGACTACTGGTGCATTTACCCTACTGTGTCGGCCTAGGTTTTTAACTGATTACAACAACCCAAAAGGAAGGAAAAAATTTTTACCCGATAGCCAAGAAGTGGCGTATTGTTTTTGGAGTGTATCTGTGCAACTATTAGCGTAGTTGCCACATNTTTTTTACCCGATAGCCAAGAAGTGGCGTATTGTTTTTGGAGTGTATCTGTGCAACTATTAGCGTAGTTGCCACATTTCCGCTTTCCAGCGTTGATGTATGAAAATCAAAACGTGAGTTTCGTAACTTTAGAAATAAGTGTACCTAGGTACTACTCTTAGCACTTGGCTGAGGGATCTTAATCGATCAACAAAGTTAAGCAACATTCCCAGCGGCACACATTTGGATGGGTGACCGTTTAGTGGTATAACATCTGAGCGCTTCCGGGCTTTGGAGGGCACGTTACATATTCGGTCCCAGTTCTTATCGATTGATAGCAGCCATTAAGCCATTTCAGAGGTTCTTGGGCGGCCTGATAAACTCTGGCACCAGAGGGAAAAATATTTCGGTCACGTTCCCAGCTGTTGCAGAATTCCGTTTTGTTGTTATTCCACAGGAACCGTACAATTTTCCGCGATAAAAAGTATCCTATGTCCTATTCCAGAACCTAAAGTACCTACATACCAAATTTCATCAAAATCCGTTCAGCCNGCTCTTGCCGAGCATGAATAAAATTATTGTGTCGTTCGCAATGTGCACATGAAATGTGGTGCAATTTTGTGTGTGACTGCGGCACTGCCAGACTGCGTGCTTGGCATTCAGTCGCAAGCGGCTTTAACTGCATATACATGAATGTGTCGATTCTACTTTTAATTCAGCGCCCACAGCTTCCACACGTTGCCTAGCAGCATAGAATTTAATGGAGTTACGTCCCATTACAATAACTCCACCACCTGACATTTTCCTTATCGCTGCGGTAAATGTTATATCAGGGACTTGAAATGTATCTCTGGATACGAAATGTGTATCAGCGACAGCTGCCAGGGTGTACGATACCTGCGTAACAATTCTATTCCTTAGATTCAATTAGGCTGGGTAATTTATCGCGGGGTTGCCATTGCACAGCTAAGACATACTTTTCTTCCCTGGGTCCTTCTCGAGGCACAGTGTTGCGAGGTTTCAGCCAGCGTTATGACGGTTGTGCATTGCGGAGGGGCCATCGGGCCGGTGGTACTTCTCCACCTTAACCACAAGATCGCAGAGTCGAAAATATTCGCGTTCACAAGCGTTTGGGGCAGGTCGGCCCACACCACTCCAAGCCTCTGCCAAGTGTAAGAGTGCATTGGATGCACAAATATCGGCTGGTAGCCTCGTGCCACAAAATCATTTTGGATAATTTAAATGTCCATTTCGTGTGTGACAGGTTCAATTGCCTCCTTAAGCGGAATTTCGTTTCTGAGCTACAACATTGTGCAGTCCAGACCTGAGGCGCAGATGAACTGTCGCGCCAAACTATAATCTAGAGTGACGAAGTGGTATGCCACTCCATCGGGGACAGCACGGTTTTTCATCATCATCTTTGATTGCCTGGCAAATAACTGGCCGCCAAGACATGGCACGACAGCGCAGGGGTGTCTGGCCTGATGTCTGGCCCGACAAGGTCGTAGGTTTGATTGGTCAATTTAGCCCTGATCGGGTGAGGTGTGGTCTTCAATGGTTTTTAATTTCTTACCGGGTTCAGGGGTTGACGAGGGACGAGGCGGAGGACGTCGTGCACTGTAGTGCTGGCCATGTCGCGTGTTTTCCCTCAAAAGAGGACGAGCAGTTTGGGGAAAGCTGTCTTCGTCTTTCTCGTGAGGAATAAACTGTCGCCCTGATGACGGTTTCCCCACCAAACTGGCTTCGCTGACCCCCTTCCCGGATCGGAAGCAGAGCTATGCGCCACTAGCCGCCTGGCAACTTGCTAGCTAGGCCTGCCTCAATCAGCAGATAACTGCTTGCCTTGGCTACTGAGAAGAGCCGTGTATTTGCAGTGTAGGTGCGCTGCAACACAAATGTGTCCGCTGCTACTCTTCAACCCACGGCGTCTTCTTGCTGCTGTGCGCTCAGAGCTTCTTACGACGTGTCCGCTCTTCGCCGCAGCTCGGCTGACACTCCCTCTGACCTATTATCGTAGTCTGCACATGCAGCGCACACTCAACTGCCTCGCACCAATGCAACTGTCAAAGTCACACAGTCAACGCTGATGAATGTGTTCGTTTATATTTTCAAAAAAGATAAGACCTTCATGAATAAAATACTTTGACGATTTGTATGCTTCCTCTGACCAAATTTTAGTGAAATTAGATTAAATTCAAACATCTCAAAGCACTTTTTTTTTATTTACACAAACCGTGATCTAACCTCATATCCTATTAACGTCGTTCATGATAGTTGTATACGCAGAAAAAAAAACAGTCCATGGTTAGGACACTGAGTGGTCACTGCGCAACTTGGACACGCACTCTACCCTAGTTTTCTCTAAGTTTCAACCAGCACACTGGAGTCCAGAACAGCTCCGCCCCGCGACCATAACTTGGTCCAGCGGTAACAAGGAGCCGTGGTCAGTGGCATGCCAGATCAGAGCTTTGCGCGTACAGGCGAAAGGACGGCAGCAAGTACCAAAACAGATTTTCTATATTTTTAGGGTGTTTAATAATTCTGTTTTATTACATCAAATAGCACTTTGATGAAAGTACCTAAATCCATGAAAAATTAATTTACAAAAATAATGACGGAAAATAAAGGAATCTCATTTATATGTATTAACATACAAATTTAAATTTTTTGCATAATTATCGTGTTTGGCTACAGTTCAAATAATTTGTTAATGTCATTAGAATAAGATAATACATATTATGGATTTTCTTCTAGTGGTTCGAACACAATTTTCTTTCAAGTTTTACAATAAAATTTTAATTCAAAATAGCCACAAGCTAAACCTTAATCATAGGCGAACAAAATGCCACACCTCTAAGAAATTTCTTCGTGGCGTTCCTAAAACTTCAAAATACACTAGCTGTAATCGAACATCGTGCATAATTGTTTGTACATTTGTTTGGCACAAATTTTAATGTTAAAATGTTGATATTCTACTAAAAAAATTTGCGAGAGTTATTTTTAAACTGATTTGGCATTTTTTTAAATAGTTATTAATATTTTATCGCAAAATATTTTTAAAATGCAGAAAAAAAAAGAGGCACTTTGACAGCCTTTAAGAGTCGCCCTTACCGCTTCCTTGCGAAGAACAGCTCCAGGTAGGCAAGCACGCGTCCCAGTTGCCATCTTCAACTCGGAAACATTTCTCGGACATGTAGCTAACGATGAGGAGATGAGATCAGGCGACAGTGTTGCGACTGATCAAGAACAGATGTCCGAGAGAGTTTAAAAGAAAAATTAATTTACAATTAGCGGTCACCAAAGATTGTTACCTCGGCGTGACGAAAGACTTTCAAAGTACTATCTATCGTTACATGATTACACATTGCGAAGCGAAGGCGACGGGAACTCGGAAAATTATGTGTCTAACCACTTGATCTGTTCTATTTCATACAGCCGGCGAAGTGGCACTGTGTCACAGAAATAAACCACGTTACTATTACTCAGAGTCTTGCTGCTACTACAGAAAGAAAGCCAATTTATCTGGGTACCTATTCTGATCATTAAGCTCCAGTGAGACTAACAACGAATTATTTTCCTTGGTACAGTTCCTACACTCTCGTATGTATATCTTTCAAAGTTCACGTTAAATTATATTCAGTTAGCCATAAGCGTGGAATTTTTTAGGCGTGTATTTAAAAATGTTTCAACCGTAACTCGGATACGGTACTGTGTGACCGAGTACAACTCTGTCACCTCCATTATTCCTCATGTTTCCGATATACGGCCATCGATTTTCAATGCTTGACGAGAGCAACCTGACGTATCGAAACGATCAGATTGACTCAAGCGATAGTAGCTAAAGCGCATTTCTACCCAGGTCTTCGGCGAACTTCAAAGTAACACAACTTATCCGCTTTTTGATTTTTGGTGTGTATACGAGACTGGCTGCGCAGCACACGGTTACCGAGCACTTTTGAAATCAACCTTCGAAAAATGCCAATGCCAATGCCAATAACTGTATGTATTTCAACGGGCACGACTGATATGATCCTGGTAACGTGGTAACGACGAATGGAAAGTAGTCCCACGTCTTAACGGCGAATTAAAAGTGTTAGGTAAACAATTNCAATGCCCCTAACTGTGTGTATTTCAACGGGCACGACTGATATGATCCTGGTAACGTGGTAACGACGAAGGGAAAGTAGTCCCACGTCTTAACGGCGAATTAAAAGTGTTAGGTAAACAATTTTTTAGGTGCATATAAATGTAAGAATTAGCAAATTTGTAAAATATGTATGTATGTAATAATTTCACAGTTTCACTTGAACGAAGCATGAATAAAGTGATGATGCACACAGCAATCTGCATTCAAGAAGATCTCAGCAGAGCTTTCAAAAGTGCTGAGTTGAGGGTGAACACTGGTAGGTAGGTAGGCAGGCAGGTAGGTAGGCAGGTAAGCAGGTAGGCAGACGACTGAGTGTCGGTGGTCCAAAGGGCGCGGCGCGTCGGGAATTCCCGCCATTAGCAGCGCCAGATTGGCCAGTACAACGAACCAGTTCGCCAGCACGCCGGCCGGCACACACCTGCGACACGAACCGGTTCTGGTCCAGTGGATTCCCCAGCTGGTTTATTCCATTACCTTGGCGTAATTCTCCAATGCTTTGTTTGACTGAGACTCGCTTTCCGCCGGGTCCGAAACACAACAGCGACTCTACAAATATTCCAGGCTTGCTGGATTTAATGATTACAGTAAAAAAAAAAAAATGAATAGTTAAGTATCTTAAAGGTGGCCACCGCCGCCAAGGTTATCGAGATACCTAGAGGTTCCGGGCTAACCATGTCGATTTCACTCCGGGTGTAACGAAATTGAATACTCAAAACTTAGGAAAAATGGAGAGTAAATGATGTAATTACGTCCCAAAAGTAACAAGTACCTGGGGTTCGTGAATAACACGTTGCCTGAGCTCGTGCAAGATGTTGCTTTTGACATTCGACGTCGGTCGTTGTTTCAACACAACTGTACAACTCATATTTCTCTCGTGACGTCCGAGGGCATTTGAACCGCAGATTCGGTAAGCGGATAGGCCGAGGTGGACCCATTGCATGGCCTGCTCGTTCTCCCGACCACACCCCACTTTATTTTGTGTGGGGGCACCTGAGCCTGGTGTACCAGACTCCTAATGATCCTTAGGAAAAGCTCGTTGCTCGAGTGCCTGCAGCTGTCTACTCTACCTCACATGTCTGGAGTCTTTCAAAGTGGACGACAGACAATGTCACGTCGTTTCAGAGCTTGTAGTGAAACAAAGATGGTTTTTTGAAAAATATTGCAATTAATTGAAAATTAATTTACTGCAATTCATTCTACAATTTTACCCGGCATTTAAACTTACAGATTTCCCGATCAAACTACACAGTTCCTATTACT
The DNA here is from genome assembly GCA_002778355.1 of Clitarchus hookeri. Taxonomy (NCBI): domain Eukaryota; kingdom Metazoa; phylum Arthropoda; class Insecta; order Phasmatodea; family Phasmatidae; genus Clitarchus; species Clitarchus hookeri. The sequence goes on along the minus strand of NQII01001092.1, from coordinate 194,005 downwards.
GTTTGGTGCAGATGGTGGTCCAACACCGAAGTTTAAATTGCAAATCACCGGCATGGCAAGAGTGTTTCATTTATTTACATTTAACTCTTAGTGCAGTTTCCCCAATCACTAGTTTAAACGTTTTCTACTTTTAAAATTGTAAACACATATTTATATAAATGTAAGTACGCGAATGAACGTAATGTCTATAAATGTGATTTTTTCACGAGTTTAGCCCACAAAGTCCACGTTTACGAGACTATTAACGATCAGAACTATACAGTCAACTGCGCGATTGTATTGAGCCAAGTTACAGGACACATTTAGAAACGAGCAGATATTTAATGGCAAACTAAACGCTTTTAACCAGCCGGAGTAATAAATGAGTATACAGGTAGCGTGATACGAAATCCCAAAACGCATCACGTGCTACTATGAAATTACAAGCGCTAGTCTCTTCTGATGGGTGTTCCAAGTGTACACGGATTGAATCACTGCGCAAATGGTAAGATTAGACACGAGACAAACAAAATGGCCAGCTGATTACATTAAATTAAATAAAAAAAGTAAAACCAACCCAACACACCACACCACAAAATTGTCTTATTCAAATCCGCTGGAAATATTTAAGAGCGACACACAATAGATGGTTCGCAGTTAAGCGAGCACTTTTAGAAAAGGTAATTATTAAGTTTAGGGGCTTTCCTGAAAAACACACAAAAAACTTTAAAGTTATGATATATTTCTACTCTATTATTCACATAGAACACGAATATACTAGGGGCGTAGCTTTAAAATAAGTACAACATATAAAAAAAACTTGCTAAATATGTTTGTTTAAGTCTATTAACGTCAGAGGAATTATACCAGCCCCTTACTCAGGTGAGTCAATTTACATTCTTTTGGTGTGTTTTACGGTTCATTTAAATCCCTACAATCCTGCATTCGTAGTTTAGTGTAAAACCCTACAATCCTAGGTTAGTGTAAAATCCAAAATTCCTAGTTTAGTGTAAAACCCAACAATCATAGGTTAGTTTAAAAATGTAAAATTGTGATTCACCCATCGTGGGGTTATGTTCTGTTAGGTTAGGTGGGCACATATTATGAAATTAGTAGGACGTTAATGCCCTTAGTATATTCGTTGTCTGCATCATTAGTAGAGTAGAAATATACCATTTACCGTGAATTGTTTTTACTTTTACAGAAAAGCCCCTAAACTTAATAATTGCCTTATTACACTCCTAAAATTTTTACTGCTACACTTGATCAACGCTTAAATGGTCATCGCGTCCACGACTATGATAATTTCACCACGATGGAAAGTTCTAAGATAGGCAGAAATGTCATGTTTAAGTAGGGTTTTCAAAGTTTTCAACTGCAAACAGCTTGGAAAAAAGTGGCACGAGCATCAGCGATGACCAGATTATTTGTGTGCAAAAGCGCTCAACAAGGGTCATGTGAAAAGTCTGAAATTAAGGTGGATAGAACCCCACCACGTCTGCTTCGAATCTTTTCATAGCTTATTCTAAATACGTATAATTTAAGCGGCTGCCGACTTGGCGTTTGAAATGCGTTACAGCATGTTTGAAAAATGCGTTTCTTTTTTAAATAAACTACTAAACTTACCCCTAATAAGTTAACCTACGAAAATAAAGACATTCCAGACGATGGTGAAATTGTAGTTTCAAGGCATTACCCAACACGGAAACATTATTTTCATGTCCTCCATAATAAAGGCTGAGTATAAAAGAATACCCCAAATTTGAAGGTCTATAATATCAAAACCAAACAACCTACAACCTTGATTGACCAATCAAATGAACCGTGGAACCATGAAGTTTGTTTAACATACATTCATAAATGTTCAACGTGACCGCCACGAGCGGCCCGAACGACATCTACGCGATAATCAAACTCGTTCCACACTCTTGTCAACATGTCCGGTGTTACGGTTTGGATGGCGTTCGTAACTCTAGGTTTGAGGTGGTAGCGAGCTCGCATTCGACACGTCAATGCGAAGGGGACGGTCTGATGTTTGTTTTATGGTGCGCCACTTCATTGGCACCTTGCTGTTCGCGGATACCTGAACGAGACGTTTCCGCAACGCTGGATTGGTCGAGGTGACCAGGCTCTTCAGCACTGGCCTCCAAGAAGCCCGGATCTTACCACGTGCGACTTTTTTTCTATGGGGGTACATAAAGGATCAAGTGTTTCGTCCACCATTACCGGCTAACATTGACGACCTCAAAACGACAATTACTTAAGCCATCCAAACCGTAACACCGGACATGCTGACAAGAGCATGGAACGAGTTTGATTATCGCGTAGGTGATGTTCGGGCAGCTCGTGGTGGTTACATTGAACATTTATGAATGTATGTTTAAAAAACTTCACGGTTCCACTGTTCATTTGATTGGTCAATCAAGGTTGTAGGTTGTTTGGTTTTGATATTATAGACCTTCAAAGTTGGGGTATTCTTTTACACTTTATGCTTTTTTAGACTGCTCTATCCCAAAATATGCGAACCGGATACATATGAAACTACGATAGAGTCGTGCATTGGACATTACTAGAGTCGCTTCCAATACAATTACATAGTTACCGCTTAAAGTCAAGTTCCTGCGAGTCGCCGCAGAAAACAATGCGCGCCAGTTGAGCGCCTTGCGCGTATAGTCTATACCGCGCGTCACAAGTTGCGCTTCATCGATTTTTGCCTCACTCATACAAACATGGTCTTAACTAGGCGATCCCCTTAAGCTGACTGAGGCATATAGCACCATCTTATTTTAACTTAGATTCGTACTTTTACATACCATAAAAAAAATCCAATTATTAGTTGCATATTACATAAAAAGCAATGATTAATTACTCTTGATTTTGTTTATGAGAAAACAGTCAACAACCGTTTACACACGAGAGTTTTAAAAATAACTAAGGACGATCCTTTTGCTTCGGATGGCTTGATTTTTAGATACTGAATCTGTAAAATAAGTCTCGGAAAAACACACAAATACAAGATAGAGGATGCACAAACTTATCAAATTGTTTAAACGGAAAAAAAAAGGTAACCTAAATTAAATACATCATTTACAAAAAGAATCACGTACAAAGGGGAATCTGCAACTACATTCACGATAAATATCTACAAGAGTAACAAATAAAACTGAAATGTCAGCATACTCGTGTGACTGGTCACAGGTGCTGTCTGTTAAACGAATTTAAAGTACTTTCACGGCACACACATGAAATACGGCTTTGTGCTGTCTTAAATTGATACCTTTCTCGCATTTCAGTCGCCAATTTCTTCGTTCGAAGACAGAACCAACATCTCGATAATTTCGAGTATTAAATGAAATCAATTTAAAAAATTTGTCTCCATACTGAATCTCAGGACCTAATATAAGACGATCAGTCTTTCCTGGTAAATGCAAGACCGTCCTATATAAATACATTATCCAAGTTTCGGATAGTACACAAAAATTATCTTCATACACATTTTCCCCTACGACTTGCTGATCAAAAAAAAAATTTGTAAAGTGAACATTGTCACAGCAAAATTGGGCCCCTTAAAAAGATTATGACCAGCAGTGCATACTCCAATTCATTCTTTTAACATGTGACAAAAGATTCGAAACGTTAAATAAGCATGCCACTGCGAAAGCATGACATTTATTTTTAATTAAAGTCATTATGCTCGCGCGTGCTTTTTTACCACTGGAGCTGGAAACTGCGGTGGGATCCTAACCACCATTTATACTCCAAGTCCTTATCGCGCTGATGCAATCCCAGGTCAGGAATAACAAGACAACTGTCGAGAATGCTCAAAATGAATATCAGACTCGCACACTATCAAATACGAATCACAACAAACACCACCTAATGGAAACGCACAATGAACGCTGGGTTGTACTCTATTGACTGGCATAAAGAATGCAGAGGTACAAGACAGCTGAAGCAGTAGCACGCTCACCTCCGGTCTGAGGAAAAACAGCAAGGCTGGGTTAACGCGACGACGTTCAGCAGACTACGAACTGCTTCAAGGCTGTGGCCATCGCTTATATGTACGTGTGCGCGTCACTGCCGGGGAGGTAAGCCAACCACATCAGTACTTGCCATCGCCTCCCAGCCCCCCTCCCCGCTTTTTCACTCCTGGCATTTCCCCGATTTTCCAGACAAGATCGCCGAGGGAGAGGTTCAAGGTCGTCACAGCCTCCAGCGACGCTTCCTGACCGGTCGACAGTCCGATTGCCCACACACCGGCAACAAAGCTCGCGAGCGGGCCGTATCTAATAGGCGTACTAACTCGTACGAGTTGATGTCTCGAACCACATTTGTTTGTTCGGAGTCTTTCCTTTATTAAAGAAATCTGTTTTGGGACTCGTCCACAATACCTGCATTAACTTAGCGTTTGCACATACCTAAAAAGCCGGCGAATTTAAAGATATCGCCGCCAGATAAATTACTATTCCTAGCTCGTCCATAGTAGTACCCGCAGATGTTCTGAACGTCCATATAAATCCTAGTAAATTGCTTGAAGTGGCAAAATTAAAATAATTAACTTTCAGAAAAAAATACTTTAAGAACGAAGTCAATGCGCGAGGCGATTGTGAACTGTCGTTGCAGCTAATGATTGAAGAATTAGTGGAATAAGCGACACCTTTTTCAAACTCCAGGGGCGCAATTGTCGTTCACTTTCCCGCTTACGTGAGCTGAACTGCGGCAGCATCGCTAGGCGGGCGTAGCCGAGTTTACGGCGCTGTGTTAGGCAGGTGGCCACTGTACTTGACACTGCGGCAACTTACACGCCGCTTATTGTAAATCTGTTCCCTGTAAGCGGGAAAGTGAATGCGAATCGTGCCCCAGGCAATGTCTTCAAGCAGGACGCGATGCTCGTTGGTGCAACATATCGCCTAGTCGCCAATAACTTGAAGTTCACAATTCCCATGCGACCGCGCGGCCGACTTCACCCTAAGACTTTTGACTCCCGGCGTCTCTAGTTGCCACTACACACCCTTCTTCAAACTGTCACCTGGCTGCCTCACCGCTAGTGAGCCGGCCAAGCCCGGACCGATCACAGCGCTGAGCTGCGGCTATTCTGTATTTACAGTTATAGAGACGACCCAAAGTCCTAAGACATTTTCTCCGTGTTAGCAGCCAATTTGCTGACCCACACAAGGCAGCTGAATAAGTTCTTTAGTTTTTCTCATCGGCCATCGTACAGCTAACCAAGAAAGCAAATAAAAAATATTCTACCTTCTCTCTACATTTTTATTGATTTTTTTTTTATTACAAGAAGCCCTGCTTAAGTTTTACTTCCAGGTTATTCCTCAGTCTTATGCAAACAAAGCTTGACCTAGTATAGAGAATTACACCAAAGGGACAAAGCACCATCTTCGTGTGAACTCAGTTTAATAATATTTTGCATAACAAATATTTCCTACTAATCATTACCAACATACCTATTTCCCACTCGTTTAGTTCATATTTATTATAAATTAATTAATATAATTTTGTCGTGTAACGCATTTGAGTAGAAGCCTCGCTGACCCCCTTCGCGAGCGCCTACCAGTTGACTCGTGTCACGAGGCACGTGGACGGCTAGAACGGATCGCAGTTACACGTGTCAAGGTTGTGCCGAGTAAGAGCTGGCATATTGCCGGAGCACCCGGAAACTGCTACGTAAATACGTAGGAAAGCGGGAGAAATTGCAGAGCCAAGCAATAGCATCTCTAGCTTCACGCCTGAGAAAACAGCTGACCAATTGAAAGTGGGGGCCACGAATACTCCTCACCCCTACCACCATTATAGCTAAACCGCGGAAAAATAAGCTGAGATGGTAAATTCAAGGGGCAGATCACCACTTCTCCCGCCCCCCGAACCTTCACGAACCATGGCGTGTGGCTGAATGACTTTGTACTGAAGGCAACCACCTCCCCCCTCCCCCAATGAGAGAGACCCGCGCAGACACTTAGGGAGGGAGACTGGAGAGCATATAAGCCAAATTTCTTGAGAAGAGGGACCCAGTTCATTAACACCGCGCCGAGGGAAGAGTTGCGTCAAGGAATCGCGAGAGGACTTCAGAACGAGCCCAGAACAGCAGTCCAGGGGAGACGACAACATACGGGGGCCTTTTCCAAGGCCGCCAACATCGCCAGAGCTCATCCACAGCTGACATNAATTATCCAGTTAAGTGAAACGTCAAAAGTCTACCTTATTGAAATACCCTCAACCTTCTAGGCACCTTATAGTCTATGCCTGGAGGAATTAACTACGACCGTATAAACCACCCTATATTCCACAGGTGGGGAATAGCGTCAATTTATAGATAAAATATAAGTAAAAGTTCAACTTGACCAAAATAAAATGTTCTTATGTTAACATTTTTACAATACTATCGTGATAAAATGTTCTTATGTTAACATTTTGACAATACTATCATGATAAATTACATATTTAAGAAACCACCAAGTACATCACACTTGGTGGTTTTTCAAAGGTTTGATTTAAAAAATGTGAAGAAACAGCGAATAGACTATAGTTAATATTTATTATGGACGAACTTTCTAACAAATAGTAAGTACTTATATATCATAGCCTTATTTATAATTATTGGTGTGTAAACAATTTCAGTTCATTGTTTGACAGAAAATATCTATGGTAATATGACAAGGAATTAGTTAATTATTTGTTAAACTCGCAGATGTTGGGACATTCCTTAATTTTTTGAAAATAAATCATAAATAACTGGTTGCACATACATTTTAATGCCAATTTATATATTTATAGCGAAATTATTGTGTTTGTAAAAGGTTTGCTTGGTGTTGCGATGCCATAAATAAAACTAGAATTACTTATAAAAGATAAAAAATACTAAACCAACATTTGAATAAAATATTTTTATATTATTTTGTTGTTTTTCCAATTTCTCTCTTTCCAAGAGTAAAATATGACAAACTCTTATTTAATCACTTAACATAAATATTAAAAATACTTTCTTTAATATTCTGAAGAATATTCTATGTCGTACGAACCCCTTACATAGCAAAGGAGAGCAGTGTGTATAAATAGTAGGATTTGGCGTACTTGGCATCTTAGCGGGGACGAGGCAACGAGCCGCGGCCATCTTGGATGACGTCGTTTCCCCCCTTTTTCCCCTCCCTCCCGGCCCATTTGGTAGCCAGTGCCAGTAAAACGGCCAAATTTACCAGAAAATTTACCGGATTTCCCTCAAAAAATATATCTTGCACAATCTGGCTGACATTTTTCAAGTTTGCACAATGCGGATGCATCCTGCTGAAAATTGTGCAATGCCAACCGGAATGTGTAATCAGGTACGCGAGGCTGTCGAAAGGGTCACAGCTCCAATTGGCTATGCGAGGCTCTCGAAAGGGTCTCGCCTCCGTCAGTCTACCAAATACAGCGTGCCTGCAGTACTTCACGGTCTTGCATTCCAAGCGATGGGGTTTCCTCAGAGTCTTCCAGAATTCAATTACCTTGTTAGTTCATGCTCTTGCATTCCGATTTTATTTTCTCTTACTCCTTCAGACATCATTTCTCCAGGCGCCTTAGCGGGGACACGTTTCACATTCTATCACTCCACGTCGTTTTTCTCATACTTATAAGCATAGTTGGCTGTAATTACCAAACCATTTAAGATACAAATCACCAAATTCAAAACATAGGCAACACCCTCCGACAACGAAAAGATCGCAAGTGTGAAGTATGTCCTAAGCGCACTTACAAAAATAACCTGATGGAGCTACAGTCTATAATAGTTATTTCAGTGTTGATATCGCACCAAGAAGTTTAGTAAAAAAGCTAGAATGCACGTCGATATGAGAAAGAACGAATGATCACAAGGACCTACCATAAAAATGAATACAATACTATTGCGATACGCATTACAAGACTTCTAAAGATGGGTTTCTTTGCTTGTTGGAAAACAACATATATTTAATCTATTAGTCGCGCTAGAGAGACATCACTGCTACACACTAATGCAAACAATTATAAAACATATAGTTATAAGCATTTAACAACCTATGTAAATTGCGCGAACATCGTGCACCGTACATCATACTAGTAGAAAAAAAAATATTTTGCGAAGCCGATAAGCAAAGATGTGATAAGATATCACTGCTACACATTGATGCAAAAGGGTATAATAAACAAAAAGTAAAAGGAAAAATAGTTATAAGCGCCAACCATCCCAATCACATATTACACATACATGTTCTTTTATGAGAGCAATTCAGTTATACAGTGAAAGTTAATTTATTTCGTTTGATTACATCAAGCATGACTATTAAAAATATTGCTTCGAATAAACTGGTGTTGATACAGGATATCGCTTCTGCCCACCCTACTCACTTTTAGGTCTATAAAAGAAGTTTGTACCACCACGCACCACTCAGAACTTTATTCTCTCGTCGTCGTCGAGGAGACATTGTGAAAACGATAGGACGTTGTTATAGTGGTCAGATAATTTTATTAGATATCACGACAAACAGAAAGATTAAATCACTTGCATAACTCAGATACCTAGCTTGCATACTTGCCTAAAGAATTCCTTCTCGCATATGTACAACACGAAATAAAATCAGTCTACAAACACCTACCTGTCTATCTGCAGCAGGACGTAGAGATTCTTAGCTGTCTACCATGCCTAGGATGATTTCAAAGTAGCGTGCTGATGGAAACAGATATAACAAAATAATAATGAATGCGAATAGTTATAACCTTTTAACAACCTGTGTATATTGCGCAAGCATCACGTGCTATACCTCACGTAAGTAAAAAAAAAAACTTTTGCGAAGTCGAGAAGCATAGGTGCGATAAGGTAACCAGTACTACGCATATATGGAAACACATATAAAAAATGTACGGAAAAATAGTTATAGACACTTGCCAACAATCGCAATTACACATTACATAAGCGTTGGGACTGTACACTGTGTGTTAAACAGTGCTATACTATACCAGACCGTCCTGGTAAGTACAACATAATAGCAAACGACTTCCTTGCAAACCGACTGAAACGAAACCATCGCATTCAGAGTACAATGCCAGCAGCGGAACGCGACCGACGCGACCGCCGTCGTACACTCGACCAACAGGGAGTATGTGTAGCAGCTCAGATGGTAAGCCGGCGACGCGAGAACCGTGCAGGTCTCGGCAAGTAAAACGGATGAGACAGAACACTAGCCGAGAGAGAGATGTGTCAGGCTCCAGGGTCACACACATATACTTCCCTTTACGAGAGGAATTCAGTTATACATTTAAACTGGATCAATTGATACCTTGTAAATACTAAATATATACATGTACTTATTTTAATACATAGCATTTATAGTGTTAGAACTGTAAGCACATGCGACACAACATACATTCAAACCATTAGTCGCGCAAGAGAAACGACACTGCTACATGCTGTTTATAGGAAATAACTTGTGTACTCTGATGGCACTGGAAACAGCGCATCATCCTTGGAAATAAGGTATCGCAGGTTCAAACCCTATATAGAGTCAGATTATTTGACAGGTAAAAATACAACATAATATGCAATTTAAAAAAATTCTTCATTATTTATACAACTCTCTCTTGGCTAGTGTTCGGTCTCATCCCTTCGCTTGTAGAGACCTGCACGGTGTTCGCGCTGGCCGTCGGCTGTCTAGGAAGGCCGTACAGATTCTCATGATGTTAGTTGATTGCGCGAAGTCGGTCGGGTCCGATGTGTTCCGCTGCTAGTGATGTGAGTGTTGGTTGTTCACTAAATGCGATGGTTTAGTTTCAGTCGGTTCGTAACGAAGTCGTTTGCTGTTCTGTTGTACTGGTCATGTCGGTCTGGTATTGTATAGCGACGTTTAGCACACACAGCGTACAGCACTCTATGGTAAGTAGTTGGCAAGTGGTTTAACTACTTTCCCCTTTACATTTTGTTTTTTGTATCGATTTGCATTAGTGTGTAGCAGTGTTGCCTTATCACCACTGTGATTATCGGCTTCACAAAAGTTTTTTTTTCTACTAGCATGATGTACAGCGCACGATGTTCGTGCAAGATACATAGGTTGTTAAATGCTTATAACTATTTGTTAAATAATTATTTTTATATCAGTTTGCATCGGCGAGTAGCAGTGATTTCTCTTGCGCGACTAATGGTTTGAATGTATGTTGTTTTTTGACAAGCAAAGGAAAACAGTCTTTAGAAGTCGCGTAATGTGTATCGCAATTTTATTGTATTCATTTTTGTGGTTGGTCCTGTTGATCATTCGTTCTTTCTCATGTCGACGTGCATTCCAGCTTTTTACTAAATTTGTTGGTGCTATATTAACACTGATATAAATACTATGGACTGTAGCTCCATCGGGTTTTTTTACAAGTGCGCTTAGGACACACTTGCGAACTTGCGAACTTGCGAACTTGCGAACTTGCGAACTTGCGAACTTGCGAACTTGCTCGTTGTCGGGGGTGATGCCTATGTTTTGAATTTGGTGATTTGTATCTTAGAGGGTTCGGTAATTACGGCCAACTATGCATATAAGTATGAGAAAACTGAGGTGGAATGAAAAGAGCATGAGACTTGTTCCCGCAGGGCACCAGGTGAAAGGATGTCTTAAGGAATATGAGGAAATAAAATTAGAGTGTAAGAGCATGAACAAACAAGGTATTCGAATTCTGGAAGACTTGAAGGAAAATCCGTCGCTTGGAATGCAAGATCATGAAGTACTGCAGGCACGCTGTATTGGATTGACTGACGGAGACGAGACTCTTTCGAGAGCCTCGCATAGCCAATCGGGGCCGAGACCCTTTCGAGAACTTCACCTTGATTGCACATTCCGTCTGGTATTGCACTATTTACAGCAGGATGTATCCCGGCATACTTGCCAACTTTAGGAAATCATAATTAGGATGATTTTGTTAACACAATAAAATTATTAAATTTTTGAATGAAAATTACACTAAACAATGCAGACTTACCATACGTACTACCGTTTAACGCGAAAAAGGCCCATTACGCTTTACTACACTAATAACATAACTAAAAAACCATAATATGTTAATATTTTATTACCTTTCCACTTTCAGTGGAATGTGAGACAAAGCATCAGAGCACAGCAATTTTATAGATGTAACTAGCGCCCGTAGCTTTCTCCAAGATGTCTGCATTGCGTTGTTAGCTTAATTGGTTCGATCTGCACAATAATGAACTAAANCGCCCGTAGCTTTCTCCAAGATGTCTGCATTGCGTTGTTAGCTTAATTGGTTCGATCTGCACAATAATGAACTAAATCTATCTTGCTACTTAAGTTAGAGCATTATGGAGTCATACAACTATTATCTATTTTTGCTATGTTGTGTTGTATTTTGCTGTTTAAGTTGAAATGGAACACTGTGGTTTTTTAAAGAAGCAGCTGTGGCTTTCTTTAAGAATCCTGCACTAAAATTTTTTTTATAACATAAGCCTTATTTCCTGCATTTCAAAACATAAATTGATTCTATAGTATCATTAGACATGGATGATCTGAACTGGGTCCTGTTTTTTTCACCAAACTGAAAACACGCTCGCATTCTGCATTGCTATGTGGAATAGACANGGATCTGAACTGGGTCCTGTTTTTTTCACCAAACTGAAAACACGCTCGCATTCTGCATTGCTATGTGGAATAGACAGGATGGACAACATTATTCTACATATCTATTGTATTTTTAAATGCCATCAACACCACGAATCCCGGATAACTTGGCCCACTTAACATCATCACTATCTCCTGTAGCATTAAGGGCTGAAATGTTGTCTATCTGAAGAGTTGAGAGTCGTTTTTCAGTTTCATCCATAGCTGCATTCTTCGATTCACCTTCTTGTACATGCAAAATAAAGGGAAACAAATCCACAAAGTAGAGAACAGAAGAAAAGTTGACATTGTCGAGATTATTCACTTTTGCCACAGCTGCGTTTTTCAAGACTTCATTTTTTATGGGGAATTTGTGAACAATGTAGTCGCATGCAGTAACAAAATAAGTCCTGACAGATGCAAAGAAAACTACTTTTTCCTTTTCTTCAAGTGTTTTCACAATGTTTGATGCTTTACTTCCTATTACGAATTCGGTGTAGTCTTTCTGATTCTGAATAGAGCGATAGTTCACTTCAAATAATGAGCAACTTTTCACAGCTTTTGCATTCGCAAAATTTGATAATGTTTTTAGAAAATCAAGCAACAGTTCTCTCAAAATATGAATGTGTGGAGATGCTGACCAAATAATTGCATTCAGTTTTTCAAATGTTGGGAGTACACCTAGAAGAAATGCACAAAATGCTTTATTTAGGTCAGAAGAAAGAAACACAAATAGTTTTTCTTCCAGATTTACAAAAGGACTTGTATTCTTCAGAATAGGAGTATCACTGTTTGCTGATGTCAAAGCAATTCACTTTATGCTGTAATCAGTAGCAGAATACAAATTATTTTTCTCATTTATGTTTTTCTGACATATCCCATCAGAGGTTGAACAGGATGATGATTGTAGTTTGGGAATTTTGTAAGAGGTGAGACTCGAATATGAAGGTTTCTCATTTACAACCTCTCCCTTAAAAAAACTTAGCAATTGTCCTCACTGTTCAAAAACCCTCAACAAACTTCTTCCAAGTGAAAGCCATCTTGAACAGACATTCTTGAGTATTTTTTTCGCTTGTGTATCATGGAGCTCTTGAAATTTTTTAAACCTTTCTTTTCTCTTTGAACTTTTTCCAAATAATCAAAAATGTCTACAAGAATTTCAAACTTTTACTGGCAACGAAGATACAGCCTTTTCTGCAGATAAATTTATCAGGTGACAAATGCAACCAATTACAATAAGCCCAGGGTGTTTCTCTTTCAACACTGCTGCAACAACATTGTTATGGTCAACCATTACAGCTGCATTATCTGCACAAAAAGCCACGCAGTGTTCAACGGGAATGTTATTGCATTCAAGCTGTGCAAGCACTAAATTACCTATATTCCGTCCAGTAGAATCATCTCCTTCTCCTGTGTATCATCGCAAAACGTCACTACAATGGGATACAACTTTGAATTGGTGTCATTGCTTCCATCAGTTGAAACAGAAAATTGTGCATTCTGCAAACATTGTACTACACTAGATTTTGCATCAGAAGCCATTTCCTTTACAATTGCTGAGGTTTACTTCTTTGCAATTTCCGAGAGAAGATTTTTTTAGTAGCAAACCTGCATGATCTGCGGCAGTTAGGGGAATGTTGTGCTCTACCAAAAAAAGAAGTAAACAAGCATTCTGCTCGTGTAACGTCCGAATCGCCATTTCCAGGTTTTGCAAAGAACTTAGAAATATTCTGATTTTCTTCCTGGCACTTCATGTTGGCGACATGCTTTGCGCTTTTAATGTGTGCAATTATATCTGTTTTCCCACCATGCGCAATGTTTATGTCACATCGGCATGTACTACAAAAGCCAAACCTATCGCCCTTGTCTGATTTTATAATACACGGAAACTCTACACTGTATGATTCCCGAAATGTCTGGTAGTAATACTGCTTCTTTCTACTCATCTTTAGTTTTAAACTTTGCAGAGTCGACAATAAGTAACGTATCAGGATCTCACAAAAATATGGCCGGCAAGAGACATAGTACACACCACACTGTAATCACAGTCCATACATAGTTACATACCGCTTTTACCGCGCACAGTATTAAATTCCTTTAACACATGTTTCAACCAGACTTCAAATTGAAACAGTTCATGGTAAAATCAATGTCCACATGCATTCGTATTCACAAACAAATCCGGTAGCTATCAAAAACTCCACAGACGAAAAAATGCAATCCAACAAACAGTAGATATGAGAAAATCGATTGTCGCCCTCTCGTAATGTGAACTCTTCGATGCAGGCAAAATCAGTATCTATCTGTATCGTCATAACACTACGATTTCCGTGTTTTAACATAAAATAATTGTTTTTTTTTCCTGAATGAAGTAATTAAAAATTTAAAGAATGTACATATTTCCGGAAAACAATATATGGCAGTTTTTTCGGAAGACTTCCGGAAAAATCGGAAAGGTTGGCAGGTATGCATCCGCATTGTGAAAACTTTAAAAATTTCAGCCGGATTGTGAAATACATTTTTTAAAGGGAAATTCGGGAGATTTTCTGGCAAATTCGGTTGTTTTTACCGATACTGGCTGCCAAAATGGCCGCCGTAGGAGGGTGAAATGGGGAAATGACGTCATCCAAGATGGCCGCGGCTCGTCTCCAGGACGCCAGAACCTAACAGAGCATCCAGAACAGTCTTGCACAGGAACCCATTTCACCTGAAAGCGATCCTGAGACTATTCATTTTTGAAACTAAACACAGAAAGATTTCTTAATGAGAAACGTTTCCCTCAGCTTATGGCACGCAAATCATAATTGTGCGTGGAGCTGTAAGCGCCGAGTTTTAACACAACTCGGAACCACAGTGATTACGACACTACATCGCATTCGATATCCCCAGTTCGGTAAACATCACGCGAAACGTGAGCTGAGGAAATTTCCACAACGGAAATACCCCAGGTACAACAAATAGTGATGGATATTTCCAGCCTCAGTGTGTGTGATACACATTCGCCTAACGTCTAGAGCTGCATTTAAGCACACTTTTTCAACTAAGAATTGTAGAGCGATATGAATCCAATTTTCACTTTACTGAAATTTTATGGTTTACGATTTAATTATCCAACGAGTAGCAGCTATAAATTATCATACTGTCGAAAATTTCTTAATTTTCCCGGACATCTAAAAGAAAACTTACAGTAAATAAACGAAAACGCCCATCATAATTACGAACAAAGGAGCCGAGCTCCGTACATACAAAACACAGAACCTATGAGTATTGCCTACCAGCTTCGGGTTTCAGAACAATGCTGAGGTCACACGAAGCGTTCTTCACAAATTTATCATTCCTGCGGCATTTAGGATATTCTTGTCACGTAAACCTATTTATTCAAACATCAAAATCTAACACAAGTTACTTTTAACAATTAGCTACTTTCCAAACACTTAACATTACTGTAAACCTAAATAGTTATGTGCGTTACTTCTCTGAAAGCTTCTACATTAGCTTCTACATTAGCTTATCACTTTAGACTAGTGTTTTAGGCAATCGTTAAGTCCCGGTATGAGTTTTATTCGCGATCAAGTGGTTTTGATCGAACTACGGATCAGAGATACGGTGTTTTAATGCTCCAATCCCCAGCGTCAAGCTGTCTTGACAGTTCGCAACATCTGGTTCTAAGCATGTTACATTTTGTACGTGTGCCCCAAGACAGAGCAAAGCTCTTCTCAATAACGAACTCTGTTGTTTGTCTCCCGTTGTTCAAGTTTTTAATACTTGAAAAAGAGCCAATCAAATAACGAAGGCGTCTCCCACCAAAGCGTGACCTATATGGCGAACCTGTGTCAGGAATTTTCTTATGTGGAAAGCATGGTGGCTGGTGTGGTTATATAAGTGCTTCGGTCTCCACAGCATGCCTTAGCTCCACATAGCCTGGCTAACTCTGATTTACAGTCATTTTCAAGTAGTACATGTTCACCCTGCCTCTGCTCCAGCTTTTACCTTCCTTCACATTTTAGCGTTTTCACTATACTTGTGCGACATTACATTTACAACCGAAATGTAACCATTCAAAAAAATTGGTAGCCCAAAAAAGTAAACACAGCGATAATAATACCGTTCAGCAAGAATATAAAATTACTATTTTGTTTGCGATCAGACGGCCTTACAGAAACCACGACGTGTGTTTCCATCAGCAAAGGGCGTGCCCCCGGAAAACTGGGCACCTACAGCCGCAACTACACCAAGGGTAGCTTGCGCCTGGTAATTGGTGGGATCCTCGCGTCACGCGGTTACAATTTGCGCCGTAGCAACTGGCAATGAAGGCCATTTCAGCGTGGCATAAAGAAAGGCATTAAAAAATGCCGAGAACTGTTTTCTCCCTCCAATGTTTACAGGTTAGGAAGGCGGACGGAGCTGTCTGTGACCTCCCATCTCTGGATATCTGCGTCACAGCTCGGAACACGTAAGAACAGAGTTTTCCTTGTAAGAACTAGGGGTGCACAAACTTTTGAAGGGTCTGGAGGAAAAACTTTTTCAGGAATAAAACGGTATAGTCTTAAGAGGACTCTTGTAACCGTAACGTCAAAGTTGTATCAACAGTGTATGACAGAAAACTAAACAATTGTGCTGCATTCTGCTCGTATTTGAAAGGTTAACTTAAAAAAAGTAATACCACATGTTTAAGCAATAATTTAACAAAAGTGGTGGCCTTCTGAACTGACGGAAATTTGGTTTTTGGTACAGTAAAAAAGATATTTTGAGAGCTGTGTGTTAGCAATTATTGACTAACAGAAATGTACAGAAAATATTCTTTAGGATTGCACCTGACAATTCCCAGAAGGTCTTGCAGTTGGCAAAAAAACGAAACCCGCCATCTGTATAAAAAGATTTAGGCAATCAGAGGCTTGATCCTTGATATTTCGTTTCTTGTCAGTTTTTCGCCACAAGTTCTATTTCAAAATATGTGTAGCGAAAACGTCAGCACTAAAGAGCTTAATAATAGCTTCCAAAAACTATTAAATTCTCACAGTATTAAGACTGTCACATATTTACAGTCTATTTAGTAAATGCTGAGAAGAAATGTATTAAGCAATGCC
The DNA here is from genome assembly GCA_002778355.1 of Clitarchus hookeri. NCBI lineage: Eukaryota > Metazoa > Arthropoda > Insecta > Phasmatodea > Phasmatidae > Clitarchus > Clitarchus hookeri. The sequence goes on along the minus strand of NQII01001092.1, from coordinate 177,327 downwards.
ATGGGCCGTCGAACTAATGCAATATGTGTAAACGTAATGAAATTATCTCTTTTGTGGGATAGGCATTGTTCCATTGTGCACTGTGGGGGGCAATGTTGCGAACATGTTTTCAGTACCTTGTAAAGTCAAACTACTTTTTATGAAACTCCTTCAAACAAGGGGATTACAATTAACTAAGCGAAACTGTTCCGTTGCATTGCTCTATTTAATTTGTTTCCCGCAATACTTTTCTTAATTAAGTGTCTTGCAATTATTAACACCCAAAATTTCTTCATAATTTGCTATCTCCTGCCAAATACTTTCCATTAGACGTACCTTTTCACTAAACAGAAGTTGTATTTTGCCACTGGAACACACGTTTTAATTCATTCTGTTGGGATTTGAAGGTATTATGTTATCGGGATACAAGCGAGTAGGTATATTTTGCTAGACACAAAGAATATGCAAGAGAGCGTTGTAACCACGGCTATGCCTCTGTCATATGGCACAGGGCCGATGCTATCTGACAAGCTATTGCTGAGCAAAGTCCCGCCGCGGGCTCGCGAGCATGCCCACGGCCTGCGGCGACATTGCACCAACTGATACGCGTCCAACTGGCGAGTACACACGCCTCAAATGGATGACCCGCGACAGCACTCTTATTGTGGTTTTATATGCGTACAGCATTGCGAAATATTATGCGATGCGCCTATTAGAACATTTTTCTGCAATTATTGTATCATTTCTTAGATATTTTTAACATATTCTGTTGGGTGTGTGACCAGAAGCCGTACTTTACCACCGGGCAGTGCAGTTTATGCGTTTGAATACAATAATGCGCGGCAACATGAGAAGTGACTTTTTGAAGAACCCCTCTCGTGCGATTTGTAGCTGCGATAACTGTCCTAAGCAGTTCGCTCGAAGTGATAACTTGAATAGACATGCCAAGGTCTAAATATCGTGTTCGTTTTCCTACCGAGAACAGCATGCTAATACGCTGCATACTGTGATCACAAAATACGAGGGTACTACAGACTACGAGTGACGATCAGCGTACCACGCGGTCGGTTAGTGCGAAATGTACCCTGGATAAACTGGCATGCACATGATCTGGATGAACTTCAAAGAATAATATAGCACCAGTAGCTGTAAAGATTAACATTGCTAACGAGACTACTACTACTAAGCCAAAGATACTCTCTGTCTATGCTGACGAAGAAGTAGGTAAGGCTTGTGCTGCAAAATAGAAGGGTGAAGACAGTGTCAGCAGTGAAGTAGAGAATGCCTCTGCTGAAAAAGAGAGGGCCGATGAAGACGATAATGAAGAGTGTCTGCGGTGAAGACAATAGCGATTTTTCTCGGTGCCTTCACACATCTCCCCCNAGTTTTGCTGAAAAAAAAAGAAGTGTGAAGAAGACAGAGATACAAGAGAGCCGATTACATACTTCCCAAGACATTTGATCGCTTTGCAACAAGGTGGAGATTGCTCGCACATTAAGAGTGCCGGACTCTAAAAATTCATAATTTTTTATTTGTATCAAATAGTGTTGAACCCGTACGCATTGTATGTAATAAATACCTTTTCCGCGAATAAATTTTTTTTACACTTTATATAATAATATTATTTTAATATTTCGATATCAAATACAAAATTTTTCTGTTTTGTTGCAGCAGTGATAACAAATAGGCCTACTAAGTTGAACAGATGAAATAAAATTACAAAGTAAACTAATTTCATGGGCTACCGCTTAACACACGCGTAATCACCAAATAACAAGCCATATATATGAAAAAATTTAAATAAAGAATTTTTTGCATAACTTTAACATTATTTTTAATGTATGAACTGTTATTGGGTGATTACTATGTCGAGCAGTATCCCACGGCATTAGTTTACGTTGTAATTATTTTCATCTGTGCAACTTAGTATTAGTTATTACGGCTGCAGCGAAACAGGAAAATTTTGTACTCTACAAAAAATTATTCAAAAAATATATGGTAAAAAAAGTTTTTATTCGAGTAAAAAGCCATGACATACAATGGGTACGAGTTGAACAATATTCGGTACAATTATAAAATTATTAATTTTTTGGGGTCCGAACTTCTTAGGGATATATATCCTTACGTCTGTGAACTTTAAGAAAGGGGTTATATCAAATGAGACCGTTGGGCATTATCCATGATCTGCAAACATCTGAGAATTGAAAAGATCGAAGGTATAAAATAAGTAGGACAATAAATTTATGTACACATTGTAATGTGTGTAATTTCTTATACAGTGCCTACAACTTTTCTAAAGGGCTTACTCATTCTGTGGTGTGTACAATCGATTTCAAAAGTCTGTTTTATGTTTTAATAGGTAACACTTGTGTGAGCAAGTGCGCAAGGACTATGGTTCAATATTAAGTGTTATGTCGTTCTCGGGTCGTTTTAAGGCGGCTGAGTTCTACGTGACGAACGAATAAACTAAGGAATGTTTTGAGCAGCAATAAACAATTTTTAGGAATAAAGGTTTACTGGAGGAATAGATTTTGAGGTTTCTTTTTGAGACATATTTGACATCTGGTTGTTCGGTCTATTCGGTGTTCACATGCGTGTTTGGTCTTAACATTTGGTTGGCCAGCTAGTATGCTCATTTGGCATGGTAGGCATTTCCAATTGATTAATATTCAGCACACACAATATTAATGAATATTTAGTATAAATGCACAGACAGCTGACTGCATGCAAAACATTAACACAGTCGTCAAGTACAAGTTTGGGAACATTTTGAAAAATAATATTTCTTTCCTACGTGTATATTTGGGGGAGATGACAAACTGACAGTTTGACTATGGATTGAAAGATAGATTTATCGAGAAAGAGAGAGGGGTGAAGAGAGAGAGATTGATTAAGAGAGAGGGGGAGAGAGATTGATCAAGAGAGAGAGAGAGAGGTGAAGAGAGTGAGATTAATCGAGAGAGAGAGAGAGAGGTGAATATAGTGAGATTTATCGAGAGAGAGAGAGAGAGAGGTGAATATAGTGAGATTTATCGAGAGAGAGAGAGGTGAATATAGTGAGATTTATCGAGAGAGAGAGAGAGAGAGGTGAATATAGTGAGATTTATCGAGAGAGAGAGAGAGAGAGAGGTGAAGAGAGTGAGATTTATTGAGAGAGAGAGATTTATCGAGAGAGAGAGAGAGAGAGAGGTGGAGTGAGATTTATCGAGAGAGAGAGAGAGGGGTGAAGAGAGTGAGATTTATCGAGAGAGAGAGAGAGAGAGAGAGAGGTGAAGAGAGTGAGACTGATCGAGAGAGAGAGGGAAGAAAGGGAAATTGATAGAGTTCATAATTGTTATTTCTAGTATTTCTTTTTCTAAAGAGTGGTATGGAGGCAATAACTTTCGAAAAAAGGCACTGAGAAAAGTTCTTAACTATGTATACCCTTTAACCTTTAATAATCTAGAAGAGCTGGGATAAACATAACAAGTGGTCTTCGTAATTTGTAAAAACCGGACGGGGCAATGAATTTATAGTCAATATGCAGGGCAGCGAGAATACTGCCAATTTTTTTACAGGTCAAGTCATGGATGAGTGTAAAAGTTATATCAAAAATTCGAAAATTAATTTATAAACATACTATTATTAGTGTTCAAATAAAATTTACCACTAGTTTTTACCTGTGTTAATAATGCATTACAGACAACTACTTTTACTGCGTCAAATACTTATTCATTCCTTTCTTGATAAAATGTCTACGATTGATTAATAGGAACACATTTATTGTCTTTCGCTTTTCAGCTACAGCTGCTAATGAGGTAATAATTTTACATCTATGGGCCTTAGTTCCAGCACAGATTCAGTATTGTTTTTCGTCAAAATGCTTGTTCAGAATCTTATCAGCTGGTTAGTTGCTGTAACGGATGCAAATAAGTATGGCTGTCGGGATGTGTCAAGTATCGAGCCGAGTGGAGTATGCTTATATATATATATAAGTGCATTCCCAGGTTCGGACACAGCCGTAATGACACTTCAATCGACAAATTTAACGTACTGATTATTTGTACGAACAGTCACCTTTGTAGTACATCACAACCCCAAACTGTAAACACTGAGTCACATTGTTGACCTTCGTGAGTCTTAACTTATATTTCTCGACTAGTGAACAATCAATTCCCGTCAATTTCCTACAATGATGTAGGACATCGTTCATGATTAATATAAAATTTCTAATTGTAAGTGCTAAAATAACTCTTATCTCATCATTAACACCCAAACTATAGTAAACTATAAAAAGTAACAACAATGATCGGTACATATTTATGATAATTAATTTACACAGAGGTAAATTAAACCAAATAATATCATTGCAAATTTAAGCAAAATACAGAATTCTACGACAGAAACGAAACATCCCATAGTCTTCACTAATAAATCATGAGTTGTTTATTGACAGATGCAACGAAATCTGATAACTTGCTTGAAACCGGCTCACCTTTAGCAGAACGTGAAAGAACAACTGGGTGAGCCAAGGCCAGAGTGATGACCTACTTTTGCGGGGCATAACTGTCAACATCGCACGGGTGGCGAGGTATTTTGACTGCTGCGTTGTCTGATGCCAGCTAACACCCAGTCGAGAACACTAGCGCTCCTCTGAATCATCCCAAGAACATAAAAAACTGAACAGACTTTTCCCTAGCCCATGGCAACTCTAGTGTAAATCTTTCCTCGATGCATAAACTATGTATAAAAATATTTTTGCTGAAATAACTATTACAAAATATGCCTGGCACAAGGTTTGAAAACGTAAATCCCCGACAGTTGAGTTACAAAACATACTGAAATGTAAGAAGTTATAAAATGGGGNTGGCCATTTTGGATGATGTCACGAGGGAACATTCTACTCTGCCATTCCTTGTCAATGCTAGACATCTTGGATTTCCACTCCTGCTCTGACACTCCTAACCAATTATAGATGTCCCCACTTCATGCTCACGCATTCAGTTTTGGGGGTTTCCTCAGAGTCCTCCCGATCTCCTTTATTTTCTTACTCTTTCTTTATAGCATAGGCATCATCCCGTCAGCGAAAATGGCCGCAAGGTTAAGTATGCACTATGCCTAGTTATAAGCATAGTTAACTGTAATTTCCGAACCATTTCAGATAATGTCACCAAATTCATAACATAGTCATCGCACCCCCCTATGAACAGGGCCACAGGGTCAAGCACGCCCTAAGCCCACTTATAAACATAGGTGCCCACCATTTCCCACCCATAGAAGCTATAAACATAAAATTAATATCAAACATCTCCTTTGATGAAGAACACGATGGTAGGGTCAAACAAACTTTAAGGCATCTTATAAAAATAGTCGACAGACATTTCCTATCCACCGAAGATATAGTCTTCAAACTCATAACGCAAACATGGCTACCGACATGCAGGCATGCCTCAGTCATCAGCCTCGCCGAAGACGAAGCTGCCAAGAAGGGCTTTTAATATTTCTGGGATTTTAAATTTTCTAAAAAAAAATGTTTATTTTTGTTTTAAGTTGTAGATTTAGTTTCAGATGGTGGCCAAAGGTCAAGGTCGCATGTCATACAAGGTCATGGTTGCTTTTTGTCATGGTTCCTGCTGTTGTGAGGCAAATTTATTTTCTCAGAGTGTTCCCATGACTGTTTAATATACAAATTATAGGTTTTTTCATTTCATCCCTAGCGTAGATGCTGTCCGAAATAATATCCAAAGGTCAAGGTCGTAAGACATTATTGATCCTGATATTGCGAGTGGGGGAAATGGGTTTTCTCAGAGTGTTCGCATGTGTTTCTCCATCCTTAAAATATCGGCAGTGCGCTCTCACACTTGTTCATCTCCTCCTGGCAGTAGGAGCCACTGTAGACATCCTGGCAGTGGCAGAGGTGTCTGTTATCGATGTCCTCGCATGTACCATTGTTGCAAAGCTCCTCCTTGCATTGCAATCCGGGGCAAATAGGTTCTCTCAGAATGTTCACATGTTTTCCTTCATCCTTAAAATTTGTACGTGTATACAGGATGGGTCAAACATTGAGGGGTGGTAGAGCTCACTAAAACAAACAATTATTGTATAGGAATATATGGGCGGGAGTGACGCGTTGAGGCACAAACACAAAAATAACACATTAAATGCAACACATTGTTTATTTAAAACGTCGCCGCTAAATGCCTTTTTACATCAATGTTTATAATAATTGCTCAAAATTGCTACCACCGACAGTAATGCAAGCTTGGTAGCGTCGGTGGAGTGATTGGCGAACATATTCAAATACGCCGGGTATTTCATGCACGCGTGCAGCCGCACAGGATAGTCGAGGTGTGGTTGTCTTACAGTCCTCGATCGACCCCTTCCATTAGTACTGGCGATATATGAAACATTTTCACAAATTTGCCGATGTAATCGCTCAAACATTTTGTGGTTCAGCATGCGTCTACGTGGAAAGCGTTCCTGATACAGCCGTAGCGCTACTCTGCCGTTACCATTAGCAGCACCGTATATTAGATGCATGTCTGCCTTTTCGCTATTCGTAAAATCACCCATCCCGGCCGAACTCTCAAGCGCAAATGCTTTGTTCGCTGATGCAGCAGGTCACTGGCACACCGTTGTACTACCCTCAACTATCGCCACCATTGTCAGCCAATCATACCCTGTGTAGAGGTCGCCAAGCATGCGTGACTGTTGGTGGATGCATTTCCAGCAACTATTTTAACATTTTCTGTACGGAATCACTCATTAAGTATGCTGCTAATTAATATTTTATGTTTCCGTTTAATGTGTTATGTTTTTGTGTCTCAACGCGTCACTTCCGCCCATATATTCCTATACAATAATTGTTTGTTTTAGTGAGCTCTACCACCCCTCAATGTTTGTCCCATGATTTTAGAATAACCCTGTATTGGATTTAAAATGAAATAACTTTTTTACCTTGCTTCGTATAAATGAATTGCTCTTTTAAATAGAAGTGCATGAGTGACTCGGCTGGTCTGTCACCCTGGAGCCTGGGTGACAGGCAGGTATGAGAGTGCTGCAAGTGATTTAATCTTTCCATATGCCATGATAGCTCACTAAATTTTCTGACCACTAGAACAGCAACCCATCATTTTTACTATGGCCTCGACGATAGAAATAAGTTCTGAGCTATGTGTGGTTTTACGAACTGCTTTTTGTAGATCTAAAAGTGAGTAGGGTAGACAGAAGCGATATCCTCTACCAACACCAGTTTATTCAAAGCGATATTTTAAAGAAACGTGCTAATATTTACAGCTTGATGTATTCGAACGAAACAAATTGTTACCCTGTACTGTATAACTGATTTCCTATCGTAAAGGGACATGCATTTGTAATATGTGATTGCGATGGTTGGTAAGTGCTTATAACTATTTTACTGTACATATTTATATCAGTCTGCATCAGTATGTAGCAGTGTTTACCATATCGCAACTGTGATTCTTGCCTTCGCAAAAGTATTTGTTTACGACTAATGTGATTTATAGCGCTCGATGCTCACGCAATATATGCGGGTTGTTAAATGCTTATAACTATTTGATTTTATAATTATTTTTTATATCGGTTTGCATCAACGGGTAGCAGTGACATCTGTCTTGCACGACTATTGGTTTAAATGAATGTTGTTTTGTGGTAAGCAAAGGAACACTGTCTTTACAAGTCGTGTAATGTGTATCGCACTTGAAACATTTTGTCATTTTTGCGGTTGGCCCTTGTGGCCATTTGTTCTCTCGCATGCATTCTAGCTTTTAATAATTTTATTGGCATGGGAGCAACACTGATGCTACTATTATGGACTGTGGCTCCATCGGGTATTTATTATCTATTGTGACTCGTTATGACATCATACTGGTAATGTACTTTCTTCTATGCTAGTCCTTTGTTGTTTGTTACGCTACTAATTTTTCATTTACATGGCGAGTTGATATATTTTACACTCGGTTTCCCCGACCCTTGCGTGCAGACCACTCGGTGATGCCTTTATGTAGTACCGACGCCGAGCAGTTCTGTGTATCAACCGGCCAGTTTTATTTTGTTGCGCTAATTTATATCACCATTATCACGATCGAATACGAAGTTACATTGTAATTATCTTTGTAGTAGAGGTAGAGGGAAATAAGTATGACCTATTTGCTAGACGAGTGCGTGCAGGCCGATGCATGTGTGTGCTATTTCAGACACTACACTACAACATGCAACGCTAACTTTGCGACAAGCCTGTATGTATACCTTTATTTTCTCTACATGTGTGGGCGGTTTTTACATGTTCCCGAAATTCAAAGGTTTGGAAATGCAGACAAACTATGCTTATAACAGGGCTTAAGGCCTACTTTCCCTTTTATTCTTAATCGCAGTCGGATATGATGACTGTGATATGAATTTGGTGGTCGTAGCTTCAGAGGGTGGGAAACATCAGGCAGCAGAGGGCTTAAGGCGTACCTGTCCATACCACCCTGTTTCGTCGGAGGTAATGTGAATTTGGCAAATTTTGCTTCTGTGTGTTTGAAATGGTTACCCACTATGCTTATACGAAGGCCTAAAGTGTACTTGGCACTGCGGTCCTTTACGTCGTCAGAAGTGATGCCCATGTCATGAATTTGACAACTATAGCTTCGGTGGGTGGGAAATGGTGGGTAACTATGCTTATAAGTGGGCGTAGGGCATGCTTGACCCTGCGGCCCCGTTCATCGTCGGGGGCGATGCCTGTGTTATTAAGAGAGTATAAGAAGATAAAAGAGATCGGAAGGACTGAGAAAACTTTATACTCGGAATGCAAGAGCGCGAAATGGAGACATCTTGTAGGACTCTGAGAACCGCTACCCCCCCCCNTTTTTCTTCGAAAAAAACGGAAAGCAAGAGCGCGAAGAAGGGATATAGAGAACGGACGAGAGGTAAGAAGGAGACCAGGCAAACACTGAGGTAACCCAATGGGATAGAACCTGGTATCCTGGCGGGGAGCTGGGAGAGATAGCATGGAGATAACCCTGGCGGGAACCTCGGATAGATAACACGGAGAAAATCCTGGCAGCGACCTCAGAGGGATAGCATAGCGAAACCTCCCCACAGAATGAAAGAGCGTGAAGCGGAGATATCCGACAGGAAGGAATGTGAGAGCATGAGATATAAAATATATCAGGAGGACTCTGAGGAAACCTCAGGAACTGAATGAAAGAGCATGAAGTGGGAACATCCATGATGGGCACCATTGGTCAGGAATAACAGAACGGGAGGGGGCATCCTAGATGGCCGCCGGCTTGTCCCCTTGTCCTCGCCGGGACGCCAGATGACGCAGTACCCCATTTTATAACTACTAACGTAGTCTTCTAGTAGTTTGGAAGTTACATTAGCATTTTCGTGACATCACAAACCTAATCTGCCTGTGTATTTTTCAGGATAAATTGGAAATGACCAAACAAAATTCCACACAGGAGATGGGCAACAAGAAGTGGCTGCATTTACATACGAAGTTCCAGACGTGCTTAGTCTCAAGGAAATCTAGTAGTTAGAAAAATTAGCCGTACAATTACGGAAAACATAGGTTACAAATTATCCAGACCTTCCTGAAATTACGGACTCTTCGTTTTGTTCCTTAACGTTCTCTCCGTAAATGTCATATAAATCTCCGTTAATTCACGGGATGTGTCCATAAACTTGGAAATTTTTTTTTATCTGCTCTTTATAAAAAAGGATAACAAAAAAAACGGTTTACTTTCTTTATGTGGGTGTTTCACTGTGTGTCAAAATGACTATAAAAGAGCATACATTTTTTTGTCGGGGAGCGGGATTAGAAGTCTGGAAAAAAAAAAATTGACACTCCAACACCTCATCCACTCTCCTACCATGCTCTTACAATATATAGTGTATGGGATTCATACAAAATTATATACGTACTCCTCTTAATTTCTCGTCACGTGAGAGTATTTTCGAGTTTGTTTTTTATTTCAGGATTACAAACAGGAGTAAGAAAAATAGGTTTTTATTTGTAATGTATTTCAATGTGTATAGGAGAAATTAAACTAAGTATAAACATTTGTCCTGTAGTGGGATTTTAACACGAATCGAAAAATTATCACTGAATAACTGGAACCACTCGCCTGCCACACCTTTTCACGAAGTACTGTATTTAATATGGATTTTAAACGAAAGTGACGAACGCGTCTCTTAGTTTCTAGTCGTGTTAGAGCGCTGGCTATTTTGTTTTGTTTGCGGTTTATAAAAAGAGGATACGAAAAAATAAATTTATTTTTGTTGTGTGCGTATTTCACTGTGTAGACAGAAAGTTTTGTCCTGCAGCAGAATTCTAAAAAGAATCAAAGAATGGACACTCCACGAGTGGTTTGCACTAACCTACGACTATTTTACACTAAGTAGTAATGTGAAGATGGGATTTTAGACGCTTCATGTATCACCGGCATTGTTTGCGTCTTAAAATCTAAACCATAAGAATACGAAGAGCTTCCGTATTTTATAATCGCGGAGCTCATTTCAGTTATTCGTCATTACGGAGTGTCTTTCCGTTCATTAACCCTACATCTCCGTATAAGTTTCCGTAAATCTATAACAATTCCTAAAGGTGTAGCCTTGACGCCACTCCACTATTGGGGACGCTGCCAGTAACTGCATACTTTACAAGAAAAAACTGGTTATGCGAATGGACTACAAGCAAAGCAGCCCGTCTGCATGGCTCGTATGCCCCGTAACTGATACATCTCGCTTTTCATCATCCATAGACGCATTTGTATTTTGCGTTAAGCAATCCATAAATATTTATAAAGCTTTTACTTTGTATATTTGATAGTGGAAACAGCAGACAGAATTAGGAAAACAGCCAAGAGCTTAATTAAGCCGTCCGCAAATATAAATAGCAAAAACTCTGTATAATGTTGGCGTCAGTTAAAACCGGCGTCACTCCTGAGATTACCATCCTCACTCGAGCCGACGCACAGTGTAATATTCGGTCCAAAACGCTCGCCATATATCACAGGGTCTTTTGAACTATGTATCCTTCATGCTAGTTGTGTAGTCAGCTTCTTGGGACAATAGGCAGTGGCCTGGACTGGTGCGTGAGACGGCAGCGACATGGAAGGCTGTGTTGACGTCCGCTTTTGTCCCCCCAGTCCTTTCGCGCTTCCCTTAACAGATGCACTTTGCACACCAGTTGCCTATTAATAACACCATCGACATTAAAGAAGGTAGCTTCCTTTATGCAATATATTATGTATTATGAACGTGGGCGAAATATATATATTTCGTGGCATGTTCTTTTCACCTTGGAAAATACGTACTTCAATATGAGTAAGCATCGCCTTTATACGTGTTTATTAACATGTGTTGATCCTTGTCGACCAAAAATCATTGTGATATCGTAATAAGCTATCCCTGATAAGGTTGCCGAAGAAAGATCGTCCCCATATATACTTGCGACATCCCTGTAAAGTAGACATGCGCCGAAACCCTTATTTCATACAAAAAAAGCTTTTTTTACAAGGCACTTCGGAGACGATGCAAGCGATCTTATAAGAATCTGTACGACCTTACACGAGCATGTCCGTATAGCACAATTAGAGTATAGGAATCATCAATGCTCAAAAAGAAAACTAAGCTTTTTATAAGTTGCATTGAGATACTCCGTCAAATTTAAGTACAAAAGTATAGCTTTCAATTACACAACTGTTTTTAAAGAACAACTACTGACGTATCACTTAATATACAACAGAGGCTAAAATTGAAGATTTGGATGAAGAGGAAGAAGAAACGTACGTTGACGACTCTACACCTGCATCTAATTAGGATGCATAAATATTTAAATGTGTTATCTTATAATGTTTCAAATAATGTTATTGACTATAATCATTTTATTTGTTTCTTCCAATTAGCATGATTAACGAGAAACTACAGAATGTATGATTTACCAGCATGGCATTTGTAATATAATTTAAACTAATATACTCTACATCACAATTTATTTATGTGTAATATAATACACTCGAAACTCCACGTCACTTTATAGTTGACAAGGACTCGGGCTGTAGTATAAATGTACCTTATCTTTGGGTAATCATTAAATTAATTTTCTTTGCAATATAACAACCTTCATTTCAAGTCTTTCGTAGTAATTTAATGCTTTCTAAAACTGTTTGCGTCCAACACACCTCACCACTGTGCGACGGTCGAAATAGTCAAAGATACCGCCGCTCTGTGGGCTATTCACGGTAAAGTGAGCACTTTTGAAAGTCCTCTCATTTGGAATAATAGTCAATAAATATTTTTTATTTTAGCTATTAGTGTTATAAATTCCGACTGCGGTAGAATATATAAATTAGGTTTATTATTAGATGTTAATATTTATTTTAAAATGTTGTTAAAGGTTAAAATTGGCTGAATGAAAAAGTAGCCAGAACCTCACAAGTGCTTACTTTACCATGAACAGCATATACCAGCTTACTATCGCTGCCCTGTACGCCGTACCACGTCCCGAGTTTTACTGGAACTTTCACCGCGAACGCTGACAATGCAATCTAATGCTTTCTCTGCAGTCATTTTAGTTAGATTTTGTAGTTGAACACCGCTGAGGCAATTCTCCTTAAACCCCACAGTAATTGCATTGTCGGTGCGCTAGTTGAAACACCGTCGCGGCCTCGTATGAAGTTAGAACTTGTAACCAGTACGTAACTAAACAATGAACTTATGTAAAAGGAACTTGTCAAACAAAGTTACGTGACCTCTATACGGCGAGTTGGAGATATCGAAAGCAAATGTCGCTCTGTAGGGATACAGGTGTCGGAGCTTATCTCTAGCCCGGGAATGTGTCGACCTCGTCAGTTGTTTGCCTTTTAAGTCTGTGTGAATTTCTGAAGCAACTCGTTCGTTTATCGGCATATAACGACACACTTCCAGATGCCTGTAGGATGATTCAAACGTAAATCCTACGTATAAATCTCAGCAGACAGATTCTGGCGAGTTACAGTATCTTTTCTGTTCAAGTCTGTTAGTAATTTTTCAATTTGTGAATGCAATTTTTTTAACAACGCGACAACACGTTAGTGACTGCGCTCTGTCCATCTGTGAGGGAAGTACACTACAATCACGCTTAAAGCTTAAATAATAAGGGACCCGCTAACCTATATACTTTTAATCGTGTTATTTGCGGATCGATAGCTGAGGCCTGCATAGGCCCCAGTGCTCATCACGAAGTTCTCAAACAAACACGATGAAATGAGATGCATAACCATTTGAGTTCGCTCGCTCCCCCTCCCCCTTCCCCCCACCAAACCAAATACACCTCCGTAACATACTAATGTGGACTTGGGTAATAGCGTATTTCTAAATATAGGCCTACTGCCCGCCTGATATCTGACAGTTTCAGCAACGTCACGAGGAAGGCGTGGCGTCACTTACGATTCCCCGGATCTATTTGAGAGTGCACGGGCGGTGAGAGCTAACCAAGCGAAGTAGAACCGGCCACATCCTGCGAAGATAAACCACACACGTCCATTGTGAACACTTTTCGCTCATAGCCTATCAGATTTACAAAACCCACCTACTTATGCTGACGACGGTACGCCACGTCGTCTATATTTTACCTGTCAACGTTACACAAATTTATTATTTCCTTTACATTAACGTAAAAAATATTAAAACACGTCATAATAATTTTTGTTTAGTTTCTTCACCTGCTCAAGCAGTAGCTTCCAGTGTTGTGTGACAATTTTTTATTGGTGCTTAATATTGGATTATCCTAGGTTTCCAATGCATTAAGAGTCCATATTAAAATAGTTTCAACATTTTGTGAAGCCAATATTCTCTTTTCGTATCTTCTGTTATTAATTTTCTTTGTTACACTATCTTATAAAGATTTTCGTTCAGAATTCCTTTGTATGCATCGTTATCCATTACACTTACAGAGGTGAAATTTTAAAGCGCATGTCTGTAACCCATTTATCATAACTATATACACAGAGGTGACAAAAGTAATGGGATAGCAATATGCAAATATGCAGATGGCAGTAGTATCGCATACAAAATGTATAAATGGGCAGTGCATTGGTTGGACTTTCATTTGTAGTCAAGTGATTTATGTGAAAAGGTTTCTGAAGTGATTATGGCCGCACGACGGGAATTAACAGACTTTGAACGCAGAATGGTAGTTGGAGCTAGACGAATGGGACATTACATTTCGGAAATTGTTAGGGAATTCAACATTCCGAGATCCACAGTGTCAAGAGTGTGCCGAGAATACCTACTTTCAAGCATAACCTCCCACCATGGACAACGCAGTGGCCGACCGCCTGCACTTAATGACCGAGACCAACGACGTGTGCGCAGAATGGTCAGTGTTAACAGACAAGCAACACTGCGTGAAATAACCGCAGGAATCAATGTGGAACGTACGTCGGACGTGTCCGTTAGGACAGTGCGGTGAACTTTGGCTGTACTGGACTATGCCAGCAGAAGACCGACTCGAGTGCCTTTACTTACAGCACGACATCGCCTACAGAGCCTCTCCTGGGCTCGTGACCATATTGGTTGGACCCTAGACGACTGGAAAACCGTGACTTGGTCAGATGAGTCCCGATTTCAGTTGGTAAGAGCTGATGTTAGGGTTCGAGTGTGGAGCAGACCCCACGAATCCATGGACCCAAGTTGTAAACAAGGAACTTTGCAAACTGGTGGTGGCTCCATAATGATATGGGTTGTTTATACATGGAATGGACTGGGTCCTCTGGTCCAACTGAACCGATCATTGACTGGAAAGGTTACCTGGAGACCACTTACAGCCATTCATGGACGTCATGTGCCCAAACAACGATGGAATATTTATGGATGACAATGCGCCATGTCACTGGGCCACAACTGTTCGCGATTGGTTTGAAGAACATTCTGGACAATTCCAGCGGATGATTTGGCCACTAAGACCGCCCAACATGAATCCCATCGAACATTTATGGGACATAATCGAGAAGTCAGTTCATGCACAAACTCCTGCACCGGCAACACTTTCGCAATTATGGACGTATATAGAGTCAGCATTACTCAATATTTCTGCCGGGGACTTCCAACGACTTGTTGAGTCCATGCCACGTCGAGTTGCTGCACTTCGCCGGGCAAAAGGAGGTCCGACACGATATTAGGAGGTATCCCACGACTTTTGTCGCCTGAGTGTATTTTCGTTATGATGTGTCGTTTTCTGCTGGAACTTCCATATCGCTGAATTACTAACGAAACCATAATAGAGCATCGTTCTTTAGGCGCCGCTGCAAATGAACTCTCTAATGAAATATCAATGCATATTTTTGGCGTGTTCAAGAATATGAGGTAATTTTCTTCAGGCAGTTTGCGTATTATTTTTCGGGTTTCATTTCTTTATCGCTTAAAGTTCTGGTATATTGTGAGTGTTTCTAGCAAATATGATGTTCAAATTAAAGCAAGTCCTGTAATTAAAATTCCTTCCATTTTAATATAGTCTTCTCAAAATTACGTCGGTTCTCGAGACCTCGATGCTAAGAGCCACCCAAATCTTTTCACTCACTCAAAATTATGGAAGGTTGCATTTTTCATATAAATCTTTGCATTAAGCCTTTGTTTATTCTTAAAAAACATTAAGTTACATTTCATGTGAGTGGTATACAACGTCTTCATAAATAATATTTTTTGTATAAATCTAGAGGCACGTTTCAAAACAGTCACAGTTGTAACTGTAATGCACACGGTTACAAATATACATTCAACGTAGAAAACCATTTCGCTTTCGCAGCTCCGAACTTACTGAAGGAGTCTGTATTTTCCAGTCACTTAGTATCAAGAATTATGTTCGTGTGTTCTTCGGTTTCCCCCTGCTTCTCTTCTTATTCCGCTCCCCGAGATCCTCAGATTGTATGGCTCTAAGTAACCACCGTTCTGTTCGCACTCATACGACTCTCAGTATAAATGGAGGGACACAGTTCTCCAAAAGAGAATTTAGTGTTTGAAGTAACCTAATGAAGTAAATGGCAACAATGGCCGATGCACTAATGAGCTTCCTTCTACGGTCAAAGAATGAACTGGCACAGACAGCTGTGCAGCCGTGAGATTGATGCGGTCCCAAGGGGGAGTACATACAGGTTGTATGATTCCCATCACACACTTTGAGGGCTTGTAGGGGGGGGGGGGCGAGTTCAGAACATTTTGCATAGAAACCCATGTTCAGGAACGTACAGTGTCTCGGTAAAAGCCAAACACCATCACACGTGGACATATCCCGCGTCTGCTGCGCCAATGAGTGGAGCGGAGTACGTATATGCACGTACGTTGGTGCAGTGTCTCTGCGTCCACCTCAAAAACAGCTTAACATGGCGACCATCCACTTAGATACTAACATTGTACCTGTGTAAATATACAATTGTTATTTTACCAATTAGCTGCCGGACTTTGCAAACACCTGTTTTAAGCATTAACATGCTGACATAATTGCTGTTCGTAACCGAGGAGTTGAGTTCTGTGGGCTTGGTCGGCGCTCAACAGTCGTGTCTCGAAAGCAGGTGAAGCGAGATGAAGACGGAGCAGCGACGGACTGGAAGGGGGATAAACGGAAATGACCCGAGAAAATTCGCCCACCAACGGCAACGTCCGACCACTACACCTCACGCCGAATCTCCTCGCCCTTCTCACGCCGAGTGCCTGCAAGTTTACTGCAGCGTTTTCATATTGAGCACGAGCTTGGGTGGCCCAGGGACTAACAGTACAGGCTATTGCAAGTATATCCTGAAATGTTCTGCTGTAGATGTGAAATAATACCAAAGAAGTAAAGTGTAAACGACTGACGAGCTGTCAAGTACATGGAAGTTTACATTTTTAAAAATAGAAACAAAAACCACTCGAGTGCAAGTTATTGCAAGAGTTTTAATACAACAGCAGGTAAAGAAATTAGCAAGTCATAATTATATTCATCGAAATAAAAAGTTGAAGCGGTTCAAAGTATGCAAGATATGTGAACTTGAGTTGAGAGATGGTAGACAATCGCTAAGCAATTATGTTCGGAATGAATGTTGGCATTGTTCCAAATGAATACTAGTAGTTAGTTCACGATTTAGGATGTTGCACTCTAAAACCATGTCATTTCCCTATGACTGNGTTCCAAATGAATACTAGTAGTTAGTTCACGATTTAGGATGTTGCACTCTAAAACCATGTCATTTCCCTATGACTGGAATTACCTAGTACTGGATTGTTACATGTGACAATTCTAAATTACATCACATATTAAGTACCAGATGCTTACTTAGTCACAGATCACTACAGCGTTTCCTTCCTTCATCACGACCACGTGTAATTTCCAGACGCTGCTCGACCCCACGGAGCACCGCACCCAGTTATAAATCTCCTTATGTAAGTGATACCAGCCTAACGAAAAACTAATTAGCTTTTGGATCCATCTTTTCTCTCCGACTATTATCACTGATACCATCTTAATTGGGATCCATAACGTGGAGGCGAATATTGTACCTCTGACCCTAACAGACAGTTTAGGCCAGTCCTCAGCTCTGAACTNCTATTATCACTGATACCATCTTAATTGGGATCCATAACGTGGAGGCGAATATTGTACCTCTGACCCTAACAGACAGTTTAGGCCAGTCCTCAGCTCTGAACTTCTGTCAAAGCTTCACAAAAATTATATTAACGCTGCA
Organism: Clitarchus hookeri; assembly: GCA_002778355.1. Classification (NCBI taxonomy): domain Eukaryota; kingdom Metazoa; phylum Arthropoda; class Insecta; order Phasmatodea; family Phasmatidae; genus Clitarchus; species Clitarchus hookeri. Next base: position 159,664 of record NQII01001092.1, on the reverse strand, counting down.
CACGGCATGCAAGACCATGTTATCTACGTCACGCCAATGCGGTAATATTCTGTATCGGGCTCCACCTAGAGTCCCTAGACGGTCCCAATAAGCAGAGTCCTATGCACTGCCTTCATGACTGCTTCTCCAGGGTCTCATGGTCGAACCAATGTACAGGGGATGGACAAAATAATATGAACACCATTCAATATAGTACNGCTTCTCCAGGGTCTCATGGTCGAACCAATGTACAGGGGATGGACAAAATAATATGAACACCATTCAATATAGTACTTTTTGTTGCATGTTGGCAACACTGCTTCCGTGTAAATAATGCGACGCGTATGTATTGCACAGTTTACGTGCCAAGTCTTGTAGGTTATATTTCAGTGTATTATACGCTTTGTTCCGCGACGGTTAAAACAAGCGATCGGTGAAATGTGTGATCTCTCAAACTTCGAAAGAGGGCAAATCGTTTGTGCTCGGTTAGCGGGAGCGTCTGTGACGAAAACAGCTGAATTGTTTAACGTTTCACGAGCGACAGTATCCACGGTAATGTCAGCATACATGGTAAAACATCATCGGCAAAGAGGAATAGTGGGTGAAACCCAAAGTTAACTGACAGAGACCGACGAACATTAAAAAGAATTGTGGCCAGATAACATAAAACTNTAGTGGGTGAAACCCAAAGTTAACTGACAGAGACCGACGAACATTAAAAAGAATTGTGGCCAGATAACATAAAACTACCGCGGCGAAAGTGACAGAAGAACTCTACACTCACAAGAGTAATACTGTTTCGACAAAAACAGTACGGCGGGAGCTACACAAAGCTAACATTCATGGAAGGGCTGCAATTGCGAAACNAATACTGTTTCGACAAAAACAGTACGGCGGGAGCTACACAAAGCTAACATTCATGGAAGGGCTGCAATTGCGAAACTCTTTATAACGGAAGCCAACGTTAAGCTGCCAAAGAAGTGGTGCCACGATCATAAAACCTGGACACTTGATGGTTGGAAGAATGTGATATGGTCCGATGAATCATCGTTTACATTGTTTCCTACAAACCACCGGGTTTATGTATGGAGAACCCCAAAAGAAGCCTACGATCCGGACTGCCTGCTTCTTACAGTCAAGCATGGGGGAGGTTCCGTTGTGATTTGGGCGGCTATATCGTGGTATTCAGCTGGTCCACTCATTCACATCACTGGCCGGATTACTGCGAATGAATATCTCGACATACTCAATAATGAACTTCTTACTATGACTAGCATATTGCTGCCGAACACTACCATATTCCAAGATGATAATGCGCCCATACACACAGCCAAAGAGGTTCAGTTTTGGTTTGAGGAGCATCAGAATATCATCAAACATCTTCCCTGGCCAGACCTCAACATAATTGAACCGTTATGGGGAGTTTTAGAGCACAGAGTGAGGAGCAAATTTCAATCTCCAACATCATTGAAGCAATTGGTGGATGTTTTGGTACAAGAATGGGACAACATTCCGTTGGAAACTATTCTGACACTCTACGAATCTATTCCGCGAAGAATTGCAGCTGTTCTAAAAGCAAATGGTGGCCCAACACCTTATTAATAAATAAATATTGTGTATAAGTCAGGTGTTCATATTATTTTGTCCATCCCTGTATATGGGAGGTATTTTATACAGTCATTCACTTACTGCTGACCATGCTGTAAACTTGTAACATATCGTTCACTTTCAATACATCTTACTTGTAAGTCGGTGTGCTTATTTAAGCAAATGTGCGTGTAACCTACAACCAACCCTATTCCCGACATATCCGGATACGGATTTTAGCACTTATCTCCAATATTTTAAAAGAAAACATGAAGATAAGTCAGAGGCATATTTATGAACATCGCACATTTGTTACATAAACGAAGAAATAAAAGTAGGTGTTAGGACTGGCAGGTTTTGTCATAAACAATAACAGTTTTTATCCAGAAAGGCAAAATCTAAAAAGATTAAATCCACATCGTGTGATTACAATAAATTACGCAATGTTTGTTTATTCACTCAGTGGTAAAATCACAGGGCAATAAAATGCTACAGTTAATAAAAAGAAAGCTGCAGAGCACACATGCTGAAACTGCAAATACGGCTCACAGCCCCGGAGGATTTCGTTAGGGTAAGCGCTGAAGCCGTGCCTGCACGAAAGTCAGTACTGTACGTGGCCAGATGTGCTGACTGCCCTCATTCAGAAGCACAATAGGCATACAATTAAAGAGGGATGTTG